>QANY01011848.1:600000-890606 GCA_003255025.1 Datisca glomerata | reverse complement strand
ATATTGATGTCATCAGAAACATGAAATATATCGAATATGTTTTAAATACAAGAAATTAACTCTTAATATGATAAATTATTTCTTACGAATATGAAAAATTGGTGAAATAAATATTATGTTATATTTATATCATCAAAAACATGAAACACATAACATATATCTTAAGTATGAGAAATGATCTCTTAACATGATAAATTATATTTTACGAATACGAAGAATTGATGAAATAAAGTTATTTTCTATATTATTCAATGAACACTACAATTTTAAGATTATAGACAAGCTACTATAATTAATTTTTTAATTATATTGTAGATGCAAAAAACTTTTTAAAGACGATGTGTTTATTTTTTCCTTAGTATTAATTTAAATCCGATATATATTTTAAATTAAATAAACACATGTGAAGCACGTACTTTTCAACTAATAGAAGAAAAAGTACGGAGAGAGAGTGAAAACATATTCTAATTATTCTTCACAAATTTAATAGTGTTAATACTGATAATTATATTGTCGTATAAACAAAAAATATTATAATTATATTTCTATAATAGAATATAATTAAGAGACATTGACAATGTATTGTAATGTAAACAATACATGTTTTGTACAAAATTAATGCATTAATCAAAAAACTTATTGTCAGTCATTTACATAAATAGGATCTAAAATTTAAAAGAATATTAATAAAAATATCATGCAACATATAAAAATATATGTAAATTATTTTTATCAACCAGTTGACAAAGAGATTTTTGAATACTATTTTTACCCATGTAAATATAGATTAACATTTATTGGTAAAAGGTAAAAAAATACTTATATACTGAAAATCTATATTAAAAATGCAAGTCATTAACTCATTTTTTTAGAGAACATGTCATTAACTCATTACCTCTCCATATAACTATGGATTTATAGTTATTGGTAAATGAGAAAAAATATACGTATATAAAATCTTGATTTACAGTAGAACTCGCCGGAAACTGTTCATCTTCTCCGGCGATTTTAGGGTTTAAAGAGAGAGGGAACAATTTAATAATTGAATGAGAGAGAGAGAGAGAGATAGAGAGAGAGAGCTTCTCATTTTAGATGTTAAAGAAAAAGAGAGAGAGAGAGAGAGTGCTTCTATTTCCGGTGAGAGAGAAAACTTAATTGAAGGAAAGAGAGAGTATTGATAATAATAATAATCATATTTTGATTTTATTAAAATCATTAATATTTTATAGGAGAGATAACTCATTTAAACATTATTAAGATTGGAGATAGTAATTCTATTTGAATTTTCACTAATCATTGGCGCTCTGATGGTATCCTCCTTTAAAAGCATTAGCATGTCCACAGGGAATAACGTCTCTTCATAATCGACTCCCTCCCTTTGTGTATAGCCCTTGGCTATTAAGTGTGCCTTGAATGTATGTACTTTCCTATATGCCCCACTTTTCTTCTTGAAAATCCATTTACATTCAATGAGCCTGACATCTTCAAGTGTATCTACAAGTTCCCAGACGGAATTGGAATACATAGATTACATTTCCTGGTTCATGGCATCTTGCTATTACTCATTTTCAAGATCATCCATTATTTCTTCATAAGATAATAGATCATTCTTATTAGTGTCTGACACTATGACATGTGCTTCTAGTTCGTAGGAACTGGTTGTCTCACAACCCTTCTACTACGATGTTCCACCGGAGTTTCTTTTGCACGAACTGTGGTTTCTCTAGTTTGTCATTTATCTGTAGAAATTGAAGGTGGTCTAATCTCATTAGTCACTGATTCCTTAAGAACTAATTTTCTACAAGGTTTGTAGTTTTTGCATATAGTCTTGCTCAAGAAATGTTGCATTTGTCGACACAAACACATTTTGATCATGGTGACTATAAAAGTACCCACCTCTAGTCTCTAGAAAATAGCCAACAAATATACATACCTCAGACCTTAAGGCTAAATTTTTGGTCTTCGGTCAAAGAACGTATGCTGGACACCCCTCAAATACGAAAATGATACAAACTAGGTTTGAAGCCATTTTATAACTCTGAAGGCGTCTTGATGATAGACTTTACATTCAAAATGTAAGTTGCCGTGTGTAGTGCATATCTCCAAAATGTAAGTGACAATGATGAGTAGCTTAACATCGTCCTAACCATATCCAATAGGGTTCAGTTTCTCCTCTCTGCAACACTTTTTACTATAGTGTTCCAGGTGTTGTAAATTGGGATTAGATTCCACACTCCAGCAAATAATCCTTGAATTCTAAATCTAAGTATTCACCTTCTCGATCGGTAAAAGGGTTTTCAATAATATACTAAATTACTTTTCAACTTCAGCATTGACGTCTTTAAACTTTCTAAAAGATTCAGACTTTCGATGCATTAGGTAATTATAACCATACCCACCTCTAGCTTGTACATTAGGTAACTATACTCATACCCACCTCTAGCTTGTACATTGATCGGTCCACAGATATCACTTGTACTAACTCAAGTGGTTCCTTGGCTCTTTGGTCCTTTCATATGAAAGGTCTCTTGGTCATTTTACTCTTTAGACAGGATGCACAAACAGGAAGAGTTCTAACTTTTATCTCTCTCAAATCACCATGATTTGTTAACATGTTTAACCTATCTAGTTAATATGTCTTAAACTAAGATGCCATAAATATGTGTTATCATCATGATAAACTCTTTGTCGTTTGTTATTTTTAGATTTTTTTACTTTAAATAATTTAGAATTATTTAACACACATTCAATTAGTTTAAGCATATACAGTCTGTTTATAATTTTAGCATGACAAATATCGAATCTATTCCTAGAAATAATAAACTCTTTATTAATGAAAGAAATTTTGAATAATTGTTCTTGTAAAAATGAAAGAAAAATCAAATTCCTCAAAAAACCATGAATATAATAAACATCGTTCAAAACTAAGTAATTATACCAAAAAAATAAACTGATTGTCCCTAATGCTCTAGCTGACACAAGCGCACCACTGCCAACTCTCAAAATGACCTCGCCAACAGCCAACTCCTTTGACAAATCAAGCATCTGCAAAGAAGAACATACTTGGTTACTGGCTCTTGAGTCAAGTATCCAGGGGTGACAAATCATATTCCACTAAAAAAGCTTCAAAGTAAAAGTAAATAATTTTTTCCTTTCTTTTTCAGCTCGGAGAGATACTTGTTACAGTTTCTCTTCCGATGACCTTTTACCTCATAGTGGAAACACTTTCATTTGGGCTTGTTGTCTTTCTTGTTCTTCTTAGCTTTCGACGATCTCTTGGCTTTCTTTACTCCTTTGTTCTTAGTCTTGTCCATACCATTGTTCTTCTTCCTTTTCTTGTTCTTAACAATATTGGAAGAAGGCTTTTGTTCGACAACATTTGGCTCGCCCTCTTTGATCATTCTAAGTTTGAGCGACTCAAAAGTCTACAGTTCATTCAACAATTTGGGACATGTTGAATTACAACTTATTCATAACATAATTGGCCGTGAATGCAGAAAAAGATGGTGTGAGCGACTCTAGCATGATGTTAACATGAGTCCGCTCATCAATGGTCACCCCGTGTACTTCTGCCTCGTGTATTATGTTAATCATGTTCAAAACATGTTCTCGAACAGAAGTACCCTTCCTCATCTTAGTTGTCATATAGCTCCTAGTGGCCTCATGATGACTTTGATCGGACTGCTGCCCAAACATTGCCTGTAAAGATTTCATAATCTCATAGGCAGCCTCCATACTTTCATGCTTAATTCTATGAACATCATTCATGCTCACAAACATGTAGCACTTCGCCTTGTTGTTTGATATGATCCAAGCATCATATTTTTCCCTAACATTCTTAGGGGCGTTAGTAGCGGGCTCCTCAAGACATTTTCAACGTACTCTTATTTGATTTTCAACGTACGAAATTATCACTATTCAATTTCTCAAGAGCGAGTAAAGCAGTAACATGGTTGTCCATGGTAGACATAATATTGATAACTGAAATTTAAAACATACATGATTCAATATAATTAATAAATATCTAGAATTCAAAAGATAAACGTGATGCATGAATGCAATCATAATAAACACATAAATTTAGCATTTACTAATCGCGATAAAACAACTCAACAGTTAATGTGCCGCCTTAGGATCGGTCAGATTATCCTCAGACTGCTTATGAGACATTCTCATCCTTATGAATTAAAACTTAAAATATCTCAATTTTTCTCTTTTAACAATAAAGTATCGCTTGTTCGGTAGAGTCACAACTATCCACATGAAAGCTTAATTATGACTTTGTGAGTGTAACCCATCATTTCAGATTTCATGACTTCATTTAATATGCCGCATTAGGGTCGTGTCAAAACTAAACTACATCACTTCCTCATATCTTCTCCATCCTTAGTATTTATACAGTTCGAAACCTTCGTTAGGGAGATGAAAATAAAGCCATCTCGAGGCCCTGCACCTCACGGTATTGTACTAATGATGGAGACCATAGGCTACATTGACATGTCAATCTTATCTCACTCACTATTTTAGGATAATGTGTTTTGATTTTAACTAATCAATAAATTCTAAAAAAATTACTAGTTAAAATAGTAACCCTATAATTATTTAATTATTAGTTAATTCAATCTCATTGGTCTAAGTTCATTTAGCTTTCTGAAGCGCGTAAGTCATAATTAGGTGAACTTAGATTAACTAATTAATTATATTTATCAAACTTTAATAAAACTCTTTACTAAAGTCGGTTAACCTAAATGTTATTATAGCCTTTAGTGTGGTGTGATTACCAAGTTTTAACTAGTTAAAACGTAGTTGTTACATGCAATTGATTTCATAAAGAAATACATATAAATATATTAGGATAATCCTAAGAAATCATATTTCTACAGATGAGGTGCATGATTAAATAAAACTGTGTGAGATTTTCATGTATGTCATGTGATCGACTAATGCATGGACATGTTGTCAAACATAACAATTAAACAATTATTCAACAATTAAATAAAATAATAATGGATCGAGTGACTATTGAGTATTTCTAAATTACAACCCTTGAAATAAAGAAATAAAATTATAAAACGGATTTCAAGGATACATAGTTTCCAAATATTGCATTCTCCTCCTGATGTTCATTTTCATAATCTTCAAGCTTTGAACAAAACCCTTAATTAAAATAATTTCTATAATTATTCCTTTTAATATAATTGACTTTGACTTAGTCAAATAAATTTTTTATTTGATTTGGTTAAACTTGGGTCAAACCCAATCAACCTATTAATTTTTAATTTTTATAAAATCAATAATCAATACTTAATTTTAAATTTACATTAATTTTGAAATTTAAATGGATAGTTAAAAGAGTTTAGGTTTTAATGCATTGTTTGTTGAAAACTTTCCTAAAACGTGACAACAATTGTCACTGACGATAGGACTTTCCGATCAGCCCATCACCAGCCATCACCACCACCGCCTGTCTCACCGCCCACCGCCACAGCTGCCCGTCTCACCGCCGGTAGCCGCCTACCGTGCCGAACAGCCACTGTTCTCCACCGGTAGAGTACCGCTGACACTGTTCACCTCTACCGGAACAGTAGATTTCTGGAGTTAGCAGTGTTTTTGTGGATGAACAACGTTTTCATGGATGAATAGTGTTTTTGCGTGAACAGTAAAATTCTATTGTTCGTCTCGTACGTTCTTTGTCTTCTCTCGTTCAGAATAATTACAAAAATATTCAAAATAAAATTACAAAAATTCCTACGCCTCAATTCGGTTTACAAAGCCTAACTCAATAATCACCATACAATTAACGATTCACTATTTTCCATTCATTAAAAATATATAACCATCCATCATTGTACATATATTATATTATATAAATAATGCAAGAAAAATCAAACAATATTTAACATATAAATATATAAATACCGCTCTGATATAACTTGCTGGTCGTCGCGGCGCGTGCGCAGCTGAAGCATGGAGGCGCATGGCCTTTTAAAAAATTAAATTTTTAATAAAAAACGAATCTTTAAATAAAACAAAACTTGCGCAACGCCACGATAACTAAATAAATTTTTTATTGAAAACTCTTTTTCAATCAGTCAGGATCCATTATATATATATATATATATAAGTTAAATCTATAACATACAAGGTTATGAATCATATACATCGTGTAGTCTATACCAAGTGTCCTTACAAAAACCGATCGATCCTCCGTTTCCATGAAATCGTTCCAACGGTCAGTAGCATCTGAGATCCATACCAAGATCTTCCAAGTCAATCCTCACCGCACCAGGACGTGTGTGGACACGTAGAATATTACAAGACACTTTTTCTGCCTCTAGAGATTTACTGAGAACGACTTTAGTGAGACGATTATTTAAAAGAACGTGATGATTATTCTTTTATAAATTTGATTAACGTTTAATCACAGAAGAAAATCTCTCTCACACCAATCGTGTTCTCAATTCAACTCCTTATTGATGAACTGATGATCTGATCAGCTGATTCCCTCCTTTTCGTTCAACATCCTAGGCAATTGAATAATATCTGTATATATTCTAGATAATGGTGTATCATATTTTTGGGATAAACTAAAATAATATTTAATTATAAAATCACCAAATGCAGTGAGACCCGCTACAATTGTGTACAACTATAGTAGGACTCACTACAATTATGCACAACTGCAGTGCCATAGGGCACTAAAGTGTTGCACACTCACTACTATAGTGCTACGTGGCACCACATTTGTCTCTCTCAATTTATGATACCCTATCAGTGATTGTCACGTGGCAATTAGTGTGAATTAAATATTTATTTTAACCGGATAATTATCTAAATATCAGTTAATTCAAAATTAACATATATGATTATTCTTATCAGCTAACTTATCTGTTATTTCACAAATAATATATTTAGTTGATTTAAATTATTATCTAATAATAATTTAATTATCTAGTTTCACAAATTATATATTTTGTTTCACTTATCGATAATTAAAAAAATTGGTAATTATTTATATAAATATAATTTCTGAAAAATATATTTAAATATTTAAATAATTCATTAATTAATCACACATAATTATCTCATAATTATGTACTTGCCACAGAATAATTTTTTTTGCAAGTCAGTCCTTTTCTCATATCCTAAAATATTCACACCATAGACAACGTAGTAAAGTGGTGACTTGGGGATCATGAACCTATAATCCTAAGCTCCAATAAACTATATTATTAATTAAATTCTTTAATTAAATAATCTTATTTATTAATTCCATTATTACTCCACTATAAATATGAAATGACACTTATAGAATGTATTTATAGAGTATTCTCATGTAGTCCACTGACATAATCATTCCATGTAGTTCTGTCCTCCAGTTATTTGTTCGTAAATTAGATGATCAAAATAACCATTTTACCCTTCTAATTACATCTTGATCCTTAAGTGCCATTAATCCACTATATAAATTTGAGCTCAATAACCATTCAATTCCAGAATTATCACTTGAGAGAACCGATATACGATCCATTAGGAAAACTTTGATTCCAAATTTCTTAAGATCATGTTCTCAGCCATCCATATCACTGAATCTCCAAAATAAAAGTCACTAACATGATTAACAAACAGATCTTAACGAGTGAATCAAATGATCTAGTACACATGCATAGGAGTTCATGACTACTCAGGATTCAGACTGATTTACATAAGATCATCGAATTGATGTGTATTAATTTTTTTTGATAAAAGACACGTTAATAAATATATTAATTCACATCGGCCATGTCATATATAATCTTATTATATAAAATACTTTCATTAAAATATCTATCCACATCAATAATCTGGATCTAGATCACACCCATTCATAATGCTTAGTGAACCGTACTCGCAACCATTCATTAAAGATTTCATACTTCATATGTTGCTGACAATTTCAATCATAATCTATGATTTTAATTCTCTCGTACTAATATAAGATCATGGTCTCATTAATGAAAATAGAATTTTCAGATATTTTTATAAATTATTCAACAATAATTTAAAAGAACAATTATAAGAAAAATATAATGCTCTTTAAATTTCATATCAAAATGTCAATACACATGTTTTGAGGGCATAACCCCAACGATACCAATTACTTTCATTTAGCCTCAGTAGTAACCATGTTAGGAACATATGACATAATGCTTAAGGTGAAACATGAACTTCCAAAAAATGACGTTAGTGCAACTAGATATATATATATATATATATATATATATATATGACAATAGATGTAATAAGTGCATGTTTGTAATAATTTTGCATGTCCATGTGGTATGATGATTGATAACATCAAGTGCGAATATATCATAGTCAATTTACTTGCGTGTGAATGATAATATTTGATAATATGGTTATAACATCTACTAGTGCAGATATAATCGCATTCTGTGATGTTATCTGGAAAGTTTTCCAAATACGTAAGCATGTATACACTTTCAATGATAAACATAATGTGTGGGCGAAACTTCCCAAAGTAAACAAAATGATATTACCTGAAGTGTCATCCTCAGATGATTCACCATTTGAAGGCATAAATACGTAAAAACTTGCATGATACTGTTTAAGAAGGTGAATATATGCATGAAAACAGAACCTCAAAGTAGAAAAGAAGAATGCCAAGAATAGAGGAGCTTCGACACTTCAAGAAAGAAAAAGTCAGAACCTTGGAGTAGAAAAGGACGGAAATATGAACCTTAGAGCGGAAAAGGAAAAACAATCACACATACCTAATTAGTCATTACTGCCTTATCCCAGATTTTCAGGTTTCTGATACCTATACCTCCAAATTCAACAGGTGGACGAACCTCAGTTTAAGCAACCTTGGATCCACTATGATTATTTTGAGTTCCGGACCATAAAATTTTTATCAGATTCTTCATTGACTTGATGATTTTCTTAAGTGAGAATAAAGAGTTTGCCCAATAATTGTGTAGAAACTGACACTGACTTTATCACTCGCTACTTTCCTACTCATGCTCAACCTGTTAATATCCTCACCAAGCCACTGGCTAAAGATGTTTTGCAGCATTGTTATTTCCCACCAAGTTGAGGGGGCATGTTAAGGAAATTAAATCAGTAGATTTTGAAAACTATTATAATAGCATTGATAAAAGGAACAAGTAGCTTTAGATGCTCGTTTATATAGTTTTTCTAGAAAATTTATGATTACTTGATTTGTTGTAATTTCCCTTATTTGAAATTACTCTACCAAACCTCATAGTTATGTATATATATGTACATTAATTCTCAGTGAAATTATTAAACACTTTCAATTCCTTTTTTATCTTAAATATACAACTGAGACTAAAAAGAAAATATATATATTAAATTGCACCAAATAGCAATTTTCACACATCCAATTAGATTTTTATCAACATTTTTAGTTCTTTAAATTTTTTTCAATTTTATCTTTTAAAAGTCATAGCATTTTTTTAATAGACCATATTTACCCCTATAATGAAATAATTGTATTATTTTTTTAGATGGTAATTTTCGAAATTTTTTGAAGATTCCAACATAATCGGGTAGTTATCATCTATGTCCCTTAATTTAAGAGATATGGACCAGTAAATATTTTTGGGTATCTCTTTAATACAATATATTCTTGAAACCATTTTGTTAATTTAATATTAAATTCTCTACGGGATATATTTTTTTTTATAGCAAACTAATATTTAATATATATTTAAGGTGTCTATTCAATAGTTATACGGGAAAGCATTATTATAATTATTACGTGTGATATTTAAAATTTTAATATTTTCTTTAATTATTGACCTTTGTTCTCTTTATTTTTTTGTAGAATTCTATAACTTAATATCTGAAATTTTTTATGGCCCTTAAATAATATTTGTTACATTTAATGTGATTGTATTTAATCATAATTGTTTATTCATATTTCGGTAAAATACTCTATATTTAATAAATTTTTTTAATTTTTAAAAAGTCATAGATTTCACTATTTTTTCTTTTATCCCTATATTTATGGTTTGTAATAGTTTGAATTAGTAAATGTCTCATGAAATTTTACATGAAAGTTTTACTTTTTTATTATTTATGAAAATTCTTCATTTTCAAAGGACTTAGATACATAATTTTACATTTATATTCATTTTAATTGATACATGGCCAGAGATCAAATTTTCATAATCTGACTAAGTATAATCAATGTAAATATTCATTGGCATCGATAATATACAAGTAATACATAGAGACATAATGTTCATGTTAGTACATAATTGTAGAAAAATAAAATTTACATATTTTAAAAAATATAATTATTGTAAATACACATTGGTATTAAGTCATGTTAATTACATGATGTGTAAATAATCATTTGAGTCTCTATGAATTGATCATATTTACATGTAAATAATTAATTACATATTAATATTTATCGAGAATAGAATAAATTTACAAAAAGTATAACCAATTTATAAAACACATACACAATTTACGTAGTTTCAAATAACTATTTACACATGTACATGTAGTATCTACATGGTACATTTGACAGAAATTTAATATTTTTAAAAGTTTTATAAAAATCTAATTAGGTACTCTCACTATGCTAGTTTACTAAAGAAAAGTGCACCAAATAGTAATTTCTACACACTTAATTAAATTTTTATCATCCTTTCAAAATCTTTAGATTTCTATCAAATTTTATTTTTTTTAACTACATCATTTTGTTAATGGACGTATTTACCCTCGTGATTAATTAAGTAATAAACTTTTTTTGAACTTGTTATATGTTACCCTTTGTTACTTTTATATTTTAAAGCATTAATTGATAAACGTTTTTTACTTTTTGGTCAGAGAGAGAGATTTGATTTGGGAGAGAAAATAAGGTATTTGGTGAGAGAGAGAGATAGAGAGAGAGAAATTTTTGAATTGGAGAGAGATAGAAACATTAATTGAAGGAGAGAGAGATTTGATTTGAGAGGGAAAATGAGATATTTGGTGATAGAGAGAGATTGTAGAGAGCAAAATACTCTTTGAGAGAGAAAAACATTAATTGAAAGAGAGAGATGTGCAAATAATCATTAGTGTTTTGATTTTTTTAAATGGTTAAATATAAAATATTTAGTCAGTGCTTTATGATGAGAGAGAAAATGATTGATAAATTAAATAATATTAATTTAATTAAAATAGTAGTATTAAATATTTATTTAATATTTTCAAGTGAGAGAGATAGAGTTTTGATTTGATATGAGAGGGAAATTGAAATGATGAGAGAGAGATTTTAATGATAAAAAATCCAGATTGTAGAGTTTTTTCATTGAAAAAATTTAAACTTTAAGATTTATTGCCTTGCTTTATGGTGAAAGAGATTATTTTGATTTGGTTTGAGAGATGTTGAAATGATAGAGAGAGATCATCAATACTATATTAAAAGGGATCTAAAGAGGAGAAACTTTTAATTCTCTTTTTTACCCTTTAAAATCTATTAAAATATAACACAAATTAGCAATTTCATCTCTATTCTCATTTAGTTCAGATAATTCATTTTATTTTTTTCCAATAATAATTTGTTTATAGTTAGTAAAGTAAAATGTTTCAATAATATTATAAAATTAGAAACATGAATGTTTGTAAAGATTGATTTCAAGATCTTTCATGTAACGACATTGAATTTTAATTCAATACTAATTTATTCGTTAGTAGTTTATAAAATAAATATGTAATATATATTGATCTCATCAGAAACATGAAATACATGAAATATATTTTAAATAGGAGAAATTAACTCTTAATATGATAAAATATTTCTTAGGAATATGAAAAATTGGTGAAATAAATATTATGTAATATTTATATCATCAAAAACATGAAATACATAAAATATATTTTTAGTATGATCTCTTAACATGATAAATTATTTTTACAAATATGAAAAATTGATGAAATAAAGTTAGTTTATATATTATTCACTACAATTTTTAAGATTATAGACAAGCTACTTTATGTAATTCTTCAATTATATTGTAGATGCAGAATAACTTTTAAAGACGATGTGCTTATTTTTTCTTTAATATTAATTCAAATCTGATATATTATTTTAATTAGTTGAACATGTGTGAAGCACGTACTTTTCAACTAATAGAAGAAAAAGTACGGAGAGAGAGAGTGGGAAAAATATAGTAATTATTCTTCACAAATTTAATAGTGTTAATACTGATAATTATATTGTCGTATAAACAAAAAACATTGTAATTGTATTTCTGTAATAGAATATAACTAAGAGACATTGACAATGTATTGTAATGTAAATAATACATGTTTTGTATTAATTTAATACATTAATTAAAAAACTTATTGTCAATCATTTACATAAATAGGATCTAAAATCTGAAAGATTATAATAAAACTTATAGGAATATATGTCAATTATTTTTATCAACCAATTCACAGACCGATTTTTGAATACTACTTTTACCCATGTAAAATTAGATTAACAGTTATTGATAAGAGGCAAAAACATACTTATATACTAAAAATCTATATTAAAATGCAAGTCATTTACTCATTTTTTTAGAGAACATGTCAATAACTCATTAACTCCCCATGTAACTATGGATTTAAACTTATTGGTAAATGGGAAAAAACATACTTATATAAATTCTTGATTTACAGTAGAACTCGCCGACAACCATTCATTTTCTTCGACAATTTTAGGGTTGAAAGAGAGAGGGAACGATTCATTAATTGAACGAGAGAGAGAGAGAGAGAGAGAGAGAGAGAGAGAGAGAGAGCTTATTTCAACACTGTTAAGATTGGAGATAGTAATACTATTTTCCTCTTCACTGATCATTGGCACTCTGATGGTATCCTCCTTCAAAAGCATGGTATGAGATTTGTTATACAACCTGGTTTACCTTGCAATCCAAGCTTTCTATTCTTATTGAGACAGATTCTTGGCAATGGCCTAATCAAGATGTTGAGAGGCACTTCAACACTTGGAATGTCCATCTAGCTCTTGGCTATCCCTTACAGAATGCTAACCAATGGCTCTAGCTTGACAGTTCAACTTTCTCAACCAGTAAAATATATGACTCTCTTATTGGATTCTAACAATTGGTCCAAAATAATCTAGTTTTCAGGCCCTATCCCAATGTGTGCGTTTGTTTTTTGGCTTGCTTTCCACAATAAACTCAGCACAAAGGATAAAATTGGTAAATGGAATCATTCTTCGAACTTAAATTATATTTTTTGCTGCAATGTTCTGGAATCTGTGGAGCATTTATTCTTTTGTTGTGTTAGGATTGTGCCCTAAAAGCACTAAAATTTTATTATATTATTGAGAGATTTAATTCTGATTAATAATAAATAGTTTATTCTTATATTATGTGCAATACATTCTTGTGAAAGGTCTACAAGTATAATAGCACTTGGTTTATGGGTCCTATGGAGTTTAGCTTATGGCAACAAGGTATTTAACCAATAGTCCTTTATGACTTGTAAATATTTAATTTCATAGTCTAGTGAAGCTGAGCGCTTTGCTAAGAGAAGATTGTAGTACATTAACTCTATTATGTAGAGTGGCTTACTTTGGTCACTGGGTAGAATATCTAGTTAATGTACTAGTATATTTGGAATGCATTGAAATGACTAATGGGTCTTATTTTCAGCGAAGTACTAATAAATAAAAATCATGACTCATTGCTATTATTTTATGCATGCTCTCAATCTTGAGAGAGTTATGAGCTCATATTTAATGACTTAATTATTTTGATCTACTAAGAATGAGACTCTATGAGTCAACATATTCTGTAAGTTGGATAACTGAGTTATTAGATAGTGAGTCCATAGATTTTTAATAGCAGAATCCATAGACACTTTTAATTAAGTGATATAGTATATCTTAGGTAATTCATTTATGTGGTCATAGTAAACTAAGCGCTCAGTATCTATCGTGGAGTACTAGATATTAGTTAATTTTACTTGAGACATCAAGTATGAAAATTATCATAGTTGACCAGTAGAATGAATTTGGAACCTATGGATAATAAGATGTGTATAAACATTAGGTCGATAGTAATTTACCTAATTATACGGGGTATTATATTATGGAGGGGTATTACATAATGAATAATAAGTCAAGGATAATTACGTTGAGTAATATAAAATACACTTGGAGTTCAGTTACGATTTTATAGACGAGTTAATCGTAATTAATAATTAATAAATTTGATTATGAGCTTAATCGATAGAGTTTATTAATTATTTAGCCCAATATATTTTTATCCTTATGGTCCCCTTGCTAACTTTAGATTTGGGTTACGTTATGACGAGACTTGTTAATGAATAAGTGGTTCAACGTGAATACCCTATTGTAAACCAACTGATCTTAAGATTAGCCCCGTCTTTATTCTAAAAACGGTCGAAGATTAATTATAATTAATTTCTTTAATTTTAATTAATAGTTTTAATTAATGAAAAAAATCAAATCAAAACAAAACAACAGTTGGAACTTCCCAAAGTAAACAAAACAATATTACCTGAAAGTGTCATCCTCAGATGATTCACCCTTTGACGGCACAAATACGTAAAAACTTACATGATACTACCTAAGAAGGTGCATATATGCATGAAAATAGAACCTTAGAGTAGAAAAGAAGAATGCCAAGAATAGAGGAGCTTCAGCACTTTAGGAAAGAAAAAAGTCAGAACCTTAGAGTAAAAAAGAAGGACGAAAATACGAACCTCAGATCGGAAAAAGAAAAAGAAAATTAAGGAAAGAACTTTATAGCAGAAATTCTTTAGTGGAAAAGCAAAATGAAAGGGACCTGCTAAGAAATACATATGGACGTCTATGATGTGAAATTTTTAATAGATTAATAAATCTAATTGTTATAGCTTCGAAGTATGATAAATATCAAGGAATCCGAAAAAGCTTTTACATTGATGAAAAAGAAAGTAAAAAAAAGAGTTACAATTGAAATAGAAAGAATCTAAAGAGAAACGACATCCTCATTCTGAACCTCAGAAGAGATCTCAGTAGGGGTTGAAACATCTCTTGCAAGGGGAGTATCGTTAGCAACTCCAGAAGGGTTGATTTCAGCTTGGCCTACAGAAGTGGTGGCTTCACTCTGCTCATGAACAAGAACATCGTAGAGGGGTTTTCTTGGAGGGGCCTTCATTGAGCTGTCTCTGTAACCCACATTGTAGATTACTTGCTCAGCTTAATAAAAAATGGCCTGATATTCTTCTCCAATCTCTTTCTCTTTTTGTTCTAGAGCTTGAGCTTTCCTTGCCTCATCAGTTGCCAGAGACTCCTCAATAGTCTTCAATGCCTCCTTTGCAGCCCCTAGAGATTCTGTCAGACTCAGAATCTCTGCCTTAGCCCCATCAACTTCTACCGCTTTCTTCTTCAATGTCTCATCAAGCACAGTCTTTGACTCTTTTAATTGAGCAACCTCTTCACGAAGACCTTCAATAATGCCAACAGAAAGAGCAACATCCCTTCCGAGCTTCTGCAACACCAAATCTCAGGCAGCATGATGCTCTTGGAGAGCATTATGGTGAATAATGGCCTGAAGAAAAAACAAAAATAGTAAGAAAAAGGTAAGGGAATAATCAAGGAGAAGAAAAATGACAAAGAACCATACTCTGACTAAGTCGTGATTGAGAGAAGAAATGAGGTCGCCAACCCCAGATTTTCAAGTTCTAACCAAATCAGCCTCAGATTTAATCCCACGGGCAACAATGTGAGAAGACTGAACATCATCCAACAAGCAGACTGTTACTGATATATCAGTGAATTTTCTGAATCACCACGGATCACAACCTCTAACTGCTTCCTGAGATTCAGAAGTATGATCTTGACTAGTGGCTGGCAGAACTAGAGTAGGAACAACAAGTGGAGGGGGAGTAGCAGAACACGGGGGGGGGGGGGGGGGTGAANAAGGGGGGGGGGGGGGGTGGTAAATCCTCACCATGAATGGAAGGAACATCTAAAATGGGAGGATCCCTTGAAGAGCTAGTCTCGTCAGATCTTGGGCGACTTTGCCTCCCGACTTCACTCACCATAGTACGAAGTCGCTTCGACATACTGAGATTTTTTTTCACTCTCTGAAGTAAAGTGTTTTCCTCTGAAGAATTATAACCAAAATCGTTGGGAGAGGAGTGACCAGAAGAGACACGTGAATCTCCCCACTGGATAGGAAGAAGTTGATGGGGGCAGATGTGGAAGACGGAACTGGAGGATAAACAATGGGAAGATCTAACAGTAGGACGGACAATGGCACAGCAATGAGTGGCGCGACTCAACTCGAGGGCTGAGAGCAGACAAGCGTGACGTCACTAGGAGGGCTTAGATGTCATATAGATTCAGATGCCAATGTATCATAACAAGTTAACAGAGTCAAACAACATTCATTAAGTATATCATGGTCATATATGGCATACGTCTCAACGATACGTTCATATTTAACATTACTAGAGATAATTCATCAGAGTCATCACCATCGCTATCCAATATTAATGATGCAAGAGAACTGATCGAGAAAAACTCACCAGAGAGGAGTTTAACCAACGCATCATAACATCAAGGCAACGTATTACCCAAGAGAAAAACCTACTCATGGCAGAGTTCGTCAAGAAATTTCTCTGCGGTAGGTAAACACGCTAAAGTGTCATCTTTAGACGATTCAAATTGTGAGAGCGCATATAAGTAGGAACTTGCATGACATTGCTCAACAAGACACATATATACGAAAATGTAATCAAGTTGCCTAAGAATACGTGTGATATTGAATTGTTCATAATAGTCATACTTAAAGGTTATATACCTGTTCGTACTTCAAATTTTTATCATGGTTTGTTAGCATGCATCTCTACTTCGCACATACATCGCTCTTACACGTGACTTTTACCATAAGCACATCCATAAGAAATACCCAAGTTAGATTCAATCCATACGACTAAAGCCACATTCTGCGGCAACATGCAAAGCAAATAGTCAAGACAATTTGTATATTTCAAACACGTTTGGTGGCCAAGTTCCTCTTTGAAGGGTTTCGCAACGGTGGCTAAGTTCTGCCTAACTACCTTTGCTGAAATGTCTTCATTGTATTTTAGGAACAAACTTTACTGGAGCATATTGGACGCATCCCAGGGACGTATTCTGCTAAAACATCTCAAATGCGTTCCATGAGAGAACTTTGTTGAAATGCCTTAAGTGCGTTTCAGGAACAAACTTGACTGAAACGTCTTAAACGCGTTACATGAACAATTTATGCCGAAATGTCTTAAAGACATTTCAAGAGCAATCTTTGCTGAAACATCTTAAACGCGTATCAGGAACAATCTTTACTAAAATGTATTAAATGCATTCCAGGAACAATCTTTGCTGAAATGTCTTAAATGCATTCCAGGAACAATCTTTGCTTAAATGTCTCAAATGCATTTCAAGAATAAAGTTTGCTGAAACGTCTTAAATGTGCTCCATGAACTATCTTCACTGGAATGTCTTAAATGTATTTCAGAATAACCTTTGTTGAAACATCTTAAATGCGCTACAAGAACTAACTTTGCTGAAAGGTCTTAAAAGCGTTACATGAATTAATTTCGTTGAAACGTCTTAAACACGTTTCAGGAACAATCTTTGCTAAAACATTTTAAATGCGTTTCAGGAACAATCTTCGCTGAAACGTCTTAAACGCATTTCAAGGATAAACTTTACTGAAATGTCTTAAACGCATTTCAAGAACAATCTTTTCTGAAACATCTTAAACGCATTTCAAGAACAATCTTTTCTGAAATGTCTTAAACACTTTTTAGGAACAATCTTCGTTAAAACGTCTTAAACATGTTTCAGGAATAAACTTCGTTGAAACATGTTAAACGCATTCCAGAAGAATGGACCCATCATAATCTTTTGGTTCATTTTGATAACTATAAAAGTCGTAGTAAAAATTACGATGCTAAACATCTTTCAAGTCTAAGTCATCCCTTGTAACAAGTGTTTTGTCACCTCGAGTGCCCTTAATGAATTTTTTTTCCTTTTCAATATTCCTAAGCTACCTATAATAGGTACTCTTAGTGGTGATTTTTACTCAACAGTCCTAAATCACCATGCATGATAATTTTATCGTTACCTCGGGTGCACTTAGCGGTGAATCATCAACCCGCATGTTAAGGTGATTTTATTGTCATTGAGGCACCAGACGTGGTTATTTCCTGTTACCATGGGTGTGTGTAGAACCAATCATAAAAACATTTTCTCTATGTGGTATTATTGACACAGTTAGAGGCGGTCGAAAGCCTTTTCACAATGACGATGCAACTATGAACAATAAAATTCTCACAGAAAACAGGTCCTTATTCTTGTTGTCACGATTATTAATCAAAAGGAGAAATCTCCCAGTAAATGAAAAACTGGTTATGAGAGCAAATCATCCAAACAGAAAAAATAGTGTAGAATACGTCACAAGGGGTATGCATATATTGATATATTCCCCTCATTTTAAATCTCAAAGAAATATAAGCGATTTTCTCTGTCATTATGAAATTCAACAATGATGTAAAGACTGTGGGCCAATATAGAATAGCAAATATATATCTACATTTCTTCATATGCATACTAGAGCCCCATTTAGGCGTGATTGAGATTCATGTGGCAGAGATCATGAGACAGTGTAAATAATAATTAATTCTATAGATACTTTCGATAATTGAGTTGATAAACTCATGAATACACATGATAGGTCAGATGATAAGTCCAGCGATTCCCTCAACATGAGTCAGATAATCAGTTAAGAAACCCGCATAATAAATTGATTGATAAATCTCAAATATCCATAATAAGTCAGTGGATAATTTGTATATCTCCATGATGAGCTCAATAATAAGTCTAGAAATTTCTGTGATAACTTGATCAATAAATCTAGAAATCCATTTGGAGAGTTGACGTGTAAGATGATAAATCCATAATTTTCATGACTAGATGATAAACAAGTCAATAAATCCTCATAATTTGTTCTATCCAAAAAGTCCACATATGTGAAGGAAAATATATACCTATGATGACAGAGTGAATTAGGCGTGACAGGTGTCAAACTCTTGAAATGAATATGAGATAAAATGTGTTAATCAAAGAAGTAAATTAATAAGAGAGATTAAAGAATAAAAACATCTATATTTTTTTCTCTTATATAAACATGCTCGACTTGTAAATTTAATACAATCTAGATGCATATTCAACTCGCACAAAGAGAATATATATGCATGGGAGTGTTACTCCAATGAATTATAGGCAGTTAAGCACACACATGAATGAAGAGATGAGTTCATGCTATTGTTATGTCCTTCTATTAAAGTTATTGTTCCATAAAACTAGCCGAATCAAGTATAAGCTCTTTAAGGCATCAAACCGTGAAAGTGCTTTCGATGGATAAAATGCGTAAACCATTTTAGTTTTGATAATTCATTTGGATTATTGAAATATAGATAAAGCATAAACTGTTGATAAAAATGATAGTGCACCAAAATATTGATAATGCACAAGAATCAATTGAGCATTATATTTATCACAAAAGTTTGACATGAATTTGATATTGCTTGATTAATATTTAAACATACCTGGCCGATGTATATCGAATTATTATCAAGGAATCAATTCGACTTGTTTGGTTTATAACATTGATTATAATCTCATATTATCCACGATAGGGTCAAGTTATCAAATTATTTGAGATTGATGATCTAAACACGATAAATGTAATTTCTATAATTAAATTAAAGCATGATAAATTTTGAGCATGGAGAGATAATTAATTATGCTCGACATAATTAACGTAGAATCGCTTTCTACTAATGATATAATATGCTTGAACAACTGTGCAAATATATTCTTTAAGACACTATAAGATAAGCTCATGCAATCATCAAATTTTCTTTTGAACGAATAAAATACGTATTTAAAGAGAAATAAATAATTTAAAAATAAATACTTAGCTTACAATTCGTTGTCCTACGTTTGTTTACATACGACGCGGCGACCCATGCAATTGAGACTCGGTAATATAACCATGGTTGAATTTTTTAAGGCTTTTTTCAAGCGTCATCCCATAAATGGACAGCAAACCATGTTTCTTTGGACATTAAAGGTATTGGGAGTGATGGGCTTGGGGAAAACCATGTGATGGCTCTTTAAAGGGCCAATAGCATGGCATTGGGCTGTTGGATAGTGGGAGTTGGCCCATAGGCCATGGGCCAAGGAGTTCACGGGTCACGCCAAGGGGCGGCCGGGTCACGGGTCTTCCACTGGTTAAACCTCAGCGCAGATGTGAGCAGGACGCTCGGGCCAAATGAGGGTTGCGGGTCTCTCACGGGTCGAGCGTATGTCACTTAAGCCGCGCACGCTAGGCTTTATGGACGGACCTTGGGGTGGCCTGCTATCAATTTGGATGCTAAATGGTTTAGGTAGGTCAACCCGAAACCTACAAAACGGGTAAGGACGAAGCTGCCGCAGCCGACGTCGCAGGCGACCATCTCCGGCGGCCGTTTTTGACCCCAAATGACTCAAAATCAATGGAAAATCTCATCCGAATCCCTTTGGTGGTGTTTTGAAACATGAAAATGCTTCACTTAACGTAGATCTAAGATTTAGAGATCAGAAATGGAGCTATTTTTTTTAAAGGTTTGCATCGATTCTGCGGTAGTGTTTGATGAGGACATCCTTCTCCAGAGCCTATCTGACGTCATGAACGACATCTTCACCGGGTAGTCGTCGGTTGTGCTCTGCGACAGGCACCTCTCTCGTTGATTTCTCATACTATGCTTGATTTTTTTTTATTTTTTTCTAAAAAAAGATATGAAATTTTAGATTTCAAATTCTAGATCTGAGTCTAAAAAATGGAGAACTCCTCAATATTCCTTCACAACGGCCCTCTTCGACAAACCACTCCCTAGTGGAGTCGCCATAGTTTTGGAGAGGCATTTTGAACCGAATCGGGTTGAGAACGAATAGTCTAGTCATTGAAGAAGCCTTGGGAATGTGTAGGTCTAGCGTGGAGGAAAAGATGAGCATCCTTAGTAGCATAGATGGTGACAACCATCGGCCAACGCACCTCTTTGGGATTGCCAAGGAGAGGGAGAGGGAGAGCCCTTAAATGTGCGGGTATAATGTCCAAATATCCAACCCCTTCAATAGGAGCGTTAACCACCTTTATATAGAAAGCAAGGGGTAAACCCTATTTTAAGATTGGTCAATTAACGATTACCAAGTGTAAGTAGAGGCCAACGTACATGATACTATCACGTGTTCCTAGGTTCATCCTCAACGAGAGGACAACTCATCTAAAACCTACTGAGGAGGTCATGACAGCGGACCGGTAAAATAAGCCTCATCCTAATCTTATCAAGCTGTATGTCTCCAATTCATTCCCAAGGCAGTAAGACTCCATCTAAGTCTTGTCACTTGACTTGACCATTATGGGCAAATAATCACAGGGGTCCGACCAGTGTGGGAGGACCCAACGAGTATGCCAAAGGTAGAAAATTTATGTGTAAACACCATTTTATACTATCAACATCTTCAAGAGAGATGAGAAAGTTGATCAGCCTAGGATGACCTATATTGTTTCTAAATCCATCCATCTTAAATGACTGAACCTTGCTTATAGGATTAACAACTTTTTAATTTTGAACTGTTGGATGTAGTGTGGTGAATCTGACGGTCGTGATGATTGTTGCCACCTCTGCCATGGTGATAATTCCTTCTTCTTCCCTTGATTGGCTTCTCTGGCTTGTGTGATTTTTTATGTGACTTTTATACTTTGGCTACTTGACCAGGCGAGTAGCTCTAGATCAACTTCTTCAGATCTGCCAACAAGATAAATTCAACTATCCCCATAATGCTTTCGTGGGATTTGCTTTAATTATTTTTCTTCTCCGCTGACGTGGCTGAATACAAAAAATTATTCATGTTCATTTCCCCCGTTACAGTTGATGAAGTCTCTTTTCATTCAGGTGTAATGATTTGATTTCTCGATCTTCAACACCAGATTTATTGAGACCTGCAATAATAATGACATGCAAAAGTTTACAGTAATAATAGTTATCTTATCGAATGGTGTGCGTTTGATGGTTGCGTGAGTTTGCTATTCTATCATTTCATTCGACTTTTCTCATCAATGGTCTATTCTGATGCTCCAATTCCCATTCTCACAAAATTTTTTACTTGATAATTTGATATCCGCTCTCTCTAAGCGTTTGTTCTGATGCTTCGATTAATGTTCCCACTAAATGTCTGTCGTGATACTTCGATATCTGTTCTAGCGAAGCGTCTGTCCTAATGCTTCGATATCCATTATTACTAAGCGTCTGTTCTGAAGCTTTGATTTCCATTCCCGCTAAATGTTTGTCCTGATAATTTGATATCCGTTCTGGCTAAACGTCTGTTCTGATGCTTTGATTTCTGTTCTGGCTAAGCGTCTGTTCTGATGCTTCGATTTTCGTTCTCGCTAAGCGTCTGTTCTGATGCTTCGATTTCCGTTCTCGCTAAGCGTCTGTCCTGATACTTAACGAATCTTGTTTGACTCTATTTTCTCTTATCATATATATATATATTCACTTATGCTAATATTGAACATAAGGTTGTGCATCGCTAGTGTACATATATTTTTTCAGCTAGTCATTCTTCAGTGAACATCGCCATGATCAGACTTTTTATTGAGTGAGGCTCGCCGTAGTCAACTACTATTTACATCTCTTATTGGAGGTTAAATGAAAGCAATTGATATATCATCACATCCAACTGGGGGCTACATCATGAAGATGACCCAGCATGACTGATTTAGTGAAGACACATTCATCATCATAATTGAACATCTCACAATTCGATGACTCATCAAGTAAGCTCATAACACACATCGATACTATATACAAGTTCAAGTGCTACGCATTTGAAATTGCACAAGGGGCTAATGTTTATACATGAATTTTGTACTCTGTACATATCCGTTGGGTCTACCCGCACTAGTCAAGCTCCTGTGATTATTTACCCGTAGCCATAAAGTCAGGTGACAAGACTTGGATAGACTCTTACTGCCTTGGGAATGAATTAGAGGCATACGACATGGTAGGATTAGGATGGAGCTCGTTGTATGGGTCTGTCATCATGACCTCCTCAATAGGCTTTAGATGTGTCACCCTCTCGTTGAGGATGAACCTAGGATCACGTGGTAGCATCCTGTACATTGACCTTTACTTACACTTGGCAATCGTTGATTTTTCAATCATAAAATACGGTTTGCCCCTTACTTTCTATATAAAGATGCTTAATACTCCTATTGAAGGGGTTGGATATTTGGACATTATACCCACACATTTGGGGGCTCTCTCCCCCTCTCCCTCTACATGGAAATCCCAAGGAGGTGCGTTTACCGGTGGTTGTCACCGTCTATGCCATTAAGGATGCTCATCCTTTCCTCTACGCTAGACCTCCACATTCCCAAGGCTTCTTCAATGACTAGACTACTCTTCATTCTCAACTCGATCTTAATGGAAATGCCTCCCCGAAATAAATGGTATTCATGTATGAGGAGAAGGTGGCTTGATTTCTTTAGCTGTTGTCATAATTTCAAAATGGTCAAAACTGTTGCATCTCTATCTCTCTCTATATATACATATATCCATTTTAACTGAATTATTTGTTCTCTCTATCTTTGTCTTTCTTTTATCGCTCTCTAAATTAGGTAATAACCAAATATTAAAGAGAATCCCTCTCTCCAAATTAGTAATATTTGAAAATATTAAAGAGATATTGTTTGTCTCTCCAAATTTATACATATATGCTACACCAACACACACGTTCAAATATATATATATATATTCTTTACAAATAGTTTCAATCAAGAGTTCGAGAATTCGAGAAAAAGATTGGTGAGTTTATGAGATTTTTAATTTTTTTATAAAAATAATCATTAAATATTATGTAGAAGAGTATAATAGGATGATAAGTGTTTCAAATAGGTGGGCCCATAATTTGTTTTTCTTTTGTCTTCGTTTCTTTGGCAAGTTATCGTTCGTGAGCTAGTGGACTCCCTACCCCTTCACATTCTGGGCAATTGCTTTTGATTCAACAATTTCTCCACCATGGCAGCCACATATATGGCAATAAAAAAAATCATAGCGGCTTCAACTTATTGTAATGGATTTGCCGTATTGCAGCATGTTTAAATGACCGAGCAGTAATATGAAGTCTCAGACCTTTTTCAAAAACAATTGAATGTGATAGTACTAAATGAATAAATAAATGTTTCTTTAGTTAAAGACTTCAAATTTATTGGATTTTGTGCCAGAAATTACACAAACCAAAAAATATTGTCTTAATACCCAAACCTAAAACAACAAATCGATAGTAATGACAGAGATTCGCTGCGCCAGTAAAAATATAGAGAATTTTAATGGCATTTAAATAACAAGCCCATAAAAGCATTGCCAATCCTTTCTAATTTCATATAATCACAAAAGGTTGTCAAGTGAACCTTACATTTACTTCAACATAATAAAATAAAGCCTGATGGCGTTGTTCCTAACACTAACCTTAATGGCTGCTGGGAGACATGTTTACAACTTTGGCATTGCAGCCTCAATACGATCTTCTTTGTAGTTTTTGCCTATAATGTAGATGACAAGCCGCTATATATTTGACTTCTATAGTGGAATACGCAATGTTGGCTTGTTTAATACTTCTCACAGTTCCTCCACTTTGAGTGAATACTAATCTAGATGTTGACTCTCGACTGTCTTTGTCTGATTGAAAATCAGAATCAGTATATCCAGTGGGGTTCAGGTCTCTACGTGAAAAAACAAACATATAATTTCTCGTTCTCCTAAGATACATGATAATGTGCTTTACTGCAATATAGTGTTCCAAACCTGAATTCGATTGATAAAAATTTGACAATTCCCACTGCATAACAGATGTCCAGTCTCGTACACAACATGACATACATGAGACTTCCAACTACTGAAGCATAGAGAACTTTTCTCATAGCCTTTTCTTCTTGAGGTGTCTTAGGACATTGTTCCTTAGAGAGGATAATTTCATGTCTGGTCGGTTGTTGACAAATCTTAGAATTCTTCATAGAGAATCCCTCCAGCACCTTATCAATATATGATTACTGAGAAAGTGCCAATAACTTGT
The DNA here is from genome assembly GCA_003255025.1 of Datisca glomerata. Lineage (NCBI taxonomy): Eukaryota > Viridiplantae > Streptophyta > Magnoliopsida > Cucurbitales > Datiscaceae > Datisca > Datisca glomerata. The sequence continues at coordinate 865,402 of QANY01011848.1, read as the reverse complement.
TCTTTCTATCCATTAAGATTTGGATGCCTAGAACATAGCTCGCTTCTCCCAAATCTTTCATTTGAAATTTCTCATTTAACCACTTCTTTACCTTTGACAAAGTGTCTACATCATTCTCAATGAGTAGAGTATCATCAAAATAAAGAACTAACAAAATCATTATCTTATCTTTGGTGTATTTATAAACACAGATTTCGTCAACATTTTGCTCGAAGCCATAAGACTTATAATCTCATCAAAGGTAAGATTCCAAGATCTAGATGCTTGCTTTAATCCATAAATAGATTTAAGCAACTTGCATACTTTTTTATCTTGCTCCTTTTGTACGAACCCCTCTGGTTGCATCATATGAATGCTTTCTTCATGGGAGCTATTCAGAAAAGCTGTCTTGACGTCAATTTTCCATATCTCATAGTCAAAACTAGTGTTTATGGACAAAAGGATGCGAATGGATTTTAGCATGGCCATAGGGGAGAAAGTCTCTTCATAATTAACTCCCTCCATTAGTGTATAGCCCTTGGCTACTAACCGTGCCTTGAAAGTCTCTACTTTCCCATATGTACCTCTTTTTTTTCTTAAAGATCCATTTACATCCAATGGGCCTGACATCTTCAGGTGGATCAACAAGTTCTCACACGGAATCAAAATACATAGATTCCATTTCCTGGTTCATGGCATCTTTCCATTTTCCTTTACAGGATCATCCATTGATTCTTGATAAGATAATGAATCGTCTTTATTAGTGTCTGAATCTAGGACATGTGCCTCTAGTTCGTAGAAAACTGGTGGTCTCACAATCCTCCCACTACGATGTTGCACAGGGATTTCCTTTATAGGAACTGTGGTTTATCTGGTTTGTCATTTATCAATAGAAGTTGAAGGTGGTCTGATCTCATCAGCCGCTAATTCCTCGAGAATTACTTTGCAACAAGGTTTTTAGTTTTGCATATAATCATGCTCAAGAAAGGTTGCATTTGTCGACACAAACACCTTTTGATCATTGTAATTATAAAAATGTACCCACCTCTAGTATCTAGAGAATAGCCAACGAATATGCATACCTCAGACCTTGAGTCTAATTTCTAGTCTTTGGTCTAAGAACGTGAACTAGACACCCCTATATATGAAAATGACGTAAACTAGGTTAGAGACATTCCATAACTATAAAGGAGTATTGCTTACGGACTTAGAGGGCACTACATTCAAAATGTAAGTTGCCGTGTATAATGCATATCCCCAAAATGTAAGTGACAATGATGAGTAGCTTAACATCGACCAAACTATATCCAATAAGGTTTGGTTTCGCCTCTTTGTAACACCATTTTGTTGTGGTGTTCTAGGTGCTGTAAGTCAGGATAGGATTCCACACTCCAGCAAATAATTCTTGAATTCTAAATCCAAGTATTCACCACCTTGATCGGATGGAAGGGTTTTTCATGATTTATCTAATTACTTTTAGCTTAAGTGTTGAAGTCTTTGAAATTTCTAAAAGTTTTAGACTTTCGATGCATTAGATAACTATAACCATATATTGATTAATCGTCAATGAAAGTGACAAAACACTCATACCCACCTCTAGCCTGTACATTGATCGGTCCACATACATCATTATTTACTAACTCAAGTGGTTCCTTAGCTCTTTGACCATTTCTTGTGAAAAGTCTCTTCATCATTTTACCCTCTAGACATGATTCACAAATATGAAGAGTTCCAACTTTTAGCTCTCTCAAAACACCATGCTTTGTTAACTTGTTTAACCTATCTAGATTAATATGTCCCAACCTAAGATGACATAAATATGTGTTATCATCATGAGAAACTCTTTGTCGTTTGTTATTTTTAGATTTTGCTACTTTAAATTTAACATGCGTCCACTCAGTTTAAGCATATACAATTCGTTTATCATTTTAGCATGACAGGTATCGAATCCATTCTTAGAAATAATAAACTCTTTATTAATTAAGGAACTTTGATTGACTGTACTTGCAAAAATTAAAGAGAAATCAAATTCCTTAAAACCCAAGAATATAATAAACATAATTCAAAACTAAGTAATTATATCCAAAAAGTAAACGGATTGTCCCTAATGCTTTAGCTGACACGAGCGCACCAATGGTAACTCTCAAAATGACCTCGCCATCAGTCAGCTTCATTGACGAATCAAACATCTGCAAATAAGAATATACATGGTTAGTGGCTCCTGAATCAAATATCTAGGATGCCAAATCATATTCCACTAAACAAGATTAAAGTATAAGTAAATCATATTTACCTTTCTTTTTCAGCTCAGAGTGATACTTGTTATTGTTTCTCCTCTAATGACCTTTAACCCCATAGTGGAAAGACTTTCCTTTGGGCTTCCTGTCTTTCTTGTTCTTCTTGGCTTTAGCAATGTCTTGTCTTTCTTTACTCTTCTGTTCTTACTATTGTCCTTACCATTATTCATACTAAAATGTTAATACATATGCTTTGAGGGCATAACCCCCAACACAATATACTTACCCCATTTTTACAATCAACCACTGATTATTCACAATATTGCTAACTAAGAAATGAACTTTAAAAAATTATGACAAGGAAACAGGTTAGTAAATAAAGCAAAACTCAATGCAGAGCAAAACCTTGCAATAGCATCAGCACTACATAAAAGATCAAGGCTAAGAATTGCGCAAGTCAAGCTCTAGCTAACTGAATTATATACAATTACTTTGACAAAAAAATAACTCAATTATATGCAATTGATATGAACTATGACCTATTAATTAGCAGATGGAACCAACAATAATAGCGCTCGAATCTAGGATTAGAGTAACTATACACCGACCTACCATCGAACTTAACGTATTCAGAGAATTCTCTCTAGAAACAAAAGAATTGAATTGTAGCTATTCAGCCTAGTAGACTAAATTATCATCCTCATTCCTAAGCTTCCTGATTATTAACCAGCAAATGTGCATGAAAGTGCTTTCAGAAACCACAAAGCTTCAGTCAACTAAATGACCCCCAAAACATAAGAGGAAAAATGAACAACTTCAATTATATTATTTGAAGACCCAAAACGAACAACTTCAAGTATATCGTAATATATATGTAGTATATTTTTATATATCATCTGGTATATTTTTATATACCATCGCAGTGAAGGAAGCTGGGACGAGTTTTGGTCGCAGCAGTCAGGGAAGCCGCGGCCAGATCTGGTCCCGATGATCCTACAGAACTTGATGGTAGTGAAGTTAATGGAGATATTGAAATCGATGACGGATTTAATGTCGGTTAGTGATAAGGAGATGATTGAAGGGTGATTTTCAATGAGAGAGACTAAGTTGAAGTTGATGGAGTCGAGATAGATCATTGTCCAGCCATGGAAATTGGAACGAAGGTCCTGGGTGAGGGATAGTGGAGGCGCTATAGAAGGGTTTTAGGGGTTATTGGGGCTGGTTTGTGAGGGAGGGAATTGTGTTTTTGGTGGAGGAAGCTATGGGGAAGGAAATGTTTGAGGGACGAGAAATTAGAGAAAACTCATGGCTGGGCAAAAACTACCGGAGACAGGGAAGAAGAGAGAAGTGGAGCAGCAGTAACCTCCAAAAAACTAAAAATAATCAAACCTAAAAAACATAGAGTTAGTTTTACAAAGGGTAAAATGTAAATAACTAAATAAAATCATAACTACCTAACAAACTAAAGGGAGTATCTGGTCATATGTGCAAAATATAAAATTAAAAGGCATAATACAAAATTGAAACCTAAGTAGCCTAATCTTCTAATTTTCCCTTAAGAAAATTGCTCAATTAGGAAACTAGCTGATTATAGAAAAATAAGTAAGAGAATAACCCAAAAATTAATAAATTACACAAATGGTCGAATTTATTAGAGCAATAATATATGTGGATGTATACAATGTTTATGCGTATATACATAAAATAGAGCAATAATAAATATATATGCAAAAGTGTTATATAAACAATATAAATAAATAGTATTCAAATATATGTGCTATATATGTTATATATACGGGTGTGTATAACATGTGTGAATGTATGTGTTTAGATACATACTTACGTACATACGTACATACGTACATATATTTATATATATGATGAAGTAATAAAGTAAGTAGCATATATAAATAGTATATAAATATATGACATGTACAACAATATAAATATAGATATACGCTAAGCATTTGAAGGCTAAAACCGGAATGGAGAAAGAAAAGAGAAGGGTGGAAGATGAAGAAGAGCAGATATACGCGAAGAGTACTGTCGAGGACTTAACAAGCTATGTGTTAAAGTTGATGCAAAAGTTGATGAACCCATATAGCTTGTTCGGAAGGTTAGTGAAGATGGCTGGATTTGATATTATAAAATGGTATTCAGGTATAGGGAGAAGGTGGCTTATTTCTTTAGCTGTTGTCATAACTTCAAAATGGTCAAAACTATTGTATCTTATCACTTGAGGTTCTCTTGTATCTTGACATTAGACAAAAAGCATGAATCTACAAAATGCAAAGTGATGAAACATTACAAGAAAGATTTGAAAGTTTTCGATCTGAACGAAAATGAAGAAGTGCATTTTTGTGAAAAAAAGAGGTTAAGATGATGGGAGACAGAAATCTTTCAAATCCATTTCCAGTAGACGGGGCTTTGTCATTGTCTTTGATCAGAATGGTTTTGGGTGAGCATCTTGTTCTTGTATTGTGCAGTTTTGTTATAAAACATATACCGTCTTGTATCGAGTACGGTTACTACAAAATCGTTTGAATATTAATTCATTTGATGAGAAGAATTGGGTTAGAGGGTCATGTGTGATTCATGAAAGCTTCAATAGGAAATGTCTTCCTCTTTGTGCTGATCACATACACGATTTATACATGGGGAAAATTACCCTTTAAGACATTGACTGAACTTCATCTCTGGATGTAGACTAAGTTCTATTGTTCTCTCTGGTTTTGTCAAGTGAATGGAATTACTTCTTTATTCGTATAATCATAAAAGGTTGTCAAGTGAACCTTAAATTTACTTCAACATAATGAACTAAATAAATAATTCTATCAGAATAAGAGATAATTTCTCGTAATCAAATTTTATTAATGTCTATCTATACATTCATTTATATGAATTTTTATGTTACTTTATGGTTTCAAATAAGTCCCACGTGCTTGGTTCAATCAGCACTCATAGTTCCTTCTTCAACTGGGATTCTTTTGTAACGAGGTTTATATATATATTTATGTATTGACCTAGCATAATTACTACTAATATTCTTACTTATCTGGATGATGTTCTTGTCAAGGGAAACAGTGACTTATTCCTCCAGTCACTCATTCTCCAACTTCGCACGTAATTCGCAATCAATGACCTTGGCTTGTCAATCACTGTCTTGAATTTGAAATTAAGATATTTCTAAATGGTATGTTTTATCGAACAAAAATACATGAATGATCTTTTACCTCATACACAAATGGAAGATATCTTTGGTTTGGTACATTGATGACCCTCAAGGACAAGCCACTTGCCTCTTACACCAATCTCATGGATGCTACCCTATTGCATTGCATTGTTGGTCCTATACATTTACCTCACATAATCAACTTGACATCACCTATGCAGTCAGTTGAGCATGTAATATTTTGGTAGTCCAACATTTATCAATTTGAAAGTAGTCATATTGATTTTACGCTATCTTAATAGCACTTTCATACTTAGCCTTCGTTATCTATCCCAAAATCTAAATGAATATGCATTACAACATGGTTGAACATATAGTACGTTTGAGTGAAATGTACAATGAAGTGTGAAAACATGGCATTGAAGTTCAGATAGTTATATGGAAAATTCTTCTAAATTCCTTGCCAGTCTCATGAAATGCAGATAAAGAAGAGATCATGGAAAAGTATACCTCTGAAGAATACGAGAGTATTGCGGAAGATCTCATACCAAGAGAGGAACGGAATATATGTTTTGGAATCCGCCGATCAGCTACATTATCATAATTCATAAATTTTCAGAGCGCAAGGTTTAGCATTGCGTGTATACTTGATATTTAGTGTATGTCCCTTCCTCTCTGAATCCTAAGTAGTGTATGTCCCTTCCTCTCTGAATCCTAAGTAGTCATGAACTCCTATGCATGTATACTTGATATTTTGATTCACTCTTTAAGGTCTATTTGTTAATTAGGCTAGTGACTGTTGTTTTGAGTGATTAGGATGGTTGGGGATATGAACTTACAAGATTTTAAATCTAAGCTTTCCTATCGGATGATATATTGGTTCAATTAAGTGTTAATTTTAGAATTGAATGGTTATTGAGCTCAAATTTATAGTAAGATTATAAATTAGCCATTCACTAGTGGATTAATGGTACTTAAGGATCAAGAGGTAATTAGAAGCGTAAAATGGTAATTTTGAACAGTTCTAATTTATGAACCAATAATTTGAGGACAAAACTACATGAAATGATTATGTCAGTGGACTATATGAAAATACTTTGAAAATAAATTCTATAATCTCTAAGAGTGCAATTTCATATTTATAGCGGAGTAATAATGAAATAATAAATAAGATTATTTAATAAAAAAGTTTAATTAATAATAAAGATTATTGGAGCTTAGGCTTACAGGTCCATGGTTCCTAAGTCACCTCAATACTACGTTGTTTAGGGTGTGAAAATTTTCAGACGTAAGAAAAGGACCAACTTGTAAAAGAAATTTTTATTCTGGGCCGAGTTTATAATTAAGAGATAGTTATGTGTGATTAATTAATTAAGAATTAACTAATTGAATTATTTATATATTTAATTATACTTTTCAAAAATTATATATATATATATATATAATGATCGATGTTTTTAATAAGTGAGACAAAATATCTAATTTGTAAAATTAAATAATTAAATTATTATTTGATAATAATATAAATCACCTAAACCTGTTATTTGTAAATAACAAATAAATTAGTTAATAGATATAATCATATACGTTACTTTTGAACTAACTTATATCTAGATAACTATTTGATTAAAATAAATATTTAATTCACAGTAATTACCATGTGTCAATCACTGATGGGGTATAAGAAATTGACATGGACTACTGTGGTGCCACGTGGTCCAACAGTAGTGAGTGTGCAACACTATAATTCCAAATGGCATACAGTGGTGCCGTGAGGCACTATGCTGGCTCACGGTACACTGCAGTGCCAAACGACACTACAGTTGTGCACAATTACAGTGGGTCCTACCGTAATTGGTAATTTTATAATTAAATATTATTTCAGTTTATCCCTAACAATCTCATACGTCATTATCTAGAATAGATACAGATATTATTCTAATGGCTTGAGTGGTTGAAAGAAGAATAGAGAATCAGATCGTCAGTTCGTCAATCAAGAGTTGAATTAAGAACATGATTGGTGTCAGAGAGATTGTTTTTATGATTAAATGTTAATCACATCTCCAAAAAGAATAATCATCACGTTCTTTTAGAGAATAGTCTTACTAAAGTTCTCCTCAGTTAATCTCTAGATCTCATGTGTTGAGAACATCTAGAGACATAAAAAGTGTCTCGTAATATTTTATGTGCCCACACATGTCCTAGTGCATTGAGGATTGACTTGGAACATCTTAGTGTGGATCATTAAGTCTACTGATCGTTGGAATGATTTTATGAGAATGAATGATCGATCAGTTTTTGGAAGGACACTTGATATAGGCTACAAGAGGTATATGATTCATAACCTTGTATGCTGTAGATTTAACTTATAAATATATAATGACACTTGATCCTGAATGATTGAACTCATAAGTGTTTTTTAACTTTCATTGACGACTACTCAAAATATGGTTATAGTTACCTAATGCATCAAAAGACTTCAAGGCGAAAGCTGAAAAGCAATTAGGTGAATCATTGAAAACACTTCGATATGATCGAGGTGGTGAATACTTGGATTTAATATTCAATGATTATTTTCTAGAGTGTGCAATCCTATCCCAACTTATAGCACATGGATCATCACAACAAAATGGTGTTGCAGGGAGGAGAAACCGAACCTTATTGGATATGGTTATGTCGTTGTTAAGCTACTCATCATTGTCACTTACATTTTGGGGATATGCACTACACACATCAACTTACATTTTGAATGTAGTGCCCTCTAAGTCTGCAAGAAAGATGCCTTTAAAGTTATGGAATGGTTCGAAACCTAGTTTGCATCATTTCCGTATATGGGGGTGTCTAGGTCACATTCTTAGACCCAAAACTAGAAAGTTACTCAAGGTCTGAGGTATGCATATTCGATGGCTATTCTCTAAAGACTAGAGGTGGGCACTTTTATAGTCACAACGACCAAAATGTGTTTGTGTTGACAAATGCAACATTTCTTGAGCATGACTATATGCAAAACTAAAAACCTTGTAGCAAAGTAGTTCTCGAGAAATTAGCGAATGATGAGATCAGATCACCTTCAATTTCTACCGATAAATAACAAACCAAAGAAACCATAGTTCTTACAAAGGAAACCCCGGTGCAACATCATGGTGAAAGGGTTGAGAGACAACCAATTCGCTACGAAGTAGAGGCACATGTCTTAGTTTCAGACACTAATAAGGATGATCCATTATCTACTAAAGAAGCAATGGATGATCCTGAAAAGGAGAAATGGCAAGATGCCATGAAACAGCAAATTGAATCTATGTATTCCCATTCCGTCTAGAAACTTGTAGATTCACCTAAAGATATCAGGCTCATAGGATGTAAATGGATTTTCAAGAAGAAAAGAGGTGCAGATGGGAAAGTAGAGATGTTCAAGGGATGGTTAGTCAGCAAGGGCTATACACAAAGGGAGAGATTCGATTATGAAGAGACATTCTCCTTTATGGCCAAGCTAAAATCCATTCGCATCCTTTTCTTTACAACCGCTAGTTTTGACAATGAGATATGGCAAATGGATGTCAAGACAACTTTTCTGAATGGCTCTCTTGAAGAAAGCATCTATATGATGCAACCAGAAGGGTTCGTACAAAAGTCGCAAGAACAGAAAGTATGTAAGTTGCTTAAATCCATTTATAGATTAAAGCGAGCATCTAGATCTTAGAATCTTACCTTTGTTGAGAGTATAAAGTCTTATGGTTTCGAGCAAAATGTTGACGAAACTTGTGTTTATAATACACCAAAGATAAGATAGTGGTTTTCTTAGTTCTTTATGTGGATGATATTCTTTTCATTAGGAATGATGTAGAAACTCTGTCAAAGGTAAAGTAGTTGTTAGGTGAGAAATTTCAAATGAAATATTTGGGAGAAACGAGTTATGTTCTAGGTATCCAAATCCTAAGAGATAGAAAGAACAAGTTCTTGGCACTTTCTCAGGCATCTTATATTGATAAGGTGCTGGAGAGATTTTCTATGGAGAATTCCAAGAAAGGTCAACAACCGACCACACATGGAATTGTCCTCTCCAATGAACAATGTTCTAAGAAACCTAAGAAGGAAGAGGATATGAGAAAGGTTCCTAATGCTTCAGCAATTAGAAGTCTCATGTATGTCATGTTGTGTACGAGACTGGACATCTGTTATGCAATGAGAATTGTCAGTCATTATCAATCGAATCCAGGTTTGGAACATTGGATTGCAGTAAAGCACATTCTCAAGTATCTTAGGAGAACGAGAATCTATATGCTTGTTATTCTGGTGGAGTCCTGAACCCCACTGCATATACTGATTCTTTTTTTCAATTAGACAGAGATAGTCGAAAGTTGAAATCTGGATAAACATTCACCCTAGGTGGAGGAGTTATAGTCTGGAGAAGTATTAAATAATCTAGCATCGCAGATTCCACTATGGAAGCCGGATATATAGCGGCTTGTGAAGCTGTGAAACAGGCGGTATGGCTCAGAAAGTTCTATTGTGATATGGAAGTAGTTTCAGATAAGGACAAGCCACTGATCCTATACTGTGATTAAAGTGGAGCGGTAGCAAACTCCAAGGAACCAAGGAGTCACAAGAGAGGCAAACACATAGAGAGGAAATATCATTTTGTAAAAGAGATTGTGTATCAAGGGGATGTGATTATTATGAAGTAACATCAGAACAGAACCTGGCAGATCCTTTTACAAAAACACTTCCAGTGATGTCATTTGAGGGTCACGTGCCTAACATGAGATTAAGTGAGATGCCACATTTTCTTTAGGGCAAGTGGAAGATTGTTGGGGTTATGTCCTCAAAGTATGTGTATTGACATTTTGATATAACATTTAAAGATGATTAAATATTTCTTATAATTGTTCTTTTAAATTATTATGGAATAATTTATAAATATCTAAAAATTTCATATTCAATAATGAGACTATGATCTTGTATTAGTACGAGAGGATTAAGATCATAGATAATGAATAAAATTATCAGCAACATTTTAAAATGGAATCTTTAATCTATGGTTGCTAGTATTGTTCACTAAGCATTATGAATACGTGTGATCTAGATCCAGATCATTGATGTAGATAGATATCTTAGTGAATGTACTTTATATAATTAGATTATATATGACAGGACCGATGTAAAATAATATATTTATTAACGTGCCAATTATCATAAAAATTTAATACACATCAATTTGATGATCATATGTAGATAAGTCTGAATACTGAGTAGTCATGAACTTCTATGCATATCTATTGGATCTTTTGATTTACTCGTTAAGGCCTGTTTGTTAATCAGGCTAGTGACTTTTGTTTTGGAGATTCAGTAATGCGGATGGCTGGGGACATGATTTTACAAGATTTGAAATCTAAGCTTTCCTAACGGATCATATATTGGTTCCTTTAAGTGTTAATTCTGGAACTGAATGGTTATTAAGCTCAAATTTATAATAAGATTATAAATTAGCCATTCACTAGTGGATTAATAGTACTTAAGGATCAAGAGGTAATTAGAAGGGTAAAATGATCATTTTGACCATTTCTAATTTACGAACCAATATTCGTAGGACATAACTATATGAAATGATTATGTCAGTGGACTACATGAGAATACTCTATAAATACATTTTATAATATCTAAGAGTGCAATTTTATATTTATAGTGGAGTAATAATGTAATTAGTAAATAAGATTATTTAATTAAATAGTTTAATAAAGAATATGGTTTATTGGACCATGGAGCATAGGTCCATGGTCTTCAAGTCACCTCTATACTACGTTGTCTAGAGTGTGAATATTTCAAGACATGAGAAAATGACTGACTTGCAAAAAAAAATTTTATTCTGGGGCAAGTACATAATTATGAGATAATTATGTGTGATTAATTAATTAAAATTTAATTAATTGAATTACTTGTATCTTTAAATATAATTTTAGGAAATATCGATAAGTGAGTCAGAATATCTAATTTGTGAAATTAGATAATTAAATTATTATTAGATAATAATTTAAATCAACTAAATCTGTTATTTGTGAAATAATAGATAACTTAGTTGATAGGAATAATCAGATATGTTAATTTTGAATTAATGAATATCTAGATAATTATTTGATCAAAATAAATATTTAATTAACAGTAATTGCCACGTGTCAATCACTGACATGCTATTAAAAGTTGACATGGACTATTGTGATGCCACATGACACTACAATAGTGAGTGTGTAAGAATGTAGTGCCGCTGGCTCACAGCACGCTTTAGTGCCATGTGACACTACAATTGGTAATTTTATAATTAAATATTATTTTAATTTATCCTTAAAAATCCGATACACCATTTTCTAGAATAGATACATATATTATTCTAAAGGCTTGAGTGGTTGAAAGAAGAGGAGAGAATCAGTTGATCAGCTTATCAGTTCGTCAATCAAGAGTTGAATTGAGAACACAATTGGTGTCAGAGAGATTTTATTCTGTGATTAAATGTTAATCAAATCTCCAAAAGGGCTAATCATCACGTTCTTTTAGAGAATCCACTCACTAAAATATTTCTCAGTAAATCTATAGATCTTATGTGTTGAGAACATCTGGAGACATAAAATGTGTCTTGTAATATTCTACGTGCCCACACGTGTCCTAGTGCGTTGAGGATTGACTTAGAATATTTGGTGTGGATCTCGTAGTCGACTGATCATTGGAATGATTTCGTGTGAACTGAGCATCGATTGGTTTTTGCAATGACACTTGATATAGAATACAAGAGGTATATAATTCCTAGCCTTGAATGTTATAGATTTAACTTATAAATATATAATGGATCTGACTAATTGAAAAAGAGTTTTTAATAAAAGTTTTATTTGCTTATCGTGACATTGTGCAACTTTTATTTTATTTATTAAAATGTTACTTTTTTATAAGGCCTCGCGCCTCCACACTTCCGCCACGCACGCGTCGCGACGATCAGTAAGTGGTATTAAAGCAGTCTTTATATAATTATATGTTAAATGTTGTGTGGGTTTTCTTGCATTATTCATATAATATGAGATATTTATGATTATGGATGGTTATGTTTTTTGAATATATGAAAAATAATAGATCGTTAATTGTATGGTAATTATTAGGTTAGGCTTTCTTTTAATTTTTCCTAGATCTTGTGTAAGCCGATTTTTGCAATTTCATTTTGAATATTATTGTAATTATTTTAAATGCGAGAAGACGAAGAACGCACGAGACGAACGACAGAAATTTATTGTTCACGCAAACACTGTTCACCCATGAAAACATTGTTCATCCGTGAAAACATTATTCACGCCAGAAATTTTTTTGTTCCGGCGGAGGTGAATAATGCCAGTGACGAATGAACAGTGTTGACTGGTGTGGTAGGCGACTGTCGGCAGTGAAACAAGCAGCGGTGGTGATATGAGGCAATCAAAGAGTCTTATCGTCGGTGACAACTGTTGTCACATTTTTTGAAAATTTTCAACAAATCATGCAACCCAACTCTATCACCTAAGTGTTTCATTAAAATCTAAACTCTTTAATTATCCATTTAAAATTTGAAATTAATGTAATTTTAAAATTAATTATTAATTTTTGATTTTATGAAAATTAATTATTGATTGATTTTAACCCAAGTTTGATCAAATCAAATAAAATGTTTATTTGATTAAGTCAAAGTCTACTATATTAAAAGGAATAATTATAGAAATTGTTTTAATTAAGAAAAAATAGTTTTTGTAATTAAAATGGGGTTTCTTTAAAGCTTGAAGATTATGAAGATGGACATTAGGAGGAGAAGACAATATTTGGGAAATATGTATTATTGAAGTCCACTTTGTAATTTTATTTCTTTATTTCAAGAATTGTAATTTAGAAATACCCAATAGTCACTCGGTCCATTATTATGTTATTTAATTATAAAATAATTATTTAATTATTATGTTTGATAACATGTGCATACATTAGTTGATCACATGCCATACATGAAATATGATTTATTAGAATTGTCCTAATATGTTTATATGTATTATTTTGTGAAATCAATTGCATGTAAACTACTAGGTTTTAACTAGTTAAAACTTGGTGATCACATCGCACTAAAGGCTATAGTAACATTTAGGATACCCGACTTTAGTAAAAGAGTTTTATTAAAGTTTGATAAATATAATTAATTAATTAATCTAAGTTCACCTAATTATGACTTAGGGTCATTAGAAAGTCAAATGAACTTAGACCAATGAGATTGTATTAACTGATAATTTAAATTCGCAGGGTTATTATTTTAACTAGCAATTAATTTAGAATTAATTGACTAGTTAAAATAGAAACACATTATCCTAAAAATAGTGTGTGGAAGAAAGTTGACATGTCAATGTAACTTATGGTTTTCATTATTAGTACAATACCTTGAGGTGCAGTGAGGGCCTCAAGATGGCTTTGTTTTCATCCCCCTAAGGAAGGTTTCGAGCTGTACCAATATCAAGGTTGGACTTCTTAAGAATATAGGAGAATGTGATATAGTTTAATTTTGACCGACCCTAAGGCGACATATTCTACATGAAGACATGAAATATGAAATGATGGGTTACATCACAAAGTCACAATTAAGCTTTCATATAGATAGTTTTGACCGAACAAGCGATATCTTATTGTTAAAAGAGAAAATATGAGATATTTTTAGTTTTAATTAATAAGGATGAGAATGTATCATAGATAGTCTGAAGTTAATCTGACCAACCCCTTAAGGTGGCACATTAATCGTTGGGTTATTTTATCGTGATTAGTAAATGCTAAATTTATGTTATTATTAAATTCTAGATATTTATCAATTATATTAAATCATGTATGTTTTCAATTTAAGTTATCAATATTATGTCTACCATGGGCAACCATATTACTGTTTTACTCGCTCTTGAGAAATTGAATGGTGATAATTTCGTACGTTGGAAATCTAATATAAACTTAATGCTGATTTGTGAGAACCATAAATTCATTTTTACTGAGGAATGTCCTGAAGAGCCCGCTGTCAACGCCCCTAAGAATGTTAGGGACAAAGATGATACTTCGATCATATCAAACAACTGAGCGAAGTGATACGTGATTGTGAGCATGAATGATGTTCTAAGAACAAAACATGAAAGCATGGGGACTGTCTATGAGATTATGAAATCTTTACAAGCAATGTTTGGGAAGCAGTCCGATCAAAGTCATCATGAGGCCACTAGGAGCTATATGAAAACTAAGATGAGGAAGGGTACTTCTGTTCGAGAACATGTTTTGAACATGATCAACACAATGCACAACGTAGAAGTACATGAGGTGACCATTGATGAGTGGACTCAAGTTAGCATCATACTAGAGTCGATCGCACCAGCTTTTTCTGCGTTCACGACCAACTATGTTATGAACAAGTTGCAATTCAACATGACCCAATTGTTTAATGAACTGCACACTTTTGAGTCACTCAACTTTAGAATGACCAAAGAGGGCGAGGCAAATGTTGTCGAGCAAAAGCCTTCTTCAAATATTGTTGAGAACAAGAAAAGGAAGAAGAACAATGGTAAGGGCAAGAGTAAGAACATAAGAATAAAGAAAGTCAAGACATCGCCGAAAGTCATGAAGAACACGAAAGATAGCAAGTCTAAAGGAAAGTGTTTCCACTGTGGGGTTGAAGGTCATTGGAAGAGAAACTGTAACAAGTATCTCTCTGAACTGAAAAAGAAATTTAAATATGATTTACTTGTCATTGAAAGTGTTTCGACTGTGGGACTTCTGGATTCTTTTCAGAAATTTATTTTTTCCCTTGGCAATTATTATTAAAACCTGGAACTGCTATTTACTCAATTATGAGTAACTAGATCTCTTAACTAGTCAGAGGTTAATTGAAGATTGATATTCAAATGATTGTGAGATCTGAATTTATTTTATATTGTTTTTATGTTTGTGCAATTCTATACTTCATATTATTAGTGTTGATTTAGTTTTTTTGTAAAAATGGCTAGTTGCATGAATTGAATAACACTATGCAGCCAATTATAAATTCATATCTGTAATCGTATGACTTTCTAATATTGTGTAAAATGGTATCCTCAGAAAATATCTTGGGATTGTGCAATCTAACTTAAATAAACACCCCTTCGGTGTTTATTGGTTAGAATCAGGTTTCTCTAGTTTCTAATGCTATTGATAAATTAAAATCTAAGAGCTTCTTTAGGTTTATTTGTTAGCTAGAGAATAGTTAATCCGCTCGACCCAATTATTCTATGATTTAAGAAGAAATTGATTATGTAGGGCTGACCAATAATTATAACTTATTCATATAATTAATAAATGTAATTCTTTGCTTCAATGATCAATTCACCAATCTGAAAATTAAATTTTGATAAATTGATTTTCTCTTTGATTGGCTTATTTGTGTTAATTTAATTTACTTTATTGTCATTGGTTTTTATAATTTCTAAAATCCTTTTGATTATTTGGTTTATTCCTTGGTTAAAAAAGAATTGAAATCATCCATTTCCTTGAGGAGACGATCCTACTACCACTATTGCAATATATCTACTTTAAGACTGAGTTGGTTTTATTTTTGGTGGATTCAACACCCATCAGTTGAGGATTGACTTGGAAGATATTTGTGTGGATCTCAGAGTCTACTGATCGTTGGAACGAGCTCGTGGGAATGAAGGATCGATTGGTTTTTGTAAGGACACTTGAGATAGACTACTAGAGGTATATGATTTCTAACCTTGTATGTTTTAGATTTAGTTAATATATATATAATGGATCCTGACTGATTGGAAAAGAGTTTTCAATAAAAAAAATTATTTGGTTATCATGGCGTTGTGCAAGTTTTGATTATTAAAAGATTCAAATTTTATTAAAAGTTTAATTTTTTAAAAGACTTCCGCTGCGCACGTGCCGTGACGAGTAACATTTTGGTTATGTCTATTTAATCTCCCATAAATCTTAAGCATTGGACTACTTCAAACGATTTATGAATTTGGTGGATAAAAGCTTTAAGAACAGATCGAGGTCGTGAATATCTCTCTGATAAATTCAAAGAATTATGTGGAGAAAAGGGTATATCTAGAGAACTAACTATTCTTAGAACTGCACAACAAAATGGTGTTACAGAAAGAATAAATAGAACGCTTCTAGATATCGTAAGGTCTATGATAACAAAAACGAGCTTACTCATTTCATATTGGAGAGATGCGTTTGCTTACTGCTACATATTTACTTAACCGTGCACATTCCAAATCAGTAAGTTCCACCCCATTTGAACTTTGGATGGGGAGGAAACCTGACTTAGGTAATCTATGACCTTGGGGGTTTACAACTTATGATCACAATTCTTCTCATAAACATGGTAAACTTGGACCGAGAGGTAAGAAGCCCATTTTTATAAGATATGTTGAACACTCCAAAGGATACGTGTTCATTGGTGAAAAAATTGATGAAAGTTTGACTGAATTTGAATCAAGAGATGTCACATTTTTAGAGAATAAATTTCTTGACAAAAGAGAAGCTAGTCAAGATCTTAGTCTATATGAGATAGAAGATCTTGACACTAATGTTACTATGGATCAGACATATGAAATGAATGAGAATGTGTCTCATCTCCTTGATCCGAGTGGGAGTAATATTTTGACCGATCATACAAATCTGCCAGGATATTATATACGGAGAAGCACTCGTAAAAGTATTCCTCGTCGACGTTTTGAAATCAAGGGAAAAGCTTTTATGATTGCTCCAAATGATGAACATGAGCTGAGAACTATACGAGAGGCTTTTTCATCTGCTGTAAAAGATCATTGGTTAAAGGCAATGGAAGAATAAATGGAGTCAATGGAAACAAACAATGTCTGGGACTTGGTTAATCTTCCACCAAGGTGTAAAGCTATTGGGAACATTGGATTCTCAAAATTAAACACAAGGAAGATGGATCTATAGAAAGATATAAGGCACGTTTGATAGCTAAGGGTTACACTCAACAAGAAGGAATAGACTATGAGAAATCTTTTTCACCTGTTGTTAGGTTTGCCTCCATACGGCTAATTTTAGCTATTGTTGCGCAGATGGATTTAAAATCACACTAATTGGACATAAAAACCACTTTCCTGAATGGGGAACTAGATGAAGAAATCCACATGCGACAGGCTGAGAATTTTCTTGCAAAAGGCCAGGAGCGCAAAGTATGCAAGCTCCTCAGATCCAATATATGGCCTCAAACAATCATCTAGACAATGGTATCTTAGGTTTCATAGAGCCATAACCTCTTATGGTTTTATGATGATTGATGAATACCATTGTGTTTATGTCAAACATATTCAGGGTAATGTTATAAATTTATCATTATATGTAGACGATATCCTTTTGGCTGGGAATGATAAAACATTTGTCGTTACTATTAAAGAATGGTTGTCTTCTAATTTTGAGTTAAAGGACATGGGTGAAGCAACATCTATACTGGGTGTGAAGATATATCGAGATCGTTCAAAAAGACTTCTTGCTATGTTGCAAGAGTCATATATTAAGAAAATACTCGAATAATTCAATATGCGAGATTGCAAACCCATCGGCACACAAATAGCAAAGAGTGAAATCTTTAGTCAGGAAATGTGTCCTAAGATTCTAGAAGAAAAAGAGAGCATGACCAGAGTCTCATATTCTAATTCCATTGTAAGTTTGATGATGCTATGTTGTGTACACGCCCATATATTTATCATGCTGTTGGTTTAGTCAGCCGTTATCAATCGAGGAAACGATCTACATCTAGTGCGTTACTCAAAAGCTGACTAGGGTGGTGACCCTGACGAACATAAATAACCATCTGGATATGCCTTCTTTCTAAGAAATTGCGCTATATCTTGGAGTAGCAAGAAACAAACATGAATTACGTTATCAACTATAGAAACGGAATTTATAGCGTGTTAGCTGCAGTGCAAGAGGCAATTTGGCTTAGAAGGTTTCTCCAACATTTACAAGTTGTTTCTAGAGCATCGAAACATTTTACTTTATTTTTGTGATAGTCAAGTAGCCATCGTTTATACTAAAGATGTGAAGTACCATGGAAAAACGAAGCATATAGTCACTAAGTATGATTTTGTACGAGATATTATAGCGCAGAAGGAAATAGTGATACAACATGTCACTACACATCGAATGATGGCTGATCCTTTTACAAAGCCAATCCCTAAAGATATTTTTCTAAGCCATGTCAAATCACTAGGTTTGTACATGTTGTAATATGATGAGTACTTTTCAGTACACTTTGTATCAATGTTATTAATTAATGAACTTGATGTTGTTCATTATTTTATTTATTTATTTGTAGCACAAAATACACATATCCTATTTGGATAAAATGAAAATGTATGTCTCCAGACATAGACCAACTTACTCATACAAGCGGTCACCTTAGGCGCTTGAAGAGTGAGCTAAGATGAGACATTGTATGCTTAAATATTTGGGAAGTGTGAAAAAGCATACTTTAATTAGGTTGTCGCCTTGACAAGAGGTTAATATAAGGTCTAAATATTAATTCATAGATCAACATGATTCCCACGATCATGTAGTCTGGTTGGTGGATGGGATGCGAGAACTTATGGTAGGCGCTATGAAGAGTGAGCTAGTAAGATCTCGAGCTAGGCGCGAGGAATATATTGGTATATGCGACTGAACTAAGATCCTTATAGTGGTTCAATATAAATTATAATAGACATACACTCCTTCTATAAAGAGAAAACCACTATAGCATGTGTTCATACCACATGTGTCTTTTGCGACTAGATAAGGAAAATGTGAGATAGAATCCACGCTCTCACATTTTATGAGTCCTTTGAGATACTTTGAAACATCATTTTTGTGCCATATGTGACTTTCGACTATATAGTGAAGTGACAGGCATTTTTTGTGCCAAATGTTGCTACGTTAGCATGTTACCTACGGTTATGGTAATTTGACCTTATGGAACATGTCTAGGAAAGCAATTACTTTAAAGCTAAAATATATATGTAGGAAACTGTGTTCACCGCTCGACCAATTATGTCGGCTCGTAGTGGCTAGTACATTATTGTGAATATATGTTTTGATTAAGTCAAGCATTTCTCTTTGAGGGAATAGAAATGTTTAAACTGATGTAACAAATATGTCTGGGCCATAGAGAGACGAGTAGACAGTCTTTAGTTTTGGGGCTGCTATGTTATCCCTAACAAGTTTATAGCAACTAGTTTTTATATGTGCTCGCGAGTCACACGATCCATTTGCCCGTATAAATATATTAGTATATGAATGTTTAATCGTTCATAATTAAATTTTTTCTATCTCGTCATGTGCGAGTGAGAGATGTTGGAAAACTCAGATCCGGGCACCCATAATGGGACGAATGGACCTGATTTTGAAAAGGAATGATTGGTAGTTTAATATAAACAACCAATGGTGGTTAATATAAACAACTACCATTAACTTCTATGAAAAAAAGGACTTCATTTCTTATTTTCTGAAGAAGAAAATTCGGACCTGTTGAAAAATTAGAGAGAAACTCATTCCTCCAACACTAAAATAAAATTTTCACATAGAAAATCAAGAGCTCTTGGGTTGTGGAACCAGTAGGGAGTTCGTTTTCATGATTTCTTACAAGATTTGACATGTAATTCATCAATTCAATCCACTTCACTGCGTAATCAAGTAAGTATTCTTGACTCGTTATATTTCTACAATATGCAATTGCTTTGACAAAAAAAATAACTCAATTATATGCTATTGATATGAACTGTAACCTAATAATTAGCATATAGAACTAGCAACAATAACACTCGAATATAGGATTAGAGTAACTATACACCGACCTACAATCGAGCTTAACGTATTCAGAGAATTCTCTCCAAAAACAAAAGAATTGAATTGCAGCTATTCTAGTCTAGTAGACTGAATTCTCATCCTCATTCCAAAGCTTCCGGATTATGAACCAGCAAATGTGCACGAAAGTGCTCTAAAAAACCACAGAGCTTTAGTCAACTAAGCGACCCCAAAAAACATAAGAGGAAGAATGAACAACTTTGTAAATAGTTATGCACATCGTTAAGAGTAACGTGTAAAAGAGAACACATCGTCTAAAGACATGTCCATGTAGCACTTACGTGAAATAACGTTTATTGGTGCGTGATAATGACAAAATAACGTCTGTAAAGGACGCTCCTGTTTTATAAATGTGGTGATCTATTTATATGAAATTAGGTATTAAATGTTGTACTTCGTCTTCGAGTTGACTGACAAAGATTTGAAGCTCTCCCTGCCGCCACGGGGGGGGCACCTCGAGCGTGACTTCCCATGTCGCAACGGTGGGAACCCCGGGGCGGCTCCCCATTCCACCCTGGGGCACGGTCTCCTATGTTTTGTCATTTTAGGAATGTGACATAGTTTAGGCATGGTGTCATGTTTTAGTGTGTGATCACATTTTAAGCGTGACTCTTATTGGTGTCAGTTTCTGTCTGGACACGTGATTTGCATGCTGTTGAAAGGGACATGTGGGTGGTTCCCACTCAAACCCATCTATATAAAGGGGTCCCTAGCACCATTATTGAGGCAACCAATTTAACCACTCCCGAGACCTAAACATCGAGAATATTCTCTCCTCGAAGTTCTCGCTCACTTTAGAGTTTTATAGGCATTGGTCACCTTTTAGCAGCTGCCTGAGGTTTATTGTCCTTCACCCTCTGACCATCAACTCTCACGTTCCTAGGAATTCTTGGCATAGACTAGATCACTCATACACACATCATCCTTAACCCCCGAAACATTTGAGTGACTACACTAGGGAGTGATCTGTCTACCATCTTCTTCTCTCTTCGAGTATGGCAGGACGTAGTTGAATGAATGAGAGATTATTCTCATTTGGAAGGAGATAATGTTAACCTAAATATTGAGAACCATGGCATGGAAGATGGTACTTCCATGGAGAGAATCAACCTCCCCGACGTTACTGCTGCTACAATGACGACGATTGAGCATACTAACGCCATTAGAGAGCTCCAAGCCTTTAACTCTGAGATCTGTACCCTTCTGAGTATGCTGACCGCTCTTACCACGGGTACCCAGAACCCTCATCCACGTCCACATGTCATTCATATCGTCCCTCTTCACGTTGTGAACCATACTGACATCGACGGACAAATTCCATCTATAAATCCTGGGGGCTCGTCCAGTCAGGAACGATAAACAGTGACCAAAATGCGGATCACTCGAGCAACACTACAAATGTTATCATCTCGTCGATAGCCTTCACACGTCCCATGTCAGGACATGACGTCCAGGTCGATGGCACCGATACTGGCCCTTTCTTTCCCAAGGAGACACTACAGAAGATGTTGGAGATGGAGCGTATCAAAGCTTCTTTGAGCAAGATGATAGTAGACTTTCATTCCCCTTACCTATGTGAGCTAGCCATGAAGCCATACCCGTCTGAATATATACGCCCAAAGTTCTGTAAGTATAATGGGAAGGATGGATGTGTTAGGGAGCACATTATACATTTCATTGATGACTTGTGCCCGCATGGATGTGACGAGTCTATGAGGCTGAGGGAGTTTTCAAAATCACTGACTGAGCGGGCATACACATTGTACATCAATCTAGCCCCATGATCAGTTTTAACATGGTCCCATATGGTTTCTGCCTTCATGATAAAGTTTTTCTGTCTGAGGAAAAGATGAGCTTTCTCAAGTTAGGGCGTGAGCGTCAAAAGAAATATGAGGACCTGATGACTTACGTCAGACGGTTCAAGGACAGAGCATTGGATTGCCAGGAAGAGTGGAAGGAGGAAGACTTGGTGAAAATGCGCATCTGCAGAATGGTGAATGAGTTTAGAGTGCTTTTGGAGAACCTCAACATCACCACTTCCTCACACCTCCATGAACGCCTTTAGGACGTTTCAGCAAAGATTAATACTGGAAAGCTTTTAAGATGTTTCAGTGAAAGTTGTTCCTGGAATGCACTTAAGACATTTCAATAAAGATTTTTCCTGAAACGCGTCTAAAACATTTCGGCAGAGTTTGTAAGGCGTTTCAACAAAGTTTGTTCCTGAAATGCACTTAAGACGTTTCAGCAAACCTTGTTCCCAGAATGCGTTTAAGACATTGCAGTAAAGTTTATCTCTTAAATGCAATAGAAACATTTCAGCAAAGGTAGTTGGGCAGAACTTAGCCACTGTTGCAAATTAAAAGGAAAACTTGGCCGTCATAACGTGTTTGAAATACACAAGTTATTTTAACTGCTTACTTCGCACGTTACCATAGAATAGGACCGTTGTTGTGTAGATTAAATCTAACTTAGAGATTTATTATGAATATGCTCATGTTAAAATTCTTATGTAAGAGCGACGTATGTACGAAGTAGGGATGCATGATAATGAGGCATGATAACGGTTCAAAGTAGGAATGAATGAGCATGTCAATGAAAATTTAAAGTATGAATTGATGCATGATAAAATCTGAAGTATGGACGAGTCCATAACCATTTAAGCATGACCATTACAAATAGTCCAATATGCATGCGCCTCCTTAGACAACTTGATTATATTTTTTGAGTATGTGTGCGCCTTTTTAGGCAGTATCATATAGGTTCCTATGTGTATGCTCTTTGACAAGTCAAATCATCTACAGACGGCACTTAACATGTGCACCTACCGCCAGGCCATTTCTTGATGAACTTCGCCTTGATTAGTTATCTCAATATAAAAAAGCCGTGGTACGTTTGTTCATGATTCTAATGAATTATCTGCAATAATGATTATGAATACATCATTGAGCTCCATCTGTCATATACGAGCATGATATAGGTATTAAAAAATATATTGACTGACTATATTAACTTATCATGATACTTTGATATTAGGCCACACAGTATGAACATGCAAATGGTGCACATATTACCATGTATATTCACTTGTCATGATACTTTTTTATCCGCGCTAACATTGAACTTGAGGCTGTGCATATTTGTTTAGTTGGAAACACCCCAATCAGAGAACACTCTCATAGGGTGGCATTTTTTTTGGGAAAATGTGAGTATTTCTCTAGAGGCCTTTTGCTTCAAAGTAGAGTGCAAAAAATGAAAATAAGAGAATGATATTGGGCGGCTAATTTTATAGAGGAGGAGAGCTCCTATGCCGTCCCGTCCAAGGAGGGGCATTTTCTGTCTCCTCCAAGGGAGGACGGGACGTAGCGCCAAGTCCATTGGATGAGGCACTGTCACGAGCCTCGAGGCGTACTGGCGTGCACCTTTGAATGAGGCACTGTCGCGCATCTGCACGAGGCACTGTGGTGCATATGAATGAGGCGTTGTCGCACGCAACGAGGCAAGACGCAGCGCCACGTTCGAGGTGCTGACACGCCTCTAAAGAAGGCGTGCTGTCACGCTTCTGAACGAGGCGCTCTTGCACTTCTGAACGAGGCACTGTCGCACCTCTGTATGAGGTGATCTGTCACGCGCCTCTAAACGAGGCATTTTGTTGCGCGTCACTGAATGATGCATTCTTTCACGCGCCTCTGAATGGGACGCTGTCGCGCACCTCTTAATGAGGTGTTCTGACAGCGCCTCATTTGAGGTGTTGTCCCACCTCATTTGAGGCGATGTGACAAGCCTCTGAGGAAGGCATTCCCACACACCTCGGGTGAGGTTCTCCGCCTCGTTCGAGGTACGATGAATATGTGGGGACTTCCCAAAATGCATCTACTCATAAATTATGGTAGAACTAAATTTTTATATGATTTCATATCCGTAGTCATCTAAAATAAAAAAGATGTCTGTCCCAAGAACAAGTGTGAAAGACGCAGGCAACACTCAAATCAGAATATATGTTCAAGCTTGACTGTTGTGCCCTCAACCTTGAACATGGGCTAATGTAAATAGTAACCCACATGGTTAAGAGTAACATGTCAAAGAGAACATGTGGTGTTTAAAGACATGTCCATGTCACTTACGTGAAATGTTGTTTATCGTGCGTGATAATGACAATATAATGCTTGTAAAGGGCACTCCTGTTTTATAAAGGTGGCTATCTCATATGAAATTAGGTATTAAATGTTGTACTAAGTTAAGTATGCCATAACTTTAAGATGTGAATGTTCTAGTATTTATATGTGTTGCTATGTTTATATGCTGTAGTTGATATGATTTCTGCATTCAAAAATATAATAGCTAAATTGAACAAGGGTGAGAAACTAAACGATGATAATTTTGATATATTGGCATTGAAAAGTTCAGTATATTCTTGAGGAACAAGAAGTTCTGAAAACCCTTGAAAATAGTATGACTGAATATGAAGATGGTACTTCTGCTCAACATAGAAGAGATCAAGAGGCTTATCATTTATGGAAATAAAAGAACAACGTAGCTCGCATTACGTTGTTGAGCTGCATGCAAGATGATCTTATGTGTGAGATGAGGTGCAGTCAATGTCTTGAAGGGTGATTTTCCCCATGTATAAATCATGTATGTGATCGGCAAAAAGATGATGACATTTCCTGTTGAGGCTTTCATGAGTCTCACCTAACCCTCTAACCTAATTCTTCTCAACAAACGACTTAGTATTCAAACACTCTTGTAGTAACCATACTCGATACAAGACGGTATCTGTTCTATCATATAACTGGGCAATACAAGAACAAAATGACTCACCCGAAACCATTCTGATCAAAGACAATGACAAAGCCCCGTTTACTGGAAACAGATCTGAAAGATTTTTATCTCCCATCATCTTAACCTCCCTTTCCGTCACAAAGTGCACTTCTTCATTTCTGTTCAGATTGAAAACTTTCGAATCTTTCGTGTAATGTTTCATGGCTTTGCATTTTGTAGGTTCAAGCTTTTCGGCTAATGTCAAGATACAAGAGAACCTCAAGTCATAAGATACAATAGTTTTGACCATTTTGAAGTTATGACAAGAGCTAAAGAAATCAAGCCACCTTCACCCTATACTTGAATACCATTTTATAATATAAACATCTTCAAGAGAGTCGAGAAAGTTGATAGGCCTAGGACAACCCATATTGTTTATAAATCCAGCCATCTTCACTACCTTCCGAACAAGCTCTATGGGTGCATAAGCTTTAACACATAGCTTATTTAAGTCCTCGACTGCCTCTTCGTGTATTTCTGCTCCTCTTCTTCTTCCATCCTTCTCTCTTCTTTCTCCATTGCGGTTCTAGCCTTCAAATGATTCACAATTTGCTCCTGATACCTATCATAAGCATCAATTAGATCTTGGGGCAATTCGTCTCGAATGTGTTTTAAAGATAGAAAGTCAGTAGTTGATAATTTTCGATGCCACTCTGAACGCTCTTCCAAAGACTTGAAAAAATATTGCACAACTTCATCACCCCATGTTCCAAATATTTCTCTAACTTGATTCTCAATTTGAAAATCAAATTTAAAACCATCACTTTGCTTCAACTTTTTAAAAGCATTGCTTAATATTTTCAACCCCAGTTTCTTCCTATTTCTCTCTCTTGCATTTTTCAGTTCAATAACCCTAACTTCCTTTTGTCTAAGATACTTCTTCTGAGCCCTAACTGTCTTCTCCATCATGGGAGGATGCAAAACAGAAGGTGTTACCGCCTGCGGTTCCATCCTTAAAAGCTCAATCTTCTTTGAGACTACATTATGAATTGTAGTTCTTAGTTTTTCCACCTTCAATTCCAAATTCAATTCTAAATACTTAAGAACCATATTCTGCAAATCCATAGTCAACATCTTTAAGCCTGATGTGATCACTAGAATCTCATCCAAATATCTAATTGCATATATTTTCACCAGTTTATAGAAAATGTCTGGTTTCATGCCAAGCTCGTTCATCTTGATCTTGGGATTCTCTTCATTCTGCCTTAGGCGTAATTCTTGAATTTTTTTATCAAACCCACTTAAGCAAATATTGATCAAGATTGAACTCAACCCACTTTCCTGAGGAAAACCTCTTCCTAAATAACAACCACCCCATTCAATTTGAACTACTTAAGAAAAGAAATATGTTCCTTTTTTTAAGGCAAAGAGGTTAGTTAATCCAGGTGTTGTGGTTTCCAAGGATGTTAATGCATTTTTTTTACAGCAAACAGATTGGTTTGCATAGTTTTCCTTCTTCCCCAGCCTCTTAAAATAATCTGACTGTTTCAAACTCTCCTTCATGGACATGTCCACCAAAATGTAACTAAAATTAGTGGGAAGAAAGTCATTGCCTTTGATTGTGACCATGCTGAGCTGTTGGTTATGCTAGAGGCTTTATGAATATAGGTTGGAGGAACATAATTTTGTTGACAGATTCAAAGAAAGCGGAGCCCATTGGCTATGTAATGAGAGGGAACCTAATTGGAATGTAAAGAGCCTTGTGTCATGGTTGAAAAGCATTTCCTTTTCTTGTGAAGCTTCTAGTGTCATTTGGATAGATAGAAAGTGCACTATAGTCGTTGATGCTATTGCTCTTTATAAACCTTCTATCTTTACCACTCTTTGATAGAAAAAAGACTCATTGTGAGAGGAATGTTTCATAATGATCGTTATGATAGTTCAAAAATGTTTTGACTCTACATAGGTCACGAGAGAGACGTTATTACTCATATTCTTGAAAGGATCAAAATTCCCTTCCAAGTAGGAAACACCCTATCAACAACTCGTCAATTTGGCTCTATCACAGTAGAGATCCAACTTCCAAGTTTATAATACTTGTTACTAAATACTCTTTACAAAATTCTTCATGAAATCCACTTGGAAGAAGACTTGCACACTTCATTGACATGCACACTTTCATGTGAAGCCATACCTCACTTGCGAAAGCTAGAACACGTGGTGAATAAACTTCCTGCCCAGTCATCATACGCCATTGTGCTCCAGATCCTAGGTCATCAATTCTCACATAGTAATGTCCCCGAAACTGAACAAAATATATTAAAGATCATCAGAAACACAAAAACAAAATCAAATGAGATACGATTTTGAAAACACATACTATCAGTCCTTTTCAAGTATCTTCAACACACACTATCTCATCGAGTGGTTCACCTACTCCCCTACCGTCATCAAACAGTATTCGCCTTGTGCATCAAATCAGGAAAATCAACTTAATTAGGGGTGTCAACATATAATAAATGTTGAACTGTATGGAAAGAAAATAAAAGAATAATTTGAACGTGTGAAGCATTATCTCTAAAACCCCCTAAATATACGGGTATTCGAAGAAAAAAAACAGAATATTCTTTCGAGCATGAGAGAGAGAGAGGAGTTGCGAGAATGGAGGACAACGACTAAATCGCAGAAGAGGCCAAATGCGAACGGTGAGAACAAAAAAGCTGGTGAGCGACGGAGATGGATTGAGATGGGGTGATCGATCGGGATTAATGGGGATGGGGTTGGACTGGGAGGGTGGAAAAGGAGGGGGAAGGGGATTTAACTTTGGGACTTTTTTATCTTGGGTTTTTTTTTTCTTTTTTACTCTTTTAGTTTAATTTAATGTAATTAGTTTAACTAGTATTTTTTTAATAATTAATATTTTTAATTTCAGTAATTAAAAACAACCGTTAGATTTTAACAAAAGTAAAATGGGAAGGGTATAAATAGCTAATTCTCATATTTTAGAGGTACTTTATATTAAAAAATAGTTTAGGGGTATAAATTATCGATTGATCAAACTTTAAGGATGTAAATTATTTTTCCTCTTTTTTATTTGCCCTTGTCTAAAACTCACTCTCTCGAACCTTCTCCTTGTTCTTCTCGTTTCATTCTCACAAACCCACTATCATTGATGTAGTAATTGAACCTTTTGATTTTGGTGTTGCAGTTAGAGATGGAGGAATCAGAAGGGGGATAGTGAGTGAGAGAAAGAGGGAGAGAGAGGGAGGATTTTTGAAATTTTAAAATTTCAAGAAGGAGAAGAGAGAAAATTCAAAAATATTAAGAGTGCAGTGGGAAATTTTTTGAAAATTTTGATAAATTTTTCAGCACGCTACAGCGATACATATGTGTTAAGGATTTTTTCTTGTATAGAGAATCATCTACGAATAAATGATAAAGATTATAATTTAAAGAGAAAATAAAGACATCATCATTTACGTGGAAAACCCTTAAAGGAAAAAAAAATAATGGGAAGATCGTTGTTATTCACTAGTGTAAACAATTTTACACACTTGTTCATGAGATAAGAGAGGAAGGGCAGTGCCTTTAGTTGAGGTTTGCTTTGTTAGGTCCTCCTCCTTTTTACATGAGTCTGTACTTATAGGCCTTACAATTATAATAATTATTTAAAGAGAGAATGAGAGAATAAAGACACCATCATTTTTGTAGAAGACCCTTAAAGGGAATAAAAACCACCAGGAGATTGTTGATATTCACTTATGTAAAGAATTTTAAACAACTATTGATGAGAGAAGAGGGGAAGGGCAGTGCCTTTAGTTGCGGTTTTTTTAGCTAGGTCCTCCCTCTCTTTTTACATGAGCCTATACTTATAAGTCTTACAATAATAAGAATAATCAAGGTAAATGGGAATGATTACACTCACTATATTTTCGACTGATGAGATATTCTCCAAGTCTGAGCTTTCATGCTCTCAACTTATCCACTATATTGCCTTTATCACCAGCAACTCAATCAGTCGTAGCCACTTGGTGGTTCCTCGTGATTTGGGCCAATCGATCACAACCACTTGACTGTTAGTCTTAACCCTCCTTTTCATTCTAATAATTTGTCATGTCCAAGAGGTAATGATTCACCATTCTCGAGATGTCAGTTCCCAGTTTGGAAGTGATGATCACCCATTTTTGAGATGTTGATTCTCGTTCTGTTGTTCCCCGTTATGGGAGTGATAGTCCCAGTTCAGAAGTAATAGGCACCATGTTCCAGAAGTGATTGTTCCTCATTACGGAAGTGATCATCACTTGTTCCAGAAGCGATAGTTCCCCGCTTCAGTATTCTTCCACATTCTAAAGAGGTGTCAAGCTTCAGCATTCTTTCCCATTTTGAAGAGGTCTCTTGTTTCAACGTTCTTTCTGTACACGCGTCTTGGGTGATTTTTTACCTATTCAATTGAGTTATTTTTTGTCAAAGAAATTGCATATAATTAAGTTAGCTAGAGGTTGACTTGTGCAATTCTTAGCCTTAATAATCAGTGATTGATTGTAAAAATGGGGTAAGTATATTGTGTTAGGGGTTATGCCCTCAAAGTATGTGTATTGAAATTTTGATATGATATTTAAAGAGGATTTACATTTTTCTTATAATTGTTTTTTTAAACTATTGTTGAATAATTTATATAAATATTCAAAAATTTCATATTCATTAATGAGACTATGATCTTGTATTAGTACGAGAGGATTAAGATCATAGATAATGAATAAAATTATCAGCAACATATTAGAGTATGAAATCTTTAATGAATGGTAGCTAGTACGGTTCACTAAGCATTATGAATGCGTGTGATCTAGATTCAGATCATTGATGTGGATAGACATCTTAGTGAATGTATATTATATAATAAGATCATATATGACAGGACCGATGCGAATTAATATCTTTATTAATGTGTCGTTTATCATAAAGATTAATACACTACAATTTGATGATCATATGTAGATCAGTCTGAATCTTGGGTAGTCATGAACTCCTATGTATGTCTACTGGATTTTTTATTCACTCGTTAAGGTTTATATGTTAATCAGGCTAGTGACTTTTGTTTTGGAGATTCAGTTATGTGGATATGGCTGGAGACATGATCTTACAACATTTAGAATCTAAGCTTTCCTAACGGATCATATATTGGTTCCCTTAAATATTATTTCTAAAACTAAATGGTTATTCAACTCAAATTTATAATAAGGATTATAAATTAGCCATTCACTAGTGGATTAATGGTACTTAAGGATCAAAAGGTAATTATAAGGGTAAAACGGTAATTTTGACCAGTTCTAATGTATGAACTAATAATTAGAGGACATAATTACATGAAATGATTATGTGAGTGGACTACACGAGAATAATCTAATTATGAGATAATTATGTGTGATTAATTAATAAGAACTAATTAATTGAATTGTTTTCATATTTAAATATAATTTTTAGAAATTATATATATAAACAATTATCGATTTTTTTAATTATCGATAAGTGAGACAAAATTTCTAACTTGTGAAATTAGATAATTAAATTATTATTAGATAATAATTTAAATCAACTAAATCTGTTATTTGTTAAATAATAGATAAGATAGTTGATAGAAATAATCTCGATAATTATCTGATTAAAATAAATATTTAATTCGCAGTAAATTTCACGTGTCAATCATTGATAGGGTGTCAGAAATTGGCATGGACTACTATGATGTTACGTGACACTACAGTGGTGAGTGTGCAACACTGTAGTGCCACATGGCACTACATTGGTGCTTGAGGCACTATAGTTGTGTAGAATTGCAGTGGATTCCACTACAATTGGTAATTTAATAATTAAATATTATTTTTGTCTATCCTTAAAAATCTGATATGCCATTATCTAGAATATATACAAATATTGTTCTAATGGCCTTGGTAGTTGAAAAAAGAGGAGGGAATCGGTTGATCAGATGATCAGTTCGTCAATCAAGAGTTGAATTGAGAGCACGATTGGTGTCAGAGAGATTTTCTTCTGTCATTAAACGTTAATCAAATCTCTAAAAAAAGTCATTCTTAGTAAATCTCTTGATCTCATGTGTTGAGAACATCTAGATTGAGAAAAACTATATTGTAATATTCTATGTGCCCACACACGTCCTAGTGCGTTGAGAATTTACTTGGAAGATCTTGGTGTGGATCTCGGAGTCTACTGATCGTTCGAACGATTTTCGTGGGAACGGAGGATCGATCGATTTTTGCAATGACACTTGATATAGACTATAAGAGGTATATGATTCCTAACCTTGTATGTTGTAAATTTAACCTATAAACATATAATGGATCCTGACTGATTGAAAAACTACAAAGAAGATCGTGAGGAGGCTGCAATGCCAAAGTTACAAACATGTCTCCCAGCACGCCATTAAGGTTAGTATTAAAAACAATGCCATCGGACTTGTTTGTGCTAGATCAACTCTTACGCTAGCAGACCTTCATAAAGATAACCCCAGCATTTTTACTAACAATTAACTTATCTTTCCCTTGATATTGCAGAGATGCAAGCATTTTGAGATTGGTGGGGACAAGAAGGGCAATGTGACTTATCTTTTCTAAATGCGTTTGTAAAGGAAAAAACCCATGGCGTTTGAGAATCGATCGTGAATTCTCTACATCATAATATGAAAATATAGAAAATAATTAAAAGACAGAATGAGAGAAAAACAACGTCATGATTTTCGTGGAAAACTCTTAAATGGAAGAAAAATCACGGAGAGATTTTGATAGTATTTCATTATGGAGAAACAGTTTACAAGGCTAATGCAAGCTGTATTGTCGGCTTGTTTTTCATGGGTGTTGAGGGTTGTTGTGTTCAGCTTGAGTTACATCTCGCCTTTATTTATAGGCCTTCAATTAGTTACATATAATTTGATATAACTTATCTAATTCTATCTAAAAATAGGATCAATAGAATATTCTCTGAAATCTAGCTTATCAACATTAACAACTTAATAAATCTTGATCGTCTGATCAATCCAATGGTCTTGATAAGCTTTTCTTTGAATTGCCACATTGACAATCCATGTAATTTCATCTGATTGGTCTATTCTTTATAACCACCTAGTTGATCGTACGATTCTTGCTCTATCTTTTCCTCGAAGGAGTCTTGAGTCTAGATTTTACCACGTGTCATGTGAAATTTTTCCTGTACATCTTGCTTATTAATATTAACAACTTTTTGAATTTGAATCATTTGATGTAGTGTGGCGAATCTGATGGTTGTAGTGATTGCTAATAGCTTTGCCACGGTGATGATTCCCTCGATTGACTTTTCTGGCTTTCGTGACTCCCTATGTGACTTTTATACTTCAGCTACCTTGGTTAGACGAGTACCTTCATATCAGGTTCTTCAGATCTGCTAACATGAAAAATTCAATTATTCTCATAATGCTTCTGTGACACTTGCTTTAATTTTTTTTTTTCCGCTGATGTCATCCAACACCGAGAATTATTCTTGTTCAGCGTTGTCTGGATCCTATATTGGGTCACTTCACTTTTTTTCTCCTTGGACTATGAAGGAGATATGGGGATGTCAGTATAGTTCATTTCGTTTATTATGTTGGAGTAAATGTAAGGTTCACTTGACAACCTTTTATGATTAATGAATAAATAATATAAATAAATAATATACAAATATATATAGATATAGATATTGTCAACGTTTTACATGGCATAATGGTCCTTGACACTTCCTTCGCTTAGCGGATCTTGCCAAGAAGCGACCACTTGACGTCTCACTACTTACATCATAATTACTTCGTTAAGTTAGATATCCTTACCGATTACACGTTAAATGCTCCTATAGTTAGCATGGATCGATGAATACTAAAGGATATATTAAACATTATATTAATTTCAAATTACTATAGACATGGTCTCATAAACTACTGTTTAGGTGGTGGTGGCGGCCTTCCGGCCGATGCAAAGTTTAAAATCCAAAAAACTAGAATTTAAATACTTACAGACAGGTGTTAATAGGAGATGTTGGCATAAATCGTTTATATGTAATAAATATATGTAAAAAGGAAAGAAATAGCATATCCAAAAGTTTTAATTATCTTTTTACTAGTGAAATCAAAAGTGCCGATTCTATAAATTTAACTCATACTCAGGCCTGTTTTGATGCCATTCCAAAGGCACTTCCACCTCCAAAAGAAAATCCATTTATTACCGCCCAAGCAAAACTAAAACAGAATTTTCCTACTCTAATAGAAAATGAATTAATTATTAAAACTATGGACTAC
Source organism: Datisca glomerata (assembly GCA_003255025.1). Taxonomy (NCBI): domain Eukaryota; kingdom Viridiplantae; phylum Streptophyta; class Magnoliopsida; order Cucurbitales; family Datiscaceae; genus Datisca; species Datisca glomerata. The sequence goes on along the minus strand of QANY01011848.1, from coordinate 832,068 downwards.
ATGAAAGAAAATTTTCTACAGTCCCTCATCCAGGAAGATATTTCAATGAAATCCATCCTTAATAAGACAGATAAAGAGTCTGCCACAGGCAACACTCTTCTCAATGTACCAGAACCTTCTTCGCCCTCGACGAATACTACTATAGAGAAAAATAAGGACAATCCCTATTTATTTCTTCTGAACCAAGTTACTTTCTAGAAATGGTATAATAAAATTACTTTAGTTATCAAACCAAATTTTATAATTAAAGATCCTATTGTCTTAATTGATAGTAGTGCGGATATGAACTACATACATGAAGGACTTATCCCTACCAAATATTTTCAGAAAACCACTCAATCCCTTACTAGTGCTAGTGGTAACTCTATGCGTATTCACTTGAAATAATTATATGCAAACAAGGTATTTTTTATCTACAGTATTTGTTTTAATAAAAAACATGACAGAAAGCATAATCCTTGGCAATCATTTTCTAAATTCTATTATGCCTATAACATGAATTGATACTTCAGGTATACATACCACTATAGACAACACTAATATTATATTTGAATTTGTCACAAAACTGTATATTGGTGAATTAGATTTGATAAAACATCTTATTCAAAATAGAAATAATCAGTTGAATTTTATACAACATGAAATTCAATTTCTTACAATTGATCAATGTATACAGCAACCTGCAATACAAAATAAGATGAAAACAATTCTTTATGAATTTTAAACAGAAATTTGTAGTGCATCCCAAATGCTTTTTGGAACATAAAAAAACATATCATATCTCTACCTTATAATCAAGATTTTAACGAAATAAATATTCCTACAAAATCAAGGCCTAGCCAAATGAAAAATGAGTATTTAGAGATATGCAAAACTGAAACAGAATCTTTATTACAGAAAATATTAATTAGACCCAATAAACCTCCTTGGAGTTGTACTGCTTTTTAGGTTAATAAAAATGCTGAAATAGAAAGAGGATCACCCTGATTAGTAATCAATTATAAAACTCTTAATGATGCTTTACAATGAATAAAGTATCCTATACCGAACAAAAAAGATCTATTAGATAGACTTCATGATTCGGTAGTCTTTTCAAAATTTGATTTAAAATATGGATTTTGGCAAATACAGATAGCCGAACAGGATATATATAAAACTATTTTTACTGTACCTTTTGCCCATTACGAATGGAATGTCTTGCCATTTTGTGTTAAGAATGGTCCTTCAGAATTCTAGCATATAATGAATGATGTATTCAATTCTTATACTGAATTTATTATTTGCTATATTGATGATGTTTTAATATTTTCATCCTCTATAGATCAGCATATTAAACACTTGTGTTATCACCTGTAATGGTTTGGTTGTTTCAGATACCAAAATAAAAATATTTCAAACTGTAGTAAGATTCTTAGGTCATAATATTTCCAATAGAACTATTATTCCTATTGACCGTAGTATAGAATTTGCTTTTTTTACTTTCAGATGAAATTAAAGAAAAAACTCAATTATAAAGAATTCTTGGTAGTCTTAATTATATTAGAGACTTTTATCCGTAATTATTGCATGATACTTCTATTATGTACAATAGGCTTAAGAAATGTCCTACTCCTTGGACAACAGAACATACTCTAGCTGTTAGAAAAATCAAAGGGAAATCAAACAGTTATATTGTTTATCTTTGCCTAATCCTAATTGGAAGAAAATAGTAGAAACTGATGCTTTTAACCATGGTTGTAGTGGTATTCTCAAACAGGTAAATCCTCATAAACAGCAGGAAGAACACTTAAGATTTACTTCGGGAACTTGGAAAGGACCATCACTTAATTATCTAACCATAAAACAAGAATGTTTATCTATTGTTAAAAATGAAGATAAACATTGCCTCTTTGGGTTTTAATGACATCATTAATAGATTGCCTAACAATAGGTCTCGTAGGCATGCCATTAGAGATTTTTCTAAGTGTCAGGATAAATAATTTCAGCCCAAAGACCGCTCTGATACCACTTGCTGGTCGTCGCGGCGCGTGCGAGATGGAAGCGTGGAGGCGCGAGGCCTTTTAATATTCACTTATGTAAAGTGTAAAGGGTTCTTTCTGGTATAGAGAATCCTCTATGAACAAATAATAAAAATCATAATTTAAAGAGAGAATGAGAGAATAATGACACCATCATTTACGTGGAAAACCCTTAATTGGAAGAAAAACCACGGGAAGATCGTTGTTATTCACTCGTGTAAAGAATTTTACATAGTTGTTGATGAGAGAAGAGAGGCAGGGCAGTGCCTTTAGTTGAGGTTTGCTTATGTCCTCTTTTTTACTTGAGCGTATACTTATAGGCCTTACAATAATAAGAATAATAAAAAATGGATGATCACGTTCTCTATGCTTTCTGTTGATGGGATTGATTTCAGGCGTGTGGGCTCCTATTCTCAGCTGATCCACTATATTGTCTTTGTAACCAGCAACTCAATAAGTTATAGCCACTTGGTGGTTCCTCATGGTTTGGGCCAATCAATCCAACCACTGTTAATCAGAACCCTCCTTTCAGTTCTGATGTTCCATGTTGTCCAGAGGTAATGATTCCCGTTCTCGATATGTCATTTCCTGTTCTAAAAATGATGATCTCTCATTCTCGAGATGTCAGTTCCCGTTCTGTTGTTCTTTCCTGTTCTGGGAGTGATGGTCCCCTATGCTGGAAGCGATTGTCCCTCCGTTCCAGAAGTGATAGTCTCCATTCCAGAAGCGATAGTCACCCCATTCCAGAAGTGATATTCACCCGTTTTAGAAGTGATAGTCGCCTGTTCCAGAAGTGATGGTTCCCTGCTTCAGCATTCATTTTGTACACGTGTCTTGGGTGGTTTTTTACCTGTTCATTTTCCACCATTACACTCAATAAGTTTCACTTATTGAGGTGTAATGGTTTTGTCCTTTCTTAGTATGTCCTTACATCTGTTATTTTGGGTCTTTTCTTATTATGTCCTTACGTCTGTTATTTCGAATATTTCGTTTTCCTTCTAAAAATGGCGTACGTAGATGATCCCAATAAAACCATTCAAAAAATAATTACTAGCATTGTTATGTTCAGTGTCTAAAACAATAAAACCATCAAAAAATAACCAGATCCATAATACTTATTATCTAAATAGAAGTTTGCACCACTTGAATGAAAATTGATACTGAAACCTAAACCTAGGAGAACAGTAAATTTCCTAAGTTTTGCCTAATCTCAAGAGCATAAAGGACATCATGCAGGAATAACGTCTAACCACCACGCAACTCAAGCTTGCAAGTGCCAATTCCTTTAACTACTCTGAAATTATTTCCTACGTAGATCCATCTTGCTCCCACTGGGACTCCATGGTACTCTATAAATGCTCCCCTCTCTTCATTCTATGAGTAAACATGCTTGATTTACTGGAATTTTTTTATTGTCTGTGTATTGTTATTTCCTCCCTTTTCTGGCCAAGCACGGGACATTAAGTGGTTTAAAAGGGAATGTTGATGTAGTTTTGGTACAATTGGTATGCCACATGACAATATATTTTTGAATAGTTTCGGCATTTTCAGCTTTCTCTCTTACATATACTCAACCTGTAAGCCTTTGGACTTTGCGTTATTGAATTGTTTATGGGGTTTATTTGTCCTTGAACCACACTAGTGTTATCAATGATTGGTGAAAGAATATGTAGGTTACTTTTCTTATATTTTGTTAGACCTATAGGACTCTAGTAAACTGATTAGGTTTCTATTATTCCGGTGGTATCTGACTCTTTAAAGTCCCTTTTAATTTTTATCTTGTACCACTTTGTTTCTTAGAATGCCGCTGAGTTTTCCGAACATGTATCATTGATACCAGTACCGGAGTTTTAACAGTATTTGCTGACTTGTAAGTTCTCTCTCTAATCTGATTCTGTTTTGGAAAAGGGGTCTTTACCACCTGCTTTTTACTATATCATGTTGTATATACATTGAGAACAATTCAATACCAATTGGTAAATGTTTGATACAAATTCTATATTTTTTCTCAGCAGCACCTTTACCACCACTAAAGGTTGCAAAAACTACCAGCAAAAGAACTTAAATAGCGGCGGTTACTCTGACGGTTAATAAAGCTACCGATAAAACTTTTACGATGGTCAATTTTAAACCGCCGGATAAATTTTTACAGGCGGTTTAAAACCGCCAGTATTGGTCAAAATAACCAGCAATGAAGATGATTTTTCCTGTAGTGAGAGTGGTAGTTTCTCTCCAGTCACTCAAATGATAACGTTGTCCTCTAATCGGGGCCAAGAAACTTCTACAATTGGTGTAGCCAACATCAACTAAATAATAATAATCTAAGTATTCAAAAAATTTGTTAATCATTTTTCTAATAAACCATGGAGTAATGATCCTAATAGGTTTAGAAATTTTATATTACCATCATGGAAGAGAATGGATATGGCATCTCTAAGTACTCGTCCATCATGAGCTGAACCCTCCCATGCAGTTAACACAATATGAATTGCTTGTCTTGAGAGCAAACTCCCATGACATTTGTTGCAATTTTATTTTCTGGTCATGTATCGTGGTTTGTCCATTTCTAAAACACGAAGCTTTACATAGGTTCAATCTAGGGCACCCACACAATTCTATATCATTTAAAAAAATCTATTACTACATGGAAAGCTTGGAATTCATATCCAATAAACCAACTTTTGATAACCTACATGTGTACAAGGAATCTTGAACCATTTCTATATTGGATCCAATGAATTTTCTAAAACAGAATTAGGTGTTTTCCACATATGGGATTGATATCGCATCATACCCTTTAAACACTTATGAAAATGTTTGCCAATTGTGCGGCCAGATCTCTAGTAATTAAAACTTACGATTATTTACATGGTATCTCAATGTAACGATTTGATTCCTCGATCTCCTACACCAGATTTATTGGGACCTGCAATAATAATGACTTGCAAAAGTTAACAATAATAATAGTTATTTTACCGAATGACGTGCGTTTGACGGTTGCGTGTGTTTTCTCTTCTTTCGTTTCGTTCTCCTGTTCTCATCAATGGTCTGTTTTGACGCTCAAACTCCCGTTCTCGCTAAACGTCTATCATGATGCTTCGATATCCGTTCTCGCTACGTGTCTGTTCTTATGCTTCGATTTTCATCCCGTTAAATGTCTGTCCTGATACTTCGATATCCATTCTCGCTAAGCGTCTGTTCTGATGCTTCGATTTCTGTTCCCGCTAAATGTTTGTCCTGATAATTCGATATCCATTCTCGCTAAGTGTCTGTTCTGATGCTTTGATTTTCGTTCTAACGTTTTGACTCTCCTCATTTATTTCTTTTGTCGCTTCTCATTCTAGTACCGTTATGTATCTTTTTGTCAGAATATGCCATTCTTCTTTCTGGTTGTCAACCTCTAAATAGGCGTTAGCAGCGATGGCCCACTTTATCCTGTAGATTTTTCTTTAATCGAGCGAGTGTCAGTCATCATTTCATTTCCCTTAATTAATTTCAAAAACCTTTCGTGTTTGGAGCCAATATAAATTCTTCATTTCCCTTTCATTTTGTTTACTTTCCTCTCTTCTTCTTCGTAAGTCTTTTGTCTTCTCTACTTCTCTTTTCTTTGCTGTTAGTAATTCCAATAGCCATGAGTCGGGGTGAGGTTGAATTTAAGCCTACTGTTCCTCTAGTTAGAAATTTGGCTGAGCTTAGCGAGTTTCTTTCTATCTTTCATGATGTCTTTCCTCCTGATGTTGTAGTTGGTTTAGGCGAGAGTAGGCATCCAGATCATCCTTGTAGGCCTCCATACCAGATAACCTTAAGTTCAATGTATATTGCTATGGGCTTTAGACTTCTTTTCTCCCGATTTTTCAAAGAGTTCTTCCACTGGTGTGGTCTTGCCCCTTCGCGATTTACTCCCAGCACTTATAGGATCCTCCTCGATTTTGAGGATTTGAATAGGAGATTTGGTTTGGATTTACGAGTCGACGAATTGAGATATTGTTATGTAATTAAACTTAAGGATGAGATTTACTATCTTTCCAATTGGACTTCAGAAAAGAGAGGGCAGTTGGTGACCAGCATTACCCCAGGGGACAAAAATTGGGGAGGGATGTTCTTGTGATTGGTGGAAATTGGGGCGGTGATGGCCGCTAGAGATTTCTCAGGAACTGGGGGACTTTCAGTAAGTAGCCGGAGCCCCATTTCCCTGCACCGTTTCTCTTTAAGTTTACCATTGTTACTCATTTTTTCTTCTTTTTTTATATGTTGATTCTCTCTTTTCCTGCATATAAACTTAAGAATAGGAAGCCACCAAACCAAGAAACTGAAGAGAAATTAATCCTCGCCTTCCGTTGCTGGCATAGAAAAAGGTCTGAGCTCCTAGACCCGCGCGGTGACATCATGCTTGTCTGTCCTAAGTCCTTGAGTTCATTCGCGCCACTCATTCTCGTTCCATTTTCCATCCTACCGTGAGATCTTCCCCTCATTTCTCCTCCAGTTCCGGCTTCCACATCTGCCCCATCGACTTCTTCCTGTCCAGTGAGAGATTCACGTATCTCTTCTGGTCACTCTTCTCCGAGCGATTCTTGTTCTGATTCTTCAGAGGAAAACACTTTACTTCAGAGAGTGAAAGAAAATCTCAGTTTGTCGAAGCCACTTCGTACTATGGTGGGTGAAGTCGGGAGGTGAAGTCACCCTAGATCTGACGATAACAGCTCTTCAAGGGATCCTCCCATTTTAGATGTTCCTTCCATTCAGGGTGAGGATTTACCCTCGTTCTGCTACTCCTCTTGCTGTTCCTACTCGAGTTCTACCAGCCTTTAGTCAAGATCCTACTTCTAGATCTCAGGGAGCAGTTAGAGGTTCTGATCCATGGTTGTTCAGAAAATTCTCTGATATACCAGCAACAATATACTTTTTGGATTATGTTTAGTCTTCTCACACTATTGCACGTGGGATTGATTCTGAGGCTGATTTAGTTAGAACTCGGAACTCAGGGGTTGGCGACCTCGTTTCTTCTCTCACTCACGACTTAGTCAGAGTATGATTCTTTGTCCTTTTCCTTCTTCTTGATTATTCCCTTACTTTTTCTTACTATTTTTGTTTTCTCTTCAGGCCATTATTCACAATAATGCTCTCCAAGAGCATCATGCTGCCAGAGATTTGGCATTGCAGAATCTCTGAAGGTACGTTGCTCATTCTGTTGGCATTATTGAAGGTCTTCGTGAAGAGGTTACTCAATTAAAAGAGTTCAAGATTGTGCTTGATGAGACAATGAAGAAGCAAGCAGTACGAGTTAATGGGGCTAAGGCAAAGATTCTATGTTTGACAGAGTCTCTAAAGGCTGTGAATGAGGCATTAAGACTGCTGAGGAGTCTCTAGCAGTTGTTGAGGCAAGAAAAGTTCAAGCTCTGGAACATAAAGAGAAAGAGGTTGGATAAGAATATCAGGCCATTTCTTATGAAGCTGAGTAGGTAATCTACAGTGTGGGTTACAGAGACCGCTTAATGAAGGCCCCTCCAAGAAAACCCCTCTGTGATGTTCCTGTTGATGAGCAGAGTGAAGCCACCACTTATATAGGCCAAGCCGAAATCAACCCTTCTAGAGTTGCGGATGATACTCCCCTTGCAAGAGTTGCTTCAACCCCTACTCAGATCCCTTCTGAGGTTCAGAATGAGGATACTGCTTCTCTTTATATCAATTACAGTTATTAATTTATTAAAAATTTTACCTCATAACGTCTATTTGTATTGTTTGTCTTCAAGTGAAGTAGCAACTTTTTTGACTTTCTTATTCTGAGCAGGTCCCTTTCGTTTTGCTTTTCCACTAAAGAATTTTTGCTCTGGAGTTCTTTCCTTAATTGTGTTTTTCCTTTTCTGTTCTGAGGTTCGGATTTATGTTCTTTTCTACTTTGAGGTTCTGACTTTTTCCTTTACTGTTCTTGGCATTCTTCTTTCTACTCTGAGATTCTATTTTCATGCATCATGCAAGTTTTTGTATTTGTGCCTTCAAAGGGTGAATCGTCTAGGATGGCACTTCGGGTAATAATATTTTGTTTACATTGGGAAGTTTCACCCACACTATTATGTTTATCATTGAAAGTGCATATATGCTTACCTATTGGGAAAACTTTCGGCAGGACGGGACAAAGTCAGCATTTTCAAAGTTGTCACGTGTCCCATGCCGCACGAGACAGAAAAATTTTGACCAGCCCCGTCCCGACCAAAGCAAAAAAACCGTCTCGTCCCGATCGGTTCAGGATGTAACTCTTGTCATTATTAAGAAGAATGAGCCAATGAATGAAAGAAGACCATGACCCAGACAAATGATCACTACTACACCTTGACATTAAGGGAGCGAGCAAGGTTTTAAGAATGAGCAACCAAAGAATAAATGCTCCATAGATTCCAAAACATTGCAGCAAAAAATACAATTCAAGTCCAAAGAATGATTCCATTCACCAACTTTTCCCTTTATGCAGAGTTTATTGTGGAAAGCAAGCCAAATAACAAATGCACACTTTGTGATATGGCCTGGAAACCAGATTATTTTTTACCAATTGTTAGAATCCAATAAGAGACTCGTACATTTTACTAGTTGAGAAAGCTGAACTGTCAAGCTTAAGCCATTGGTCAGCAATCTCTAAGGGATAGGCAGGAGCTAGATGGACATTTTAGGTGTTGAAGTGCCTCTCAACATCTTGATTAGGCGATTGCCAAGAACCTGTCTCAATAAGAATAGGAAGCTTGGTGAACAGGAATAATTCTCGTGTTCGGCCACATCAGCGGAGAAGAAAAATGATTAAAGCAAAGGCCACAGAAGTATTATGAGAATAGTTGAATTCGCTATGTTGGCAAATCTGAAGAAGCTAATGTGGAGCTACTCGCCTAACCAAGGTAGCTGAAGTATAAAAGTCGCATAGGGAGTCACGAAAGCCAGAGAAGCCAATCGAGGGAATCATCACCGTTGCAAAGTTGGCAAAATTTCACATGACACGTAGCAAGATCTAGATCGAAAACTCCATCGAGGAGAAGATAGAGTGAGAACCATAGGATCAACTAGACGGTTATGAAGAATAGACCAATCATAAAAAAGCACATGGATTACCGATGTGGCACTCAAAGAAAAGATAATCAAGATTATTGGGTTGATCAGACGGTCAAGATTTACTAAGTTGTTAATGCTAATAAGCTAGATCTCAGAGAATATTCTGTTGATCCTATTTTCAGATAGAATTAGACAAGTTATATCAGATTATGTTGATCCTTTTACCAATAGCTGTTAATCTATATATATATTGGTAAAAATAATATTCAAAAATCTGTTTGTCAAGTGGTTGATAAAAATAATTGACATATATTTCAATTTGTTGCATGATAGTTTTATTGTCTTTTAAATTTAAGATCCTCTTTATGTAAATGATTAACGATAAGTTTTTTTAATAAATGTATTAAATTTATACAAAACATGTATTATTTAAATTAAAATACATTGTCAATGTCTCTTAATTATATTCTATCACATAAATACAATCACAATATTTTTTTGTTTATACAACAATATAATTATCAATAACACTATTAAATTTGTGAAGAATAATTACAGTATGTTTTCCCTCTCTATCTCTCTACATTTCCTTCTATTAGTTGAAAAGTACTTGCTTCATATGTGTTCAACTAATTTAAAATATATATGAGATTTGAATTAATATTAAAGAAAAAATAAACACATTGTCTTTAAAAATTATTTTGCATCTACATTATAATTAAAACATTAATTATAGTAGCTTGTCTATAATCTTAAAATTGTAGTGTTTATTGAGTAATATAGAAAATAACTTTATTTCACCAATTTTTTATATTCATAAAATATAATTTATCGTGTTCAGAGATCATTTCTCGTACTTAAAATATATTTTATGTATTTCATGTTTTTAATGATATAAATATTACATAATATTTATTTCACCAATTTTTCATATTCGTAAGAAATAATTTATCATATTAAGAGTTAATTTCTCATATTTAAAATATATTTCATGTTTCTAAGGACATCAATATATATTACATACTTATTTTATAAACTACTAACGAATAAATTATTATTGAATTAAAATTCAATGACATCACATAAAAGATCTTGAAATCGATCTTTACGAACATTCATGTTTCTAATTTTATAATATTGTTGAAACAATTTACTTTACTAAATATAAACAAATTATTATTGGAAAAAATTAAATGAATTATCTGAACTAAATGAGAATATAGGTGAAATACCTAATTTGTGCTATATTTTAATATATTTTAAAGGGTTTTAAAAGAGAATTAAAAGTTTCTCTTCTTTAAACCTCTTTTAATATAGTATATATGATCTTTCTCTATCATTTCAACCTCTCTCAAATCAAATCAAAATAATCTCTTTCATCATAAAGCAAGACAATGAATCTTAAAGTTTAAATTTTTTTTATAAAAAAAACTCAACAATCTGGATATTTGGTCATTAAAATCTCTCTCTCTCTCATCATTTCACTCTCCCTCTCATATCAAGTGAAAACCCACTATCTCTCACCATAAAGTATTAAATAAATATTTAATACTTAATATTTTAATTAAATTAATATTATTTAATTTATTAACCACTTTCTCTCTCATCACAAAGCAGTGACTAAATATTTTATATTTAATCATTTCAAAAATCAAAACACTAATGATCATTTACACATCTCTTTCCTTCAATTAATGTTTCTCTCTCTCAAAGAGCATTTTTCTCTCTACAATCTCTCTCTATCACCAAATACCTCATTCTCTCTCTCAAATCAAATCTCTCTCTCCTTCAATTAATGTTTCTATCTCTCTCCAATCTGAAAATCTCTCTCTCTCTCACCAAATACCTCATTCTCTCTCCCAAATCAAGTCTCTCTCTCCAACCAAAAAGTAAAAACCGTTTATCAATTAATGCTTTAAAATATAAAAAGTAACAAAGGGGTAACATATAACAAATAAAAAAAAGTTTATTACTTAATTAATCATGAGGGTAAATACGGCCATTAACAAAATGATGTAGTTAAAAAAACAAAATTTGACAGAAATCTAATTAGGTGTGTAGAAATTACTATTTGGTGTAAAAATCCAATTAGGTGTGGAGAAATTCTATTTGGTGCAATTTTCTTTAGGTAACCAGCATAGTGATAATACCTAATTAGATTTTTATCAAACTTTTAAAAATATTAATTTTTTGTCAAGTGAACTACCAATCTGGGAAATTTATCAATCACTTTCTCTCATCATAAAGCACTTACTACAATGATTGGATTCTATATGTACATGTGTAAATAGTTGTTTAAAACTATGAAAATTGTATATGTATTTTATAAATTGGTTATACTCTTTGTAAATTTATTCTTTTCTCGACAAATATTAATGTGTTGTAATTAGTTATTTACATGTAAATATGGTCAATTCATAGAGACTCAAACGATTATTTACACATAATGTAATTAACATGACTTAATACCAATGCATATTTACAAGAATTATATTTTTTAAATATGTAAATTTTATTTTTCTACAATTATGTACTAACATGAACATTATGTCTTTATATATTAATTATATAGTATCAATGTCAATGAATATTTACATTGATTATACTTAGTCAAATTATGAAAATTTTATCTCTGGCCATGTATCAATTAACATGAATATAAATGTAAAATTATGTATTAACATGCATATTCATTACATAAATATAGTAACAAGTATCTAAGTCCTTTGAAAATGAAGAATTTTCATAATTGAGAAAAGAAGTAAAACTTTCATATAATTTTTCATGAGACATTTAGTAATTCAAACTATTACAAACCATAACTATAGGGTAAAAGAAAAAATTGTGAAATCTATGACTTTTTAAAAATTAAAAAATTCATTACATATAGAGTATTTGCCTGAAATATGAATAAACAATTATTATTAAATACAATCACATTAAATGTAACAAATATTAATTAAGGGTCATAATAAATTCCAGATATTAAGTTATAGAATTCTAAAAAAAAAGAGACCAAAAGTCAATAATTAAAGAAAACATTAAAATTTTAAATATCACACGTAATAATTACAATAATACTTTCCCGTATAACTATTGAATATAGACACCTTAAATATATATTAAATATTAGTTTGCTATAAAAAATATATCCCCTAGAAAATTTAATAATAAATTAGCAAAATGGTTTCAAGAATATGTTATATTAAAAAGATACCAAAAAACATTTAGTTGCCCATATCTCTTAAATTAAGGGACATGGATGATAACTACCCGATTATATTGGGATCTTAAAAAAATTTCTAACATTATCATCTAAAAAAATTATACAATTATTTCATTATAGGGGTAATATGGTCTACTAAAAAATGCTATGACTTTAAAAAGATAAAATTGATAAACATCTAAAGAACTATAAAGGTTGATAAAAATCTAATTAGTTGTGGGAAAACTGCTATTTAGTGTAAATTAATATATATGTTTTCTTTTTAGTCTTAGTTGTATATTTAAGATAAAAAGAAATTGGAATTGTTTAATAATTTGACTGAGAATTAATGTACATATATATACACAACTATGAGGTTTGGTAGAGTAACTTCAAATAAGGAAAATTACAACAAATCAAGTAATCACAAATTTTTTTAGAAAATCTATATAAACAAGCATCTAAAGCTACTTGTTCCTTTTATCAACGATACTATATAGTTTTCAAAATCTACTGATTTAAGTTCCTTAACATTCCCCCTCAACTTGGTGGGAAATAACAATGCTGCGAAACATCTTTTGCCAGTGGCTTGGTGAGGATATTAACAGGTTGAACATAAGTAGGAAAGTAGCGAGTGATTAAGCCAGTGTCAATTTCTACAAAATTATTGGGAAATCTCTTTATTCTCACTTAAGAAAATCATCAAGTCAATGAAGAATCTGATAAAAAGTTCTTTGGTCTGGAACTGAAAATAATCACAATGGATCCAAGGTTGCTTAAAGTGAGGTTTGTGCACCTGTTGAATTTGGAGATATGGGTATCAGAAATCTTAGAATCTGGGATAAGGTAGTAGTGGCTAATTAGGTATGTGTGATTTTTTTTTTTTCGAAACAGATTGACATTATAATGCTCATGGAGGTTTAAAACATCAATGTTCTGACTGGCACTAAACTTAACAATATTGTCAGCAACATGATTAATATTTATCTTAACCCACCGAAAACAGATTGAATCAAAAGAATGACAAGATCTAACCTCCTTAACAAGGTGAAGAAGTCTCCAATTATTACACGACTTACCATTCAACCATGAAATAAGCAGAAAACTATCACTTTCAACAATCACATTTCTCCAGTCATTAACAGAAGCTAAAGTAATGCCTTCTTTAGCAGCCAATAGTTATGCATGAATAGTAGAGAAAGCTTCAACTTTTCTCCCCACAATATCTACAGTTGAACCTCTGTGATCTATAGCTATCACACTAACTGGAAAGAAGAGGCAAAGAAAAAATATGAAACTTTAAAAGAAGCATCACAATTGAGCTTGATAAAACCAGCTTGAGGTGCAGACCAATGATCTGAAATTGAATCTGAGGCAGGTTGAATAGTAGCCAAACCAAAAGTAGGCTGAGCATTTTTTTTGGAAAACAACAGATGAAATCACTAATCAGAACAACATATGTCAGCAACAAAAGTGGGTGCCGACTCCCACCAGTAAAACCGATCCGTACAACCCAGTCCAAAGCCAGCAATCTTATGAGCTACAATATTACAAGACCTGGGAATATATTGAAAACATGCAAAGAAATAAAAAGAGACCGACATTTATCCATAATCAAACCTAACTCCGAGCAATCCTTCGTCAAAGAATGAATCTTTGAACAAGACCCAACCAGTCTGTCTCCACTATATCAACAAAGTAGGTTGAGCATGGCTATTACTAGAAGTAGTATTAGCCATCCAGAAACTCCAAGTTGCATTAGTAGCCTTCCTAACAACAGAAAAAGGATTAGAATACACCCCTTCAAACACAAGCTCATTCCTGGCCTTTTAAATGTACCAATTCAGAAAGCAAAAAAAATAAAATTGAAGTTTTCCATATTACTGTCAGGATGCTTATATAGATCACAAATTCTCCCCTTAATCCAAGAGCTGATACTTGATTCTCTAGAAGAACAACAATTGTGGTTGAGCTCAGACCAACCCCAGAAGCTCCTACTCCAATCACATTCAAAGAATATATGTTCAATAGATTCAGAATGAATTCCACAGAAAGGACAGACACATTCCTAAGTTATATTCCTTCTCATCAAGTTAGACTTTGTTAGGATGAAATTATTAGCCAATCTCCAAATAAAATACCTGATCTTAACAGGAATTTTGGTAGACCATATTCTATTCCATAATCCAGAATCACTAGAGAAATTAGATAAATTTGAAGAACTGCCAGTATTACCTATCTTCTTCATCAGACAGTGGTAAGCAGACTTAACAGTAAATTTTCCATCTCTATTGAGGGGCCAGACCAACTTATACTCTCTCAAAATATTAGGATAGATGTTCAAGATCTCCTTACTCACCCAAGGAGGAAAAATTTGAAGAATAATACTTTTATTCTAGCAGCCAGAATTCTGAAACAGGTCAGTAACTTTATTGTAATTTTGATCTCTGAAAATACTTACCTCAGGGCACTTGGGTATCCAAAAATCCTTCCATATATCTATTATATTTATTTAGTAGTAATAGACATATGTTAGTAGCTCAGTGGTAAAGGTTTTGTGTAAAATTTTAAGACCATGGGTTTAAACCCAAGCTTTGACATAATACATTTAAAGGTCTTTGATGGGGACTTGGGTCTCTTGGGCTTAATTTCCTAAACCATTCTATTTTTTTATTTCGGTTTTTAGATATCTTCAAGAAGTGTCTTCATGGAGGTGCCTTTGTAGAGGCACCATAGTGGCAGTTTTGCAACTGCTACTTGTGACTGTTCTAGACACTCACAAGTCCAACCTTTGTGGTTGTTTAAACACTCACAATTGCTTCTATATAAAAAAAAATTTGTGGGCATCATTGTATATAGAAAAACAAATTTTCATTTCGTCAAAAGTAAAAAATCTGAGAAAAAAATTTCTGGTTCACCAAGGGAGAGAGTATTGTTGTACTGCTTACTGCTTCCTACGAGATCGTTGTATTCTGAAGACATGCGTCCAAGACTGTGAGCACCATCTGTAGGGACGTTACTGTTTTAGTCCATTGCGCAATTTGCAAACATCGGTCTAAGTTTTCTATAGAGAGAGTATTGTTGTGCTACTTACTACTTCATACAAAACCGTTGTATCCAGAAGACAAGCATCCAAGACTGTGAGCACCATCTACAGGGACATTACTATTTTAACCCATTGTGCAATTTGCAAGCCTCGGTCTAGGGTAATAGATTTCTTTAAGAACCTTACACAAAATATATCAGGGTCTTGATGGATAGACCATGCATTGGCCAGAAGATCCATATTGAAGTTTCCATCTCTCTGAAGCATAATCCCCCTTCAGATTTTGAAGTATGGAATATATTCATAGACTGCCATATCAAAACCTATTGCTCACTATATTTGTGCCACCAAAACTTCAAAATTGCTGCTTGATGATTATTATAGGTCTTCTTTGAAAGTTTGGAGACACTCATGGCATAACTAGGCAAAGCTTGAACAACAGATTTTAGCAAATTTTTCTTTCCACCATGTGATTTTGACTTCCGAACTCCTGTCCTAATCTCCATTTTGTCCAACAAAGTAGCATACAAATCTGATTTTGATTTTTGCCAATCAGTGGGAAGACCAAGGTAGTTACATGTATCTTTAGAAATGGAGACTCCTAAAATATTAACAAGTAACTTTGGCTTTTTAGTGTTGACATTTTTGCTGAACCAGACATTGCTCTTGGCTAGACTAATTTGTTGACCTAAAGCATTGCAATATTTGCTAAGGCACTCAGCTAGATAAGTAACTAAGTCTTTGTCATCTTCATAAAAGAAGATAGAGTCATCTACAAATAGGAGATGAGAAATCGGGGACAACTTCTTTTGATTTTGAATGGTTTAGTTAACCCAAGATTCACAGCATTAGAAATATAGTTGGATAGGCAGTCATCAACCATAAAAAAGGGATAGTTACATTAAGGATCTCCCTGTATAAGGCATCTAGTAGGTTTAAAAGAAAAAATGGGGCTACCATTAAGAAGGACATTGTATGAGACAGTAGAAACAAGTGTCATGATAAGGTTGATAAGTTTCTTTCAAAAACCCAGATTACATAATAAGGCATGCAGGAAACTCTAGTTAACTCTATCATATGCCTTAACCATGTTTGATTTTAAAGCAAGAACACCCTTCCTGCCCTTCTTGAGCAACCAAAATTGGCAAATCTATTGCCAGAATCTTAGATAGAATTTTGTAGGTGAAATTGCATAAAGCAATTGGTTTGAATTGAGAATAATATTCAGGGAATTTGGTCTTGGGAATCAGGACAATGTTAGGGGCGTTCGGTATAAGATTGTGAGTAAATAGTTCTGGAATAAGATTGTTAGAATATAATTGTGAGAATGTATATGTTTGAAAAGTTAATATTACTTTGTTTGTTAACACTTGGGAATGTGATTATGTAATGGTGAGGTGTTAGATTACTTTGTTTATTTTGAGAAAAAATGTAGCTTATAGAGCTGGAGAGCAGCAGAGTAGGGGAAACCAGATGGACGACAAAAGGCGTGCTTATCGCTAGGGTTTTGTTAAGAAGCAGGAAGATATATCAGAACTATCAACTCCCTTACTCTTCAAAGCCATAAGTGTACTTTACAATCACGGACCCCAAATTTTTTTTGCTTAATTATGGAGTCTTTGAGAGTAAAAATGAGACAAAACTGTATTTCACCTCATTTTAGTTCTTTTTTATTTGTCCTTGTCTAAAACTCACTCTATCAAGCCTTCTCCTTATTCTTCTCGTTTCACTCTCACAATGCCACTATCACTGATGTAGTAATTGAACCTTTTGATTTTGGTATTGTAGTCAGAGATGGCGGAATCAGAGAGGGACATAATGAGTGAGACAGAGAGGGAGAAAGAGAGAGGATTTTTGAAAATTTAAAATTTTAAGGAGAAGAGAGAAAAATAAAAAATATTGAGTGTAGTTGGACTTTTTTTTTGAAAATTTTGATAAATGTTTCAACACGCTACAGTGATATATATGCTATATATTTATATTGCTATATTTATATATTATTTATATATGCTACTTACTTTATTACTTCATTCATATATCTAAATATATGTATGTATGTACATACGTACGTATGTATATTAATGATTATATTTTGTTTAAATTATGCATACATGGTCATTATACAACATGTCTGAATCAATTTTAATTCCGTCACTACAGTAGCTAATATAGTAGTTTCATCTTCCGAAACGACCGAACTCATAGCTTATCAGGATGTTAAAGAAGCTTTAGATAAATGGACCATACCCAAAGTTAAACAAAAAATAATTTATAAAATCGAAACTTTTGATTTTACCAGTAGAAAAATAATCAATACATTTGAGCATACTATTCCTTTACAGAGCAATGATGATATTATCTATTTGTTACAAACTAAGGATTTTATCTTTTTATGCAAAAATATAAATATGTACATATAGGACTAGTACAGATAGCATTTAAACCTTTGAGTCTTTGACCTTACTTGGTCAAAACACCAGTATTCAATGCACCCTTAGAGATGGTAGATGCCTCAACTGGAAAACATCCCTTATGAGAGCCATTGAAACCAACCTTTCACATGGACCAATATATTTTAATATTTATCTGAATCTAAGTATTGCCCTCTTTGACAGTAATTTATCTAAGGTCTTAGAACTTAGAGTAATATCTCATGGTTATTAGTATTTACCAGGATCTTCTCATTTTACTATATTATTCATAATTCATCTTAAAGTTTTATCCACTTATATCCTTACACCAGAAAACAAAGTGAACAAGGACATACAATCCTTATTGATATTAACCTTTTCAGTAGCCAAGTAGTTATCTTTAGGATGATAACTTGGGAAGAAATTACTTTTCCAGAGAAATGGCAAATTCATAATGTTGTACCCATCAGACCTATCAGTAGGCAATCCATAGACGATGTTATCCAAACTCAAGGAGGTAACATATACCTCAGATTTCAAAAATATTTAACTAGAAGCCTTTCTAGTATCAGCAATATAAGCATTCCACCCTATAGGGTAGATATACCAGAATCTTCAAGACAATCCACTCCAGAATCCGTTTACCAAGAGATGACTTCTAATGAATCAGAAAACTCCTTTAATAATACAACTCCTGGCAATTATATAAAAGGAATACATATTTATGAAAACCACATACCTATGAAACCAACACACCTCATACCAGAAGACCTAACAGCCCAATGCTAGTGACATGTCATTTAACATTTAATGAATTTTACACCATATAGTAATTTACGTAAGCAGCTTAACCAAGATTTTATGCAAGACAAATATCCAGAATTTAGAAGATGGTATTTTAAATCCCATACTCCTAAAAAGTTAGAAACCTTAAAAAACTAGTATAATTATCATCAATATACTGATCAGTATATTAGATCATTCCCTGATTGGTATTACGATTTTGCTTCTAAATTGCAACTTCATGATGAACAACAGTTAAATGTGTTATCAGGAATCCAAAAGAATTGGATGACCACTAGTGATAGGACCATTCAATCTATTCATCCTCCACCAAAATCCTTAGAGCTTTCTCTAGGAAATGATAGTACTAATCTTAAACCGTTAGTAATAAATCCTTATGTGGAAAACCTGTGCAACAAGAACCATTGAAGGTCAAAGATATTTTACCTTTAACCAAATAGAATAACTATACTAATCTTTACTCCAGACCGTAGGAAACCAGTGAGAATAGAAGACCAGATAGAAGGGATACATGATAAATGTAAGGTTACACCTAAACCTAAATCAGTTGATCTCCAACCAGTAAATATAAAACCACCTCTTGAAGTCACTAACTTCAAAATGAAATCTAGTAAAAACAATGAAGAATTTATTACTACTCTCATTGAAAAAATAAGAGATTTAAATATCAGTCAACCAGAGTCATCAGGACAGATAAATAAGATGAATCAAGATAATTCATCATCTCCTACTGAAGAAGAAACTGAAGAATACTCTCTTTCTCAAATTTTAGATATACAAAAAAACTTTGATGATACCATCAATAAAGTTTCTTATTCTAAGAAACCTACAACCCGCATGGCCTTAACCGGACCTAGTCGTTATTATTATCCTAAACCTACGTCACAGGATATCCTTTATGAAGAAGATTTTCTTCACACTCAGAAATCCTATAATGGGAAGACCATCTATGAATGGAACGTAAATGGGAAAACATAATATCAAATATTTGAAACCATACATCATATGATAATGTATGCATATCTTTGTAAATAGAATGATGATACCGATCACCAAATTTGTAGATTTTTAGTCAATGGATTTACCGGCATTCTTAAAGGATGTCAAATATTTGGGATAATTGTCTTACTGAAACACAACGAACCGAAATCATTAATTCCTTTACGATTGAAATAAATTGTTTTACTAGGACTGAAACCAAAATAGAAGATGCTTGTTATACCTTAGTACAAGACATTATACACCATTTCATTAGGCCAGGAGTCTTAAACATGGATAGATATAGGGAACTATTACAGAATCTTAGATGTCCATCTTTGACCCATTTTAAATGATACAAAGATGTTTTCCTAATGAAATTTATGCAAGGAATTGACGCTAACGTGATCATAGGAAGGCGAAGTTCATTGATGTACTTCTAAACCTTTTTGCAAAAAAAGTCAGGAAAAACATAACCAAATCAAAATCCCTTACAACCAATACTCTTATGGTCATCTCATCGCAATTGTCATTGAAGAAGGTTTATCTTTATGCAATGATATGAAATTACAACAGTTAATGAAACATCAAAATTTAACCAATAGAGAAAAGTTAGGAGAATTTTGTGATCAGTTCGCTTATGACACAAAAATCCAATACCCTTCCAAATCCAGAAGTCAAAAACCCCATAAATCTCATAGAAGATATTCCTCCAAAAAAAACCTAGATAAGAGTATCAGGAAAACCAACAGAAGGAAATCCTATAAAAAATCTTATCAGAAAAAGATAAATCTCAAATAAAATGTTATAAATGTGGAACAATTGGATATTACGCCAATATATGTAAATCTAAACTGAAATAAAAGCTTAATGAAATGTTTTTAGACGAAGAGACTCAACATCAAATTTTAAGTTGTCTATCTAATGATGATAGTACTTCTGAATCTAGTTTTGAATATGATTTAGCCGAGATTTATTCTTCTTCTGACTTTGAGTCACAGCTGACCAGATAAAAGATCCATAAATGAAAGTAAAAATTTTGGAATCTTGTTGTAAGAGTCCATTTACTGACTAGATTCTCCCTGTAAGAGAAAATTGTAATACGAGGGAAGTTATGAAACGTATATAGAAGACCCCTACTATTGAAAAACTTGTTACCATTCCAGATTTAAAAATAGAAATCAATATTTTAAAAACTAAGATCAAACAATTACAAGCTGCTAATAAGATTATTTTCTAGGATCTTAATAATATCGAAACATCCGAATCTTCTAACCAACCTGAAGAAGAAAATCAATATTATTTTTAATAAATCAAGTTACGTTTCAGAAATGGTATATAAGAATTACTTTTATTATAAAATTTGAATTTATAATCAAAGATGCCATCGCCCTAGTTGATAGTGGCGATGACATGAACTGTATACATGAAGAATTAATTCCTACAAAATACTTCCAGAATACCACTCAAACACTAACTAGGGCTAGTGGAAACTCTATGAGGGTAAAGTTTAAATTACCTGAAGTATTTATCTGTAATCAAGGTATTTGCCTTCCTACAACATTTATTTTAATTAAAAACATGACCCAAAGTATAATATTAGGCAGCCTTTTTATATTCAAGTATGCCTATTGCTGCCATTGATACCGCAGGTATACATTCATATATTAACAATAGAAACATAACATTTGAATTTATAACTGCACCATATACTAAAGATTTAGATCAACTAAATGATCTTGTCCAGTATCAAGAAAACAAATAAATTTTAGCCAACAAGAAATTCAATTTCTTACAACAGAAAAAAAAAATTCAACAACAATCTCTATAGAATAAGATTAAGATAATTATGAAAGAATTTCAAACTGAAATTTGTAGTTATTTTTCTAATGCTTTTTGGAACAGAAAAAGCATATCATATCTCTTGCTTATCAGCAGGACTTTGATGAAAAAAATATTCCTACTAAATCGAGACCTAGTCAAATGAAAAAGGAATATCTAGAAATGTGCAAAATAGAAATATAATCCTTTTTACAGAAACAATTAATCAGACTCAGTCACTCCCCTTGGAGTTGTACCGTTTTTATGTTTATAAAAATGTAAAAATCGAAAGAGGATCACCCAGATTGGTGATAAACAACAAACCTCTTAATGATGCTTTAAAATGGATAAGATATCCAATTCTGAATAAAAAATATCTTTTAGATCGACTACATGATTCAGTAGTATTTTCTAAATTTGATCTTAAATCAAGATTTGCAAATCCAGATCAAAGAACATGATAGATATAAAATCACATTTACAGTACTCTTTGGCCATCACAAATGGAATATTTTACCATTTGGAGTTAAAAATTGTCCAAAGAATTTCAGCATATTATGAATTATATTATTAATCCTCATACCGAATTTGTTATATGTTATATTGATGATGTATTAATTTTTTCATCTTCAATTTATCGACATATTAAACATTTGAAAATATTCAAACATGTTATTATCAGAATTGGTTTAGTTATTTCGGCTTCCAAAATGAAACTTTTCCAAGCAGAAGTTAGATTTCTTGGACATAATATTTTGAATGGATGCCAATTAATAGAAGTATAGAGTTTGCACTTAAATTTTCAGATAAAATTAAAGATAAAACTCAATTATAGAGATTTTTAGTTAGTCTTAATTATATTAGAGACTATTATCCGTAACTATCCCAGGATGCTTCCATCCTCTATACAAAGCTTAAAAAGAATCATTTACTTTGGTCAACAAAACATACTCTAGCAGTATAAAAGATAAAAGAAAAAATCAAACATTTGTATTGTTTATCTTTACCAAATCCCTGATGGAAAAAGATTGTTGAAATTAACGCTTGTAATCAAGGATATGGTGAGATTCTTAAACAACTTAATCCCCAATAATCAGAAAGAGGAACTCCTTAGATTGACTTCCGAAGTTTGGAAAGGATCAGCACTAAACTACCCAACTATTAAACATGAAATGTTTATCCATTGTTAAATGTGTTTTAAAATTTCAGGATGATCTCCTAAACCAACATTTTCTCATCAAAGTTGATTTCTTTGTAGCTAAATAGATATTTAAAAAAGATGTTCAAAACCTTGCATCTAAATAGATATTTGCACCTTGATAGAATATATTATCAGTATTTGACTTTGATATTGAATACATCAAAGGTGAATAGAATTCTCTACCAGAATTTTTAACTAATGAATACTTGCAGGGTTCATGAGTAACAGAAGCCACAGCCAAGGCCATAGAGGCGGAGGCAGAGGCCAGTATTCAATTGAATTTCTGAGTTTAAGCAGAACTATCAAGGCTTCTTCAAGCAAAATAACTAAATATGTCCTTCTAATACCAAAATAGTACATATTTAGCAGTATCACAGAAGAGACAATTCTCTTCATTGAAACAACATATGAGAAATGGATGTCAGATCCATGGAAATAAAGAAAAGATATCTCTCTACTCAGCAGTTTCTCACTCACTTTGACCAATATCGCTACATATATGAAGCAATCTTGCTTGAAACTGCAGCCATGGAATTTAAAATACTCTCCATGATCCAAACAGAACTGCTAGCCCTCTTACCTACAGTAAAGCTACCATCCGCTCTATTATGCCCATTAATCAATGAGGCATGATCCACATACTACACGAAGTCTTGATATCAGGAATCATGAAACTAAATATAGTTATTAGGACTATATTGATTCATTTACTTATGTATTTTATTACCAGAATCATGTCCACAATCACACGTGGTTTATCAGAATTTGTCCCGACGTTCTTCAAGACCTCCCAAAGTGGTTTCTCATTTGGTGGGATAAATTTGGGATAACCTTGGAAACTCTACCATAACAGGTTCAAACAGCATTCCAAGAGTGGCAAGCCATTTATTCTCTCTTACCAATAAACAATAATATTTCTATGTCCAAATCAGTAGTCCGTTTTATTATTCATCTTAGTATCCCTTGGTTATGGAAATGGGACTTACAGTGTGACTACCAGAATAAAATACCCTAACTGAAAAAAGTCTTTTATACAAAATGGTGGGCTAAAGGAATGAACCCTAATTTACCAAAATTTATATATGCTATCAAAACCCATACTCAAGCTTGTTTTGATGCCATCCCAAAGGCTCTCCTAGCCTCAACAGAAAATCCATTTACTATGGCTCAAACTGCATTGAAAAATAAATTCCCTAACATAATAGGAAGTGAGCTCATTATAAAATCATGGATTTTATGAAGGAGCAATTTCTTAAATCCTTTACACCAGAAGATTCAATGAAGTCTGCAAGTAGTTTTACAGGATCTGAGCAAGATGACAACGAATTCAGCATCTTAGCTGGCGAAAGCCAGGAACCAGAACTTGTTGACCTCACCATTATAAATTTTTTTGGATTCTCTCACTAGTATGATCTCAGAGAAAATCTATCAAGACAAGAAGGGAAAATGCAAGGCCTAATTCTTGTCTCCCATCAGAAAAAAAAAAAGAAAACAGTGTCGGCATAAACCGACAAACAACTTTTAGAAAAATAAAATGCCCACTATCTTCAACAGGAAAAGTTTGCTAAAGCAGACAAATCTACTTTTAATAAAGTAGATTCCCACTAGCGAAGACAGTTGTAAAGATAAGGATGAACGACTCTACTCTCCAAGGACTTTATTGAAAGGAAGCCTCACCCTTTCTTGAAGGCATCCGATTTTGATCAAGAATTAGCATACTCCCTCTCTCCCATACTCTCTCCCTCTCTCATTTGTAATACTCTCTCTCACTCTCATCCTTGTATCCATTGATGTTGCTTATATAAATATAAAGTGTTGAAGATATAAAGCTCTACTTCTTGTAAGGTTTCTTATTCATCCCTTTGTTTTATTATCATTGATAATTTTAAAACTGTTATTTTTGTGTTTATTTTACCGTAGTCTTGTATTGGCCAGAAGGCAACCACCACCACCAAAATAGTAGGTTTATGAGACCATGTATGTAGTAATTTAAAATTAATATAAATGTTAATATGCCCATCTGTAGTCCGTACTAACTGTAGGAGCACTTAACAGGTAATCAATAAGATTGAAGGAGTACTTCATGTGTATCCGGTAAGATTGATGAAGCAATTAATATGTGACTAGTGGGACGTCACCCAAATCTCGTTGTGGTTAGGTCCGTAAAGCAGGGAGTGCGTTAGGATCGTTGATCCACTTAAATCGTTGATAGACGTGCTAGTTACATGTTAGTGAGCTTCTTGATCTCACTAGATCCATATGATTTAGCTCTCTTGCTTATTGAGTGCGTGTTAGTTAGCCCTCGCTATTGGTATCAGAGCGATGAATATTTTTGGACATATTAGTGATTATATTTAGTTTAAATTATGCATACATGGTCCCATATTGGTTTCTCGTTTGGGGGGATAACAGGAAAATATAGAAAAAGAAAGAAATAAAAAGAAGAAGAAAACATAAGTTTGTTCTCTCAGAATGACAAACAGAAATCCGTTCCCTAGATCCACTAAGAGAATCATCCCACTATTATAGTCTTTGGGATTCATTTACCAGCATAATCTCTAATCAGAAAATGCCAAGGAAGGAAAAGGAAAGTCCTAACTCTTCTCTCCCACCAGACAAAAGCAAATAGCGTCGGCAACGACTTTTCGAAAAAGAAGATGCCCACTATCATCAAAAGTGAACAACATAAACTACTTTCCCTAAAGTAGATTCCCACTACTAGAAGAAGACAAATCTACTTTCCGTACTGTAGATTCCCACTGTATCCCATGATCAACAGTGAAAGCATAAAAGGACAAATCTACTTTTAACAAAAAGTAGATTCCAACTATCTGCAGAGTTAAGAAGATATTGACGTATGACCCCACCTGTTAAGGACACACAACCTTATTTGTCTTACTTTTTGTATTATAAAAAGGAAGCCTCACCCTTTGTTGAAGGGAGATCAAGGTCTACCTTGAATATTAGCTCTCTCTCTCTTTAAATAATGTACTTTATCTCTACAATAATATACTTGAAGATTTTGCATAGTTCTTCTTCATGCACTTCTCCTGCTCATCCTTCTTGATTATCGCCAACATATCTCCTATTACCATCTTACTGTAAGTTCTTAATTTTTATGCAATAATTGTTTATAGATTTATCTGTTAATAATTTTAATACATAGATATGTAGCGGCCAGAAGGCCAACACCACCACCTAAACAGTAGTATATGAGACCATGTCTATAGTAATTTGAAATTAATATAATGTTTAATGTAATCCTTAGTATTCATCGATCCATGCTGTCTATAGGAGCACTTAATGTGTAATCGGTAAGATTGAAGGAAGTACTTCTTGTGTATCTAACTAGATTAATGAAGCAATTGGTATGTAACTAGTTTGTTAGTTAGTTATGATTTTATTTGATCATTTAGATTTTTACCCTTTGTAAAACCATGAGTTTTCTCCAATTTCTCGTCCCTCAAACATTGCCTTCCCCATAACTTCCTCCACTAAACACACACTTCCCTCCCTCACAAACCAGCCCCAATAACCCCTAAAACCCCTTCTCTATCGCCTCCAATATATCTCACCTAGGACCTCTGTTCCAATTTCCACGGCTGGGCAATGATCTATCTCGACTTCAACTTATTCTCTCTCATCAAAAACCACCTTCCAATCGTTTCTTTATCTCTCACCAACATTAAATTCATCATCAATTTCATTACCTCCATGAACATCACTACCATCGAGTTCTGTAGGATCATCAGGACCAGATTTGGCCTCGGTTTCTCTGTACGCCGCAAACAGATCTGGTCCCCGCTTCCTTCACCACGATAGTATATAAAAATATACTTGATTGTATATAAAAATAAACTACATATATCCTACAATATACTAATAGTATATAGAAATACACGATAGATATATTGATGGTATGTAAAAATATACTAGTATATTATTATATAACATATAGTATATATCTATAAAATACGTAACATTATCTGTGAAGGTGTGATTAATTTGTTAATCAAAGCTATGTGAATTCTTCAATTCTCTCTCAGAGTTTTGTCTAAAAAAGTCCTTCTCCAAATCTCTAGATCTCGTGTTGAGTACATCTAGAGACAGAAAATTTTTCTTGATTTATTTAACATACCTACACACGACCTAGTGTGTTTGAGGATTGGTTTCGAAAATCTTGTGTACATCTCACAATCCATTTTTCGTGAAATCTTACGCTAGTTGTTTTACTAGAAGATAGCAAGGACGCTTGATAGACTTTGAGATGTGTAATTACTTGCTATGAATATCTTTGACTCAATGCATAGATATATAATGGATCCGTTGAGAAAAAAATTATTTTCACAAAAATTTTTTTTTTTGGAACTTATGGCGTGGCAATTGCTTTTAAATCAATAAATTTTTTTTAATATCAAAATCGCCAGTAAAGAGTCCAACTTCTGTAATGCTTGTCCTCAAGGTAAAAGCCATATTTTGCATCACTAAACTTCTTTGTCCAATGCTACCAAACCACTTGAATAAGCATACAGATCTTTGGGGCCCTTCTCCTACTCCCTAAATTGGTGGTTATAAATACTATATCTTGTTTCTTGATGATTTTAGTAGATATAGTTGGATATTTCCTCTTAAAGTGAAATCATAGGTATTCAAAGTATTTGTTCAATTCAAAACTCTAGCTGAAAATCAATTGTCTGCCAAACTCAAAACTTTACAATCTGATTGGGGATAGGAGTATCGTGTTTTCTGTAAATTTCTTGTTGATCATGGGGTCCAATTCAGATACTCTTGTCCTCATTCTCACAATCAAAATGCAAAGGCAAAGAGGAAATATAGACACATTACAGAAACTGGTCTCACTCTTATGGCTCAAGCTTCCATTCCTAAATCTTAATAGTGGCGTGCTTTCCACACTGTTGTCTACTTGATAAACAGAAATCCAACCACTATTCTTACTAGTAAATCTCTATTTCAAACTCTGTTTAATAAAGTTCCTAACTATCAGTTCCATAAACCCTTTAGATGTGCATGTTTTCTCATCTCAGGCCCTATAATCAACATAAAATGCAATACAGAAGCACAATGTGTGTCTTTATTGGTTAGTCACTCTCTCACAAAGGTTATCTTTGTTTTCATCCTTCTAGAAGAGTCTATACTACCAAAAATGTCATCTTTAATGAGCAACATTTTTCTTTTTCTACTAGTTTCATGTCTGTCAATATGCAATCTTGTTCTTCTTCTAATCCTTCAGGTGCGTAATTTCATTTTTGCCATAACTCACATGTTAATGCAATGACTTCTTGCACTCTTCCTTCAGCAGCTCAAGTAACATCTCTAAGACAGCGTTCTTTTGAGCACAATGATCCTTTAGGTAACTCTCCTTCGAAAAAAATTCATGAGAATACTTGTTTAACTTCACCTCAAGTTCATACTGACATACCACGTATACAGGTCCCTTTTGAATCTATTTCTTCTGATAGTATTTCTCAATTACCTACTAATTCTACATCGGGTTTAGTTCCTGCACAACCTTCTATCATTTTTAGATCTATACACACCAAACGTGCACCTAAGACTAAATCAGCCTCTTCTCATCATACGATCACTAGACTAAAGATAGGTCTCTCAAACCCAAAGCATTTCTTACATCTAAACATCAACTGTCCTTAGATTCATTCTTAACAGAACCTACCACGGTTAATCAAGCCCTAGCTAGTCCTAAGTGGAAAGATGCAATGGATGTTGAATACAAAGCTTTACTTCTCAATGACATATGGGATTTAGTTCCCTACTGTTCAAATATGAATTTAATAGGAAACAGGTGGATCTTTAGGCTCAAATACAATGCAGATGGTAGTGTTCAAATACATAAGGCTCAATTAGTGGCAAAAGGTTTTCACCAAACTCCTGGATTAGATTACTCTGAGACATTTTCTCCAGTTGTGAAACCTAGAACCATTCAAATAATGCTCACACTTGCAGCTACTTACAATTGGGAAGTGCATCAACTTGATGTCAACAATGCTTTCCTTAATGGAAAGCTTAGTGAATCTGTCTTCATGGTGCAGCCTCAAGGATATGTTAGCAGCCAATTTTCTACTCATGTTTGCAAGTTAAAGAAAGCTCTTTATGAACTTAAACAAGCTCCTAGAGCTTGGTATAAGAGACTTAAGGAAACTCTTCTACTTTTGGGATTTCAAAACACTATTTCAGATACATCATTGTTTCTGTTTAGAACTGATAGATGCATGATCATATTTTTAGTGTACGTGGATGACATACTTGTCACAGGAAATGATTCTTCCATAATTCACAGACTTATTCATGACCCGAATCACAAGTTTTCCTAGAATAATTTGGGTCATGTACATCACTTTCTAGGCATGGAGGTTATTAGAAACTCAGCAGGTTTTTATCTCACTCAAGTATGTTATCTCACTGATTTGCTACAAAAGACTAACATGATGCATGCTAAACCTTGTACTACACCCACTAATGTTTCTGTGAAGCTATTCAAGGATGATTCTGGCTCATTTTCTGAAGTCACTTTGTACAGAAGCACCTTAGGGGCACTTTAATACCTTATACTTACAAGACCTGATGTGTCTTATATTGTTAACAAACTTAGTCAGCTTGTTCAGTGTCCTACACAAGCTCATTGGAAGGCCTATAAATATCTTCTTCGTTATCTCAAAGGTTCTCTTTATGATGGAATTCTTATTAAACCTCCTACTAATCTCACTCTCACTATATATTTAGATGCTGATTGGGCATCAAATCTTGATGACAGACGATCAACAAGAAGTTATGTGGTGTTCTTAGGCAATTCTTTGATCTCGTGGTCTTCTAAGAAACAACCTGTATTAGCATGATCAAGCACTGAGAGTGAATATCGTGCTCTCTCAAATACTACAGCTGAACTTCTTTGGATTTAGTCTTTACTTACTGAATTACATGTTACTCAGGCTCAATGTCCCATGATTTGGTGTGACAACATGAGCGCTGCGTTATTGGCAGCAAATCCCATTTTTCATGCCCGTACCAAACATTTAGGAATTGATCTTCATTTTATTCGGGGACAAGATTTTTAATAAGCAGTTTGAGGTGCGGTTTGTTCCATCAAATGATCAAACGGCTGATGTTCTTACTAAATCTCCCTTTCGCTTAAGGGGGGATGACAGTGATCAAACTAAGCCTACTAAGATTAGATAACGTCCACGTCAGCTTGCCATACAAGCATCAGTATAGTTTAACATTTTTCTGTTATTTTTAGTTAGTTTCTATTGGAGTTAGTTAAACTGGTAGGCGAAACCTAGTTAATCATTTTTGTCAATATATATTGTAATGATCCTTCTCTAAGGTTTACATTATTGATAGTTGATAAGTTTTCTTAATCAAATTCTCTCATTTTGATTTTTTTTGCTGTCAACCTTACTCTATTCGCCTCTGTTTTGCGAACACTCACTCTTATTAGTGAGAGAAGTTTTGTATATTTACTATATTTTTTAGGTTTCAAGGATGCGTCATTATAAATTTTAGTAATTTACAAATTACAAATTTTTAAGTCATTTTTTTCTATAGTGATCTATTTGGCTAATCGAGTCTTTTCTTAACTCATACGAAGTACGTAAGAGCGAACACATTCCACTAGCCCAAACTGTAGCACATTATTCTGTAGCCCTTTTTGCTCGGCTTAGACAAGCTTGAGCCCCAAAATGCTGTTCTGATCTCCACTATAAATACTAACAACTTCGCTTTCCTCGTCATAACAGATTAGGGTTTTTGCGAGCAACACCAGCCTCAAGTAGGCATGGTAACCAGCCTGCTCTTTAGATGTTTAGTCCCTCCTTTTTCTGAAGTTTACCATAGATCTTCAACTGGCTCAAGGGTTCTAAATTTCTGTCTGTAATTTCGATGAATAAGGCTCTTTTAGTTCTATCTTGTTTTGCCCATCCGCCTACTAGTTGTTTGATTGCTATGAAATTATGGAAATGATTAAGTTAAAGAAGATCATTTAATTTTATTGTTTTTTTTTCGGATAAAGTACAGATCAATGAATTTTACTGTTCATTAGTTTCATGTTTTAGGAAACTAAGTTATAATTCATTGTAAGTTTTGGGTATTCACTTAATATAATTGAAGTTGTTCGTTTTTCCTCTTATGTTTTTGGGGGTCGTTTAGTTGACTGAAGCGAGCACTTTCATGCACATTTGTTGGTTAATAATCAGGAAGCTTAGGAATGAGGATGAGAATTCAATCTACTAGGCTAGAATAGCTGCAATTCAATTCTTCTGTTTCAGTAGAGAATTCTCAGAATACGTTAAGTTCGATTATAGGTCGGTGTATTGTTACTCTAATCCTAGATTCGAGCGCTGTTGTTGCTGGTTCTATCTGCTAATTATTAGGTCACAGTACATATCAATCGCATATAATTGAGTTATTTTTTTGTCAAAGCAATTGCATATTGTAGAAATATAACGAGTCAAGAATACTTACTTGATTACGCAACGAAGTGGTCGAATTGATGAATTACGTGTTGGATCTTGTAGAAAATCATGAAAACAAACTCCCCACTGGTTCCACAACCCAAGAGTCCTTGATTTTGTATGTGAAATTGATTTTAGTGTTGAGGAATGATTTTCTCTCTAATTTTTCAATAGGTCCGAAATTTCTTCTTTAGAAAATAAAAATGAAGTCCTTTTTTCATAGAAGTTAATGGTAGTTGTTTATATTAACCACCATTGGTAGTTTTTCACAAGAAAATTTATCAATCATTCATTTTCAAAACCGGATCGGGTCGACCCGTCATGGGCGCCCGGATCTGAGTACCCAACATCTCTCACTCACACATGATGAGATAGAATAAATTTAATTACGAACGATTAAACATTCACATACTAATAAATTCATATAGGAAAATGGATTGTGCGACCTACGAGCACATATAAGAGCTAGTTACTATGAACCTGTTAGGGATAACATAGCAGCCCCAAAACTGAAGACTGAGAACAAGTTTTTGGAGTCTTAGCCATCAGGAAGTCAGAATTAGGGTAATAGATTGCTTTAAGAACCTTACACAAAAGCTATCAGGGTTCTGATGGTTAGACCATGCATTTTGGCCAGAAGAGCCAGATTGAAGTTTTTCATCTCTCTGAAGCATAATCCCCCTTCAGATTTTAAAGTATGGAATCTATTTATAGAATACCATCTCAAACCCTGTTGCTCACTAGATTTGTGCTACCAAAACTTCAAAATTGCTGCTTGAAGATTATTATAGGTCTTCTTTAAAAGTTTCAAGAAACTAATGGCATAGCTAGGCAAAGCTTGAGCAACAGATTTCAACAAATTTTCCTTTCCACCATGTGATTTTGACTTCCAACTCCTGTCCTAATCTCCATTCTGTCCAACACAGATCTGATTTTGATTTTTCCCAATCAGTGGGAAGACCAACGTAGTTACATGTATATTTAGAAATGGAGACTCCTAAAATATCAGCAAGTAAATTTTACTTTTCAGTGTTGACATTTTTACTGAACCAGACATTGCTCTTGGCTAGACTAATTTGTTGACCTGAAGCATTGCAATATTTGCTAAGGCACTCAGTTAGAGAAGTCACTGAGTCTTTGTCATCTACACAAAAGAAGATAGAGTCATCTACAAATAGGAGATGAGAAATGGGGGGAAAACTTCTTTTGATTTTGACTTGTTTAGTTAACCCAAGATTCACAGCATTAGAAATACAGTTGGATAGGCAATCATCAACCATAATAAAGAGATAAGGAGATAAAGGATCTCCCTGTCTAAGGCCTCTAGTAGGTTTACAAGAAAAAATGGGGCTACCATTAAGAAGGACATTGTAAGAGACAGTAGAAACAAGTGTCATGATGAGGTTGACAAATTTCTGGCAAAAACCCAGGTTACATAATAAGGCATGGAGGAAACTCTAATTAACTCTATCATATGCCTTAACCATGTCTGATTTCAAAGCTAGAACACCCTTCCTCCCCTTCTTGAGCAACCAAAATTGGCTTTAATCTATTGACCAGAACCTTAGATAGAATTTTATAGGTGAATTTGCATAAAGCAATTGGTCTGGATTGAGAGGGATATTCAGGGAATTTGGTCTTGGGAATCAGGACAATGTTAGTATCATTCATAGAATTGAGAAGGTAATTATTATTGAAAAAGTCACAAGCTGCCAACTACAGATCATGACCTAAGGTATGCTGATGTTTCTGAAAGAATGAACCTGGGAGGCCATCAGGTCCTGGGGCTTTAGAAGCTCTGAAAGAAAAGGTAGCATAGTTGACTTTCTCCAAGTGATAGGACTCACTAGGGTAGAGTTCATAGAGCTGTCAACCCAAGGAACACTTTTGTCCAGAACCCATTCAACATTTGAGTTTAGTTCTATTATGAAAATTTTAGAATAGATCATGACCTAAGTATGTAATATGTGTGAATTGCCTGGTGCAAGTCTCACCTATTAAATGGCCAAACTTATTTCATTGTGAAGCTTGTTTCCTAACCTAAGTCTGGGAGGAAACAACTTAAGTTAAGGGACTCTCTGGCTGGTAAATGCTTATGTAGGATTGGTAATGGACTGCAGCAAGTCTTTTATTTGATCCCTGACATCACTTTGGTATCACACTTCATAAATAGGGATTCTATCATTTACTCCATAGGTTGAACTTCAACAACTAAAGTAATCCAAGGTACCGCTACTTGGAATTGGCACAAAAGATAAACCCCTGCTTTGGTAGAGAGAAATTCAGTAAGCCACTTCTTCCTCTTAGGCCCTTGTTCATGATAAGTGGTGCTGGAATGAAACACACAATGATGAGTTTACTGTGCCAAGTGCTTCCTACGCCTTCTTTGATCTTGGTGAACCTTTGCGAAGGTACAACTGCTTTGGTTTCCTAGTTTTATCACCAAATGTTGTTTCACTTGCTGGCTTTTCCTCAAGAATCGATTGGGAACCAAGGACAATGTGGTACAATGGATTCCTTTTGTCAACCTCTCCTACTAATTCTGTGCAACAAGATTAAAATTTTTAGAACACTTTTATTGTTGATGCAACCATTCATAACGTTTTGACATGGATTGTTGGCCTTTTGTGACCTGACTTTCAAAAGTTGCACTCAAAATAATCTGGTTTGTTAGCTCTTGGATCAATCTAGGAGAATGTCTTTGAAGTCTTAATGGGAAGTTAATGTTTACATCTTATGTGTACTTTGGCTTAAAGAAATAGTCATTGTTTTGAGGGGATGAGAGAAATTAGAATTCTTGGGAGAAATTATGGTATACTAAAGGGCTGAAAGATAAAAAGGAAATATTGGGCTCCATGTTGTTTGACGACTTCCTGAAACTTTTTAAGGGCACTAGTTAGTTGGTCTCTTCTTCTTAGGGTTATTTTCCCTTTCTTTTGTATGCATACGGGTATATGTCTTTTGTATAGCTGAATTTATTTAGTTGAAATTTATTTATCTTTTAACGAAAAAACTTCTCCCTAGACAAAATGAACATCTAACTTGATGTGTTTGAACCTCACATGAAATACATATTGATGGACATGTATAAAACACTAAATATGTTAGCAACATAATTTTTGCCGTTATAGAGGCCGTTGATGGATACTCCACTTCAATACTTGATCAAGAATTGTTGTTTCTTTACACTCCACGAGATGCATTTGGCAGTAAGAAACACATAAGAACTAGTAGTACTTATCTCAATGGTTAGACAACCAGCCCAATCAACATTACTAAAATCATAGAAAATATTTAGACTTTGGGATTGATAACGAAGGCTAAATATGAAAGTGCTATTGAGATAGCGTAAAATCAATTTGACGACTTTCAAATTGACAAATGTTGGGCTACCAAAATATAACATGCCCGATTGACTGCATAGGTGATGTCAGGTTGATTATGTGAGGTAAACGTATAGGACCAACAACGCAATGAAATAGGGTAGTATCCATGAGATTGGTGTAAGAGGCAAGTGGCTTGTCTTTGAGGGTCATCGATGTACCAAACCAGAGATATCTTCCATTTGTGTATGAGGTAAAATATCATTAATGTATTTTTGTTCGATAAAACATACCATTTAGAAATATCTTAATTTCCAATCCAAGACAGTAATTGACAAGCCAAGGTCATTGATCGCGAATTATGTGCGAAGTTGGAGAATGAGAGACCTGAGGAATAAGTCATTGTTACCCCTGAGAAGAACATCATCCAGATAAATAAGAAGATTAGTAGTAATTATGATAGGTCAATACTTAAAAAGATATATATAAACCTCATTACAAAAACATCCCAGTTGAAGAAGGAACTATGTGAGCTGATTGAACCAAGCACGTGGGACTTGTTTGAGACCATAAAGTGACTTTTTGATGAGAGAAATATGAACATTGTTGTTTATGTCAACGACACTCCAGGTGGTTGTTCCATATATACATTTTTGGATTTCCAAGAAAAATACATTATTTCCATCTAATTGAAGAACTAACTATTGTGAGAAAGGGAGAAATGGTTGGTTTCACTACATGGTTGAATGTGTCTCATCATAATCCAAACTAAAAATTTGAGAGTATCCTTTTACGATTAGTCATGCCTTGAACCTAGGGCTATAAGCGGTTCGATTGAGTGCGGTTTAAGGGATTTTATCGAATCGAACCGTAATGTATATATATTACATAAATATATATACCAAATATAACAATATAAAATATATACGATATATAATACATATTTTTTATTAGTGTATATGAACGTGTGTGTTGGTGTAGCATATATTTATGTGTATATAAATTTGGAGAGATAAATAATCTCTTTACTATTTTCAAACAATACTAATTTGGAGAAAGATTATCTTTAATATTTGGTCATTACCTAATTTAGAGAGAGATAAAAGAAAGAGAAAGATAGAGAGAACAAATAATTTGGTTAAAATGTATATATATAGAGAGAGAGGGTGAGAGAGAGATTTAATGGACAATTAAATTAAAAAGTGCTATATTTGATATTTTTAAAAAATTATGGACAAAATTAAATTTAAATTGAAAATGTGTCGAAATAACATCATTTCTATTAAAAAACAAAGGTACAAGCCATGGAAAAGTGGAACCGGGTCTCGGAAGCTTCGAATGTATAGTTGAAAGAGAAAAAACTAGTGCGAAAATATTAGTGAAGATTGAGGAGAAGTAGCTCAACAGTTGTTTCACCCTTCCCAATAGAATTCAATTGTTTTACAAACACGTTTCTAGATGTAGGCTTTCTAAAATAGCAGCCATTTTGAATAATTCCATTCACATGACAAAACCAGAGAGAACAATAGAACTCAGTCTACATCCAGAGATGAGGTGCAGTCAATGTCTTGAAGGGTGATTTTCCCCATGTATAAATCATGTATGTGATCAGCACAAAGAGGAAGACATTTCCTGTTGAAGCTTTCATGAATCACACCTAACCCTTTAACCTAGTTCTACTCATCAAACGATTTAATATTCAAACGGTTTTGCAGTAACCTTACTCGATACAAGACGGTATTTGTTCTATCACATAACTGCATAATATAATAACAAGATGACTCACCCAAAACCATTCTGATCAAAGACAATGACAAAGCCCCGTCTACTGGAAATAGATCCGAAAGATTTCTATCTCCCATCATCCTAACCTCCCTTTTCATCACAAAGTACACTTTTTCATTTCCGTTCAGACCCAAAACTTTCAAATATTTCATGTAATGTTTCATCGCTTTGCGTTTTGTAGATTCATGCTTTTCGGCTAATGTCAAGATACAAGATAATCTCAAGTGATAAGATACAACAGTTTTGACCATTTTGAAGTTATGACAGCAGCTAAAGAAATCAAGCCACCTTCTCGCTATACCTAAATACCATTTTATAATATCAACATCTTCAAGAGAGACGAGAAAGTTGATCGGCCTAGGACGACCCATATTGTTTGTAAATCCAGCCATTTTCACTACCTTCCTCTAATCAAGCTCTATGGGTGCATCAACTTTAACACATAGCTTTGTTAAGTCCTCGACTATCCTCTTCACGTATTTCTGCTCCTCTTCTACTTCCACCCTTCTCTCTTCTTTCTCCATTGTGGTTTTAGCCTTCAAATGCTGCTCAATTTGCTACCGAAACCTATCATAGGCATCGATTAGATCTTGGGGAAATTCATCTCGAATGTGTCTTAAAGATAGAAAGTCACAGGGTGATAATTTCATATGCCACTCTGAACGCTCTTCCAAAGACTTGAACAAATCTTACACAACTTCTTCACCCCATGTTCTAAATATTTCTCTAACTTGATTCTCAATGTGAAACTCGAATTTAAAACCATCACTTTGCTTCAACTTTTTAAAAGCATTGCTTAATATTTTCAACCCTAGTTTCTTCCTATTTCTCTCTCTTTTCAGTTCAATAACCTAACTTCCTTCTGTCTAAGATACTTCTTCCAAGACCTAACTGCATTTTCCGTCATGGGGGATGCAAAATGGAAGGTGTTACCGCCTATAGTTCTATCCCTAAAAATTCAATCTTCTCTGAGACTTTTCTGTGAATAGCAGTTCTTAGTTTATCCACCTTCAATTCCAAATTCAATTTAAAATACTCAAGAAACTTATTCTGCAAATCCATAGTCAACATCTTTGAGCCTGATCTGATCACTAGAATCTCATCCAAATATTTAACCCCATATATTTTCACCGGTTTATAGAAAGTCCGGTTTCATGCCAAGCTCATTCATCTTGATCTTGGGATTCTCTTCATTCTGCCTTAGGCGTAATTCTTGAATTTCTTTATCAAACCCACTTAAGTAAATATTGATCAAGATTGAACTCAACCCACTTTTCTGAGGAAAACCTCTTCCTAAATAACAACCACCCCATTCAATTTGTTTAAATTAATAATCAAAGTCCTATCCTTTATTTTTACTTCAATAAACGAACATAACTTATTTAAATGTCGATTGTTGAACGTTCCACCATTGAATTTAAGAGTACAACACCAACTGGGATTCTGTACAGAGCTTTTAAGATATCTAATTGCAGTTTGACGGCCCATCCTAACACGACCTCCATAACAGAACGTCAAGAATCGTTCATCATGTACAATTTCCAAGATCATCCTAACAGCCTCAATTAAAACCTTCAACTTCAAGTTGGGCAAAACCAAAGTATCACCTTTTTGTCCAGAGGGCACCATTTTGACACAACAAGCTTCGACATGGAACTAATTTTCGCAGACTTCACAGTCCATTTCCTTGATTGAAAATCGCTTCTTGACAAATTCAAGAAGGTGCAATGAACCGGAAGAGTTGAGACCTTCATCAGGCTGAGGAGTCATCAGATTTTGGCAGGTGGTGAGAAGGACAAAAGGTAAAGCGATGACGTTCTCAATGAGGTTGGAGAACGTGCCCTGTGTGTATTGGGCGAGAACTAGAGCTTTGAGCTGGGGGATTGTGAGGATTTAAAGAGGTTTTCTTGAATCGAGTTCTTGAGCAGAGGCGGAGAGTTTTGTATCAACTCTGAATCAGATTGAAGGAGTTTCATGGAAGAGAAAATCGAAAGGTTGGGCTCAATGGTTTTAATTATCTTCTGAGGTTCATAAACATTTGAAATGGGAAACTAGTACTATCTAAAAATCTGAACGCTTTGCATAATATATCTATAAAATCAGAACCCAAATGGCCCAAACAAGCACCCAAATTACATAATAAGTGAAAAATAAGTCGGGAGAAAATGTAGCTTATAGAGCCGGAGAGCAGCAGAGTAGGGGAAACCAGAGGGACTACAAAGCGCGCGCATATCACGAGGGTTTTGTTTAGAAGCAGGAAGATATATCAGAACTATCAACCCTTATAAAAGAATTTTTGCCTTAGACTAGAAAGTAATGAGAGCGGAGAAATTAAACATGAAAGTGAGTAAATTTCATTAGTTTGTATTCAATCATCCTTTAATTCATAATTTGGCCTTTATTTATAAGCTTGTATTTGAACATAGAAAAAACCACCCAAGACACGTGTACAAAATGAATGAATCATGAGAAGACGCGTAGACCATGAACATGACAAGATTGGAGGCTAGACGGGAAAATAGAAGTGGCACAAACAGATCATGAAGTAAGCGAAAATGCGGGAAGAGAACTTTAAACGGGAAGGAACTCGAGAACGGGAAAAGAGCATGGAAGCGGGAAACCTCATCAGAACAGGAAAGACGGACCAGTCAAATAGGAAAAAGACTGATAGGGGAGTTATGCCTTCAGAATGGGAAAGGCATTCGCCAAACTGTGCAATAACGAAAAAGAAGGATAAGAAGGAGGGCGGGAACAGACGAAAGAGATTTGAAATAACAGTCAAAGAGCTGTGATTCAGTGGGTAAGATGAATGACCTAGACGAGACGGATTGGCAGGCCACTAAGTGGCTAGGACTGATTGCCTCAAAATCATAAGAAATCATTAAGTGGTTATGACTAATTGGTTAAGATAAACAACTGCCATTAACTTCTATGAAAAAAAAGACTTCATTTTTATTTCCTAAAGAAGGAAATTCGGACCTAATGAAAAATTAGATAGAAAATCATTTCTCCAACACTAAAATCAAGTTTTCACATACAAATTCAGGGGCTCTTGGGTTGTGGAAGCAGTGGAGAGTTCGTTTTAATGATTTTCTACAAGATCCAGCATGTAATTCATCAATTTCATCCACTTCACTGCGTAATCAAGTAAGTATTCTTGGCTTGTTATATTTTTACATTGGTATCATAGCATAATTATGATGTTTTCATGTGTATATGAATGTCGAAAATCAGTTTCACAACACGCAGCATGTGATTGTCCCGAAACATATGTTCACTTAATTTTTGCTGCACTGTGTGTAAAGGAAAAAATCCACCGTTTTTGAGAATCGGTCGTAAATTTATTACATCATAATATGAAAATCAAGAGAATAATTTAGAGAGAGAGAGGAAATAATGACACTATAATTTACATGGAAAACCCATAGAGGGAAGAAAAACAATGAGATATTTTGATAGTATTTCATTATGGAGAAATGGTTTACAAGGCTAATGAGTGTTGAGAGTTGTTGTCCTCCGTTTGGAATTTCATCTTGCCTCTATTTATAGGACTTCAATCAGTTACATAGAATCTGATACAACTTATCTAATTCTATCTGAAAATAGGATCAACAGAATATTCTC
This sequence comes from Datisca glomerata, assembly GCA_003255025.1. NCBI lineage: Eukaryota > Viridiplantae > Streptophyta > Magnoliopsida > Cucurbitales > Datiscaceae > Datisca > Datisca glomerata. Next base: position 792,334 of record QANY01011848.1, on the reverse strand, counting down.
TAAGATCTAGCTTATCAACAATAACAACCAAGTGAATCTTGACCGTCTGATCAATTCAATGGTCTTGATTAACTTCTCTTTAGATTCCCAGGTCAGCAATCCATGTACTATTGTATGATTGATCAGTTCTCATTTTATCTTCTCTTCGACAGAGTTTTCGATCTAGATCTTGTTACGTGTCATGTGAAATTATTCCTGTTCATTTGGCCTCATTACACTTGATGAAGTATTTCTTCATTCAGATGTAATGATTTGATTCATTGATCCTTTACATTAGATTCATTGGGACCTACAATAATAATGATCCGCAAAAGTTATCGACAATTATAAAGAGTTGCTTTACCGACTGACGTGCGTTTGAGGGTTGCATGTGCTTTCTTTTATTTCATTCTCATGTTATCATAATGATCTGTTCCAACATTTTTAATTCTCATTCTCGCTAAGAATATGACTTGGATCTCTAATTTCCATTTTTGTTAAAAGCCTGATTTAGCGCTTCAGTCTATACTCCCGATAAAAATCTGATCTGGTGCTCGGTTTCCATTTTCGCTAAGAGGTCTGATCTAGCACTTGAGTTCCATCTTCTTCAAGAGGTCTGATCTACCGCTTAATTTCCATCTTCCCAAAGAGGTCTGATCTGGCACCCCAATTCAAATTCTATTTTCGTTACAAGATCTGATCTGGAGCTTGGTTTCACTCTCACTAGGGGGTCTACTTCGACGATTCAGATTCTATTTTGACATTTTTACTCTCCCCAGTGATTTCTTTCGTCGCTTCCCATCCTGGTGCTCAGGTTTAATAGCCGTTACTTACCATTTTGTCAGAACACACAAATTTTTTTTCCAGGCAGCTATTTAACATGTCGTTGTTAACCTTCTCATTAAGGATGCAGCTTCCAACCCTTCCATTGAAGTTGTTGCCACTGATGCAACCACATTCTCTTGTATCATTTTGTAATTTTTCCTTTCTTCCAGACATAGCAAATTTCCTTTTTCCTTTATTTGTAGTTCTTTTTCCATTGTCACTTTATTCCGTTCACAGGGACTAGTTTGTTTGAAGATGACTTCTAGTTTACTTTTGAGAACAACTACTGATTGTGGAGTTCATCCAGTTTCCTTTTGCTACAAGCTCATTGATAGAATTTTCTCATTTTCTTCAATACAGGCTCATTGATAGAGTTTGTCCCATCTCTTCATTTTTCTTTTCCTTCTCTCATACATTAAGATCTGTGATAAGAATGTTGTATAAGAACAATCATAAAAATTTAGATCTACCATAATTCACGAGTAGATTCCTTTTAGGGAAGTTCCCACCACTTCATCGTTCCACGAATGAGGTGGAAGAGTCTCACTCGAGGCGAGACATGTCACAACACCTCTAAGGAGGCGTGTCACATTGCCTTGAATGAGGCGTGTGATAACGCCTCCAACGAGACGTGTGAGAACTCCTCATTCAGAAACGCTACGTCTCACCTTGAACGAGGCGTGTGATAATGCCTTGTTCAGAAATGCTGTGACTCGCCTCGAACGAGGAGCTGTGTCTCGCCTCAAACGAGGCACTACGTCCTGTCCTTCCTTGTATGAGACGTCACAGTCTCTTCTCAGACAAGGCATATGAGCTATTCTTTCATTCTCCAAACATGCCTCTTCTCCTGAATGTCCATTGAAACCTTGGGGAATGTCTGATGTAACGACAAAAAGACTAATTAATTCCATGGGTAAAAGTCTGGAGGCGGTTGTGTCATCGTCTTCAGCGTTATTGATGGATAATGAAATGGACGAAAAGTGTGAAGTCCTCGAAGAGAACTCAATTCCATTACTACGGCTAACCCGTGGTGAGTACATTCTATCAAAATAGACATATATTGCAACTCTACGAGAGACTCGCATATATGAAGCTTTAAGGGTTTTTTCAAGTCTCAGTATTTGTATCTGCACGCCTGTTATTGATACTTTGCTGATGCGTTGGAGTAGGCAAACTCACTCCTTTATTGCTGCTTAGGGAGAGTTCACGGCTACTTTAGAAGATGTCCACATGCTTTTGCGTCTTTTGTTGTTTGGTAACCACGCTCCGTTCGAGACCGCCTTAACCCTTGAGGAGATGGACATTCTTGAATTACTCAAGGAAGGTTTATCACACTCTCACAAACCCGATGCAGCGGGTGTCCTAAGCAGGAAGTCAAATTTTGGTGGGGGGTTGTGCTATTTTTTCAAGGATGTGGAGTCTTCCAAGAAGAACTCGACGGAAGTTAGAGAGGGTGCCAGATATAGAGACGAAAAGGTCGTACTTACTACTTTCCTATCCATGTGGCCCTCTCGATACATCTTGCAAGGTATGTTCTTCCTCTCTCTTTCTTTATGCATTTATTCATAAAAATATACATATATTTAACCATACTCGCCTCGTTGACTAGGTGGGTTTCAAACTTTTTCGTTGTGTCATTTCTTCATTTATCTTTCCATTTTGTAGGTCAACCCGACGATATGGTCAGTGCGCGAGTTTTCACAATGGCCATCAGCCTTGCTAAGGGTCGCCGTATCCCCTTAGAACTGATATTCTTGGAAATCTATATTACTTGTTGGATCGCCTCCACGAAGATCTCGAGATGAATTTAGGACGTTACAAGATCAGCTCTTATATTGATCTGTCATTCTTACAGATGTTCACCTGGGAGCGGTTCCCAATGTGTTCCCCTTCTTAGTCTTAGTCTGATATTGGTTGTGTCAATCTGCCCCAGGCATGGGCATGGTGTAGTCACAAACTTCCAAAGCGACTTTCTTCTTCTACTGATATCGACATCTTTGGGTACTTTTTGGCTCGACCCTATACCTTATGTCCAGATGGTCACGTTAGGGATGACCTATGACCCTTTTTTGGGAAGCATATTGACTTAGGCATGTGTGGTTCTCCCCTCCAGCTCTCTGATACTGACGCGACTATGTTGGCTATTTTGACACCATCAACACTCCCGGTAGTGACTGAGCGTACGGGAAAGGCTGGACTGAACGAATTTTGGGCACTTGTTACAAGTGCAATCGAGTGGCTCGCCAATTTGGTTTTGATCAATGTATTCCATTGAGGCGACGACCATGTATCCAATTCAGAGAAGCCTTTGAATATTGGATGGTAGAGGCATGTACACATAGTAGCGTTGCGACATTTTTCCGTGTTCCCCAATCCACTCGTAAGCCTAATATGACAACGTTAATGAAAAGATATTGGGATGCTTTGCCTGACTTGTGGTTACAATACCTTCAAGCTCCCCCTACTTATCTACTTGAGGAAAATATTTATAGAGGGGGCCTAATGCTGCGGTCCATGAAACCACCTCCTAGCAGTAGAGTGAGCCAGATGGCCCCTACTATACCCCAGAGGAAAAGGAAGACTCCCATCGTTGGTCACGAGGCTTCCATCGAGACGTCTGAGGTGAGTGATTCTGATCCTTAATGGGTTGATTCTTTAGCCAACCTTCCTACATTCTTCTTGAGGTCAACGGTTAACCCCAGGCTCAAATCCACATCGTTACACCGACGCCCTAGAGTAGTGATGAGGGATGTCCTGGTAGAGAGGCCTGTCGATGCTTATACTCTAGGGGACTTGGAGCCACCTCGACGTAAATTCTAAGGCAACATCGTCAGCTCTAACGATGAACCTTCGGTAAGTAACATATCCTTTTTTTACAATTACGCTACATTTTTGCATTATGATTACATATTAGCGAACAAATGTACTTTACAGGTAGCATGTAACTCCTCCAGGGAGGATAGTGAGGCTTGTGAGATGCTTTTGCAACAGCAAGATGGGGCATTTTTTAGGCATTCATAACACCCCCCACTCTCTCTACATATATATATATGTACACATGATCCATTTTTTAATTTGATCAACATGACTCAATCTTGTTATACATCTCTTAGGTCCATGAGTCAGGAATGGTTGTGAACTCTCAAGCTTCGAACGCTGCTAGGGGATCTAATCCTGCCCTTATAGATGTTTCGCCAACATTTCACGAGGTGGAATTTTTTTTCACAATGTATTTGCCTGTTTCAATCTTTATATGCAGTTTCTCCTTAGCTCTTCCTTTCCCTTTTTTGACACTTGTTGTTTTGCTCATTCAGGACCTTGTCGTACCTCTTTCGCCTACTTTCAGGGCAACGCCCATTGACCTGACTGTGGGTGTGGACAACGCGGTGGATCCTTCAATGGATGTCACGCCTGACCTAAATGCTCCAGCGCCCCCACAGGCACACCCTGTGAGCCTCGAAGCTCACACAAGGGTAACTGCCCCTTCCTTAATTGTCTTTGTGACTTGCGCTTTGTTATTTCTGACTTGCTTCTTCTTTCCAATAGGGTTCCCTCTACATCTTCATGAATATCCTTGAGTTTTCATGCCCCAATCCGCAGCGTGAATCCATGGGTGAACGCTCAGTTGGTCTTGATATTCCCTTGGAAGATCTGGATGATATCGGGATTGACCTCACCCTTGGGGCCACATACTTTAACATTTTTGGATCTCCCCGAGGTGGTGCCACGATGGCGGATGTGAGTAGGACATCCTTGATCTGCTGGAAACACCTCTGCTGCTTTAATGCCCATTCGAACTGACAACCCTGTTTTAAAAGTGGTTGCAGCGCACTGACTGACTCTGCCAAGGCCGAGATAAAATGTCGTACATATGAAACTTTTCCCGAGAAATATTTTAGCTCCTTCACAGCCTGTGGCGGTGGCATGTCCCTGATGGCTCACACATTTGACTGGTCAATGTCTATACCGCGTTGATGTACACAAAACCCTAAAAACTTACCGCGAGGCACCCCGAAGACGCACTTTAATGGATTCATCTTGAGCTTGTACTTTCTCCATCTTTTAAAAATGCTCCTAAGGTGTTTGAGATGCAGGCCAACCACCTTAGACTTAACAACCAAATCATCTACGTAGTCTTCAAAAAGGTCATGAATCATGTCATGAAAGATCATTGTCATTGCCCTCTAGTAGGTAGCCCTGACGTTTTTCAGTCCGAATGGCATCACGACGTAGTAAAAGTTTTCAAAAAGTGTCCTAAAACCAGTCTTCTTTGCGTCTCCCGAAGCCATCCTGATCTGATTGTATCCACTGAACCCATCCATGAATGAGAAAATCTCATGTTTCGCTGTGTCGTCTACTAAGCCATCCACATTGGGTAGTGGAAAGTCATCTTTCGGGCATGCCTTGTTCAAGTCTCTGAAGTCAACACAACATTGTATCTGACGTTATTTTTCTTCACCGGTACAATGTCAGCCAGCTAGGTGGGGTGCTCTATCAGCCTTAAGAACTTGGCCTCCATAAGCTAAGTAATCTCAGAGTTTATTTGCAACTCTACTTTGGATCGAAAGTGTCGAGGAGGCTGCTTGACAAGGTTGAACGTTGTGGAAACCCCTAACTTATGTGTCACCAGGGTGGGATCCAGCCCCGGCATCTCTGTGTATGACCACGCAAAAATGTCCTGGAATTCCCAAAGTAGGGTCAGTAGGATATCCCTTTGATCTACAAACATGCCCTTCGCCATAAAAACAGGTCTCTGTTCTGCCTCCCCATCGAGGAAGACTTCCTCTAACTCCTTCTGCGACGCCGATGGTGTTGATTTCAGAGGTTCTTTCGGCACTTCGCAGTTCATCACGTAGGTCCCATTGGTCAGACTTTGCTACTTCATAAATGCCTCCTCTAACATTATTTCCCCTATCACGCCATTAGGGGCTTCAGGGTCATCAAGGTGTTCCCTTGATCATGTGCGCCATTACAATCTGTACGCTCTTTTGCCGTTCGGCAGCGTCACCCGGGTGACTACTTTGCTGCCCTCTGTCACCTTAGCCTTGCCCCATTTGTCTTCCCACTTTGGCAAAGTGACAGCCGTGATCCTTTTCGGGGCCGCCGTTCTAGCGGAAGCAATCTCATCAAACAGTGTGGCTTCTACTAGAAGAGCCTCTGTTTCATCAAATGGCACTTTCGTGGCTACAATGGTGATATCCTTCCCCTTCCACCTAGGCTTGATGCATTGGTGTAGTGTAGAAGGGACACACTCATGATCATGGATCCAAGGCCTTCCTAACAAAATGTGATAGATGGTCTAAGATTCATGACATGTAAATAGTTCATAGTGCAGATCGGTCCCACCTGTACCTCAAAATTCACATACCCCAACGTTCTAACGGGTGAAGATGAGAAACCCGTAATTACAGTCTGCTGTCTAATCAATCTTCTTTCAAGTATCCCTGCAGCCCAAAAGGTGGAGAGTAATATTACATTAATCCTGGACCCATTATCAATGAGGGCCCTCCTAACTTGCATCCTATTAACCAACGCCATCCAACGGGTAGTTGTGCCTAACTCTCCTAACCATACGGTCCACATTGGTAAAAGTGATGACGCTTTCTTATTTCCTTCTTATCCTTCCTAAAGACGGCTGAAAAAAGTAACATTGTGCTTTGGCCTTACTCTGCTCAAAGACATTCACTAATGTCAACGTCACTTGGTGTCCTGCCTCATGGTCCAGTTCTAACGTGTCAAAAAAGCTTTTGCAAACTCTTGTTTGCGGCAATGATTCTATGAAGCTGCCATCTGTCTCCATATGCACGCCTTCGTCTTCTACCTCTTCATCCACCACGGTTCCTTGTGATGAAGGACCTCCTATCACACTGATCATATTCGCGTTAGTATGCAGTGGGAAAGGTTGGTTCACCACGACATGGGAAAGGTTGGTTCACCACGACATTCGTATCTTCTGTAATGATTTCCCCTTCTTGATTTTATCATGGAAAATCTGCGTCAAAGTTTTGTAGTCCTTTGTTGCATGAGAGGTGTCCTTGTGGAAGCTACAGTAACGAGCTGACTCTCTTTCTTCTCTCGTGGGAAACCTGTCCACCCAGGGCCTCCGTATGACTTTATCCTTGATCCAGACGTCTAATAACGCCTCTACTTTGTCTTGGGTTAACATTCTCTCCTTCCAAATGAGAAGAATCTCTCGTTTTTTCTACTATGTCCAGCCATACTCGAAGAAAGAAGCAGATGGTAGACAGATCACTCCCCAGTGGAGTCGCTAAAATATTTCGGGGCTTAGGGTGATGTGTGTGTAAGTGATCTAGTCTATGCCAAGTATGCCTGAGAACGTGAGAGTCGGTAGTCAGAGGGTGAAGGACAAGCAACCTTAGGTAGCCATTGGAAGGTGACAAATGCCTTTAAGACACTTAGGTAGGGGAGAAACTCAAGGGAGAATATTTTCTATGTTATACCTCGGGATCCGTGAAAAGTGATTCCTCCATAATGGGGCTACGGACCCCTTTATATAGATTGGGTTGAGTGGGGACCACACACATGCAAATCGCGTGTCTAGACAAAAATTGATACCAACAAGAGTTGTGTGTCCAGACAGAGACTGACACCAACAAGGGTCGCGTGTCCAGACATAAACTGACACCAACAAGGGTCGCGTGCTTAAAACGTGATCACACACTAAAAATGTGACACCATGCTTAAGATGTGCAAATCCATAAAATGACGTAACATAGGAGGCCGCGCCCAGAGTTCCCCATGTAGCGGCGTGGGAGGCCGCGGCCGGGGTTCCCCCTGCGACGGCATGAGAGGCTGCGCTCAGGGTTCCCCCCACAGCGGTGTGGGAGGCCTCGCCCTAGGTTCCCCCTGCAGTGGCATGGGAGGCCGTGACCGGTGTTTCCCCCACAGGGGCGTGGGAGGCCTCGCCCTAGGTTCCACCCGTGACGGCATGGAGAGCCACCCTCGGCGTTCTCCCTAGAGTGGCATGGGGAGCCGCGCCTGGGGCTCTCTCGGTGCGGCACAAAAGAGGCACTTCCAAGACTCGTAAGGCGGCTACATCCTTCAAGGAGATCTTCCCATCTTGATGTAGCAAACCTTGCCATAATCCTACCAAAACACAGCCCTCAGATTGGTACCAAGCGAGAAAAGGCCAACGAATCTTTATCACTAAACTCGAAAATGAAGTAAAACATTTAATACTTAATTTCATATAATAAGATCGATGCCTTTATAAAATAGGTGCGCCTTTTACAGACGTTACTTTGTCATTATGACGCACCGATAAATGTTATTCTACGTAAGCACCACATGGATCTGTCTTTAGATGCCACGTGTTTCTTCTGACATGTTACTATTAACGACATGGCTCACTATTTACACTCATTTTTTAGAGGAGGAGTTAGATTCAAATAAAGAACCATGATCACATTTTTATTTCCCTCTGAGAACAGCATATGTACATACTCCCAAAGATTTAGGCTCCTTCTGTGGAACCATGACCCCTTTTTTATTTACTACCAGTTCATCGATAGAGTTTTTCCTATTTCCTTTCTTTTTTATGCTTCTTTTTCCTTCCTTTTCTCACTTCTTTTTCCTTTCTTCTTGGCCTACCCATTCTAAAACTTTGAAGCCACGACCTTCCTTGGCTTTTCTTTACTCAGATTTTCTTTACTGAGCTTTTCTTTTCTCGACTTTTCTTTACCTTAGCCTTTCTTTTCGCAGCTTTGAAGTTCTTTCCTCAACTACTTTTCTTTCCTGAAGTTATTTCCTTGACTTCTTTTCTGAAGTTCTTTCCTCAACTCTTTTCATTTTTGAAGTTTTTCCTCAACTTCTTTTCTTTCCTGAAGTTCGTTCCCACAAAAATTACCATACTTTTGATCGGGAGCTTCAAATTGATTTCCGTAAAATTATTCATAAAGTAGATTTCTATATCTTCATAATAATATATGATTCTCCATGTGGTTAGCTCCCGATTGACATAGTATATTTCCGAAATCTACTATTCTACGTAAGCTTCGTTTTGAACAACTTGTATGAAAACTGCCATAACTTTTACCTCAAAGTTCCAAATTGAGTTCCGCAAAATTCCTCAAGAAGCTAATTTCCGTATCTTCCAAACCATATATGATTTTCAGTATAGTCCTCTTTCGTTCTCTTCAGTTTAAACACCGAATCTGGTTTGATATGTAATGGTTTCCACGTCAAAGGCCACTCTGGTAAGATGATCGAGCGTTAAGTTGGCCGGGTTAAATACACTATTTTTAGTGTCTCGAGTTAGATGCATGATCTCAACAAAATATAATTCAGTTTATTAATGTTTAATAACTAAAATCAATTTAGACATGACATAATAAAATATTTTCATGATGCTCGATTATGAGAGAGTGTCATGCTAATTTTTATTTGGTTTATCAATACGAGTGTACTAGCCGATCCAAGCATTATAAATGTGATTTACGCTAACACATGTTAAGTATGATCATATGCACTTAAACTTCTGAGATTATGCATCAAATAATAAATTCACATTGTTTCTCGTTCAGTTCTGTCTGCCACATCTACTCCATCGTCTCCTTCCTTTCTAGCGAGAGATTCACGCCACTCTTCCCCCAGCGGTTCAGACGAGACCATCCCTTCAATGGATCCTCCCGTTCTGAATGTTTCTTCTGTTCAGTGTGAGGATTTACCCCCTGTTCTGCTACTCCTCCCCCTTGTTCTTCCCACACCAGCTCTACTAGCCGGCAGTCAAAACCCTACTTCAGGATCTCATGGTGCAGTTGGCGGTCCTGGCCTTTGGTGGATCAGGAAATTTTCTGATATACCATCAACCGTCTGCTTCTTAGATGATGCTCATGCTTCTCACGCAGTTGCTAGTGGGATTAATTATGAGGCTAATTTGGTCAGGACTCGCAACTTATGAGTTGGCGACCTCGTTTCCTCCCTTAGTCATGACTTAGTCAGAGTATGGTTCTTTGTCCTTTTCCTTCTTAAAAATTCTCTTACTTTTTATCACCATTTCTGTTTTCTCCTTAGGCCCTTATTCACCATAATGCTCTAAGAGCATCATGCTGCTCGAGACCAGGAGTTGTAGAAGCTTTGAATGGATGTTTCTCATTCTGCTGGCATCATTGAAGGCCTTCATGAAGAAGTTGCTCAGTTGAAAGAGTCGAAGTCTGTGCTTGAGGAGACAGTGAAGAAGCAAGCGGTAGAAGTCGATGGGGCTAAAGCAGAGATTCTTAGTATGATAGAATCTATAAGAGTTGCAAAGGAGGCACTAAAGGCTGCTGAGGGGTCTCTGGCCGTTGTTGAGGCAAGAAAAGCCCAAGTTCTGGAACAAAAGAGAAAGAGGTTGGAGAAGAATATCAGGCTATTTTTTATAAAGCCGAGCAGGTAATCTATTGTGTGGGTTACAAAGATGGCTTGATGAAGGCTCGTCCAAGGGAACCCCTCTGTGATGTTCCTATTGATGAGCAAAGTGAAGCCACCACTTCTGCAGGCCGAGCTCAGATAAACCCTTATGGAACCGCTGACGATACTCCCATCGTAGAAGATGCCTTAGGCCCCACTAAGATCTCTTATGAAGTGCAGAATGAGGATACTTCTTCCCCTTAGTTTTAGTTTTTTTAAGCAATTTACAGTTGTAACTTTTTATGTACTTCCATCTTATCAATGTATATGCCTTTTCAAATTCATTTCTTTTTATCATCCTTTAAAGCTATATTAATCATAATTATTAATCTGGGAAATTTTACCTCGTAGACGTCCATATGTATTACGTCTCTAACTTGAATTGAAGTAAGAATTTTTGCTCTGAAGTTCTTTTCTTAATCCTGAAGTTTTGACTTTTTCTTTTCTAAAATGCCAAAGCTCTTGGCTTTCGGGGTTGAGCTTTTTGGTCTGAGTTCAGCTTTTGAAACTTTCACGTCATGAACTTATGAGATTTCTGGTATGATCTGTGCTCTACCTTCTGGTTTGAACTCAGCTTGCCTCTGGTCTGGGCTCAGCTCTTGAAGCTTTTACTTTTGAAATTTCTGGTCTGAGCTCAGCTCTGCCTCTGGTCATGACTCAGATCTCGAAGCTGTTATCGACTTCTCAGCTTTTCATTTTCCTCATTTTTTGTCCATTCTCTTTCTTCTGCTCTTGCCCTTTGACCATCCCGGCTTGTGTTTCAATTCCTTTAAGAGTAGGACTTATGTGTTACCCCTGTCAAGGACTTAGGCCGCTAGTTCCTTTTGAGAGTTATACTTATTAATTGCCCTTCCCAAGGATTTGCGCCCTTAGTTCTTTATGAGAGTATGACTTATGAATTGCTCGCACCCTTATTTCTTTCTGAGAGTAGCACGTATGAATTACCACTCCCAAGGACTTGCGCACTTAGTTCCTTCTAAGTGTAAGACTTATGAATTGCCCCTCCCAAGGACTTGTGCCCTTGGTTCTTTCTAAGAGTAGGACTTATGAATTGCATACCCCTTAGTTCTTTCTGAGAGTATGAATTATGAATTGCCCCTCCCAATATACTATGAGGAAACTTTTTCACCTATTGTTAGGTTTGCCTCCATACGTCTAATTTTAGCTATTATTGCCCAGATGGATTTGGAATTACACTATATGGACATAAAAACTGCTTTCCTGAATGGGGAACTAGATGAAGAAATTTACATGCAACGGCGTGAGAATTTTATTGCAAAAAGCCAGGAGCGTAAAGTATGCAAGCTCCTAGATCAATATATGGCCTCAGATAATCATCTACACAATGGTATCTTAGGTTTCATAGAGCCATAACCTCTTATGATTTTATGATGATCAATGAAGACCATTGTGTTTACGTTAAACATATTGATGGTAATTTTATAATTTTATCATTATATGTAGACGATATCCTTTTGGATGGGAATGATAAAACATTTGTCACTACCATTAAAGAATGGTTGTCTTCTCATTTTTAGATGAAGGACATGGGTGAAGCAACATTTATACTGGGTGTAAAGATATATCAAGATCATTCAAAAGACTTCTTGCTCTGTCACAAGAGTCATATATTAAGAAAATACTCGAACGATTCAATATGAAGATTGCAAACCCATCGACACTCTAATAGCAAAGAGTGAAATCCTTAGTCATGAAATGTGTCCTAATACTCTAGAAGAAAAAGAGCATGGACAGAGTCCCATATTCTAATGCCATTGGTAGTTTGATATACGTTATGTTGTGTACACGCCCTGATATTTGTTATGCCAGTTGTTTAGTCAGCCTTTATCAATTGAATCCTAGACAAGCTCATTGGAAAGCTGTTAAGAGAATTTTGAGGTACCTTAAAGGTGCTACAGACTTATGTCTGTGCTATCGAGGAAATGATCTGCATCTAGTTGGTTACTCAGATGCTGATTCGGGTGGTGACCTTGACAAACGCAAATCAACGTCTGGATATGCCTTTTTGCTAAACAATGATGCCATATCTTGGAGTAACAAGAAACAGACATGCATTGTGTTATCAACTATGGAGGCAGAATTTATAGCGTGTTCGACTCAAGTGCAAGAGGCAATTTGGCTTTGAAGGTTTTTGCAACATTTACAAGTTGATTCTAGTGCATTGAAACCAGTGACTTTATTTTATGATAGTCAAGTAACCATGGCTTATATTTAAGATTCTAAGCATCATGGAAAAACGAAGCATATAGACACTAAGTATAATTTTGTACGATATATTATAATGCAGAAGGAAATAGTGATACAACATGTCTCTACACATCGAATGGTGGCTGATCCTTTAACAAAGCCAATCCCTAGAGATATTTTTCTAAGCCATGTCAAATCCCTAGGTTTGTACAGATTGTAATATGATGTGTAATTTTCAATACATTTTGTATCAATGTTATTAATTAATGAACTTGATTTTGTTCATTATTTTATTTATTTATTTGTAGCACAAAACACACATCCTATTTGGATAAAATGAAAATGTATGTCTCCAGGCATAAACCCACTTATTCATACAAGCGGTCACCTCAGGCACTTGAAGAGCGAGCTGAGATGAGACATTGTATGCTTAAAATATTTGGGAAGTGTGAAAAAGTGTACTTTAATTAGGTTGTCACCTTGACAAAAGGTCAAGATGAGGTCTAAATATTAATTCATGGATTGACATGATTCCCACGATCATGTAGCTTGGTTGGTGGACGGGATGCGAGAACTTATGGTAGACGCTATGAGGAGCGAGCTAGTAAGATCTTGAGCTAGGCGCGAGGAATGTTTTGGTATCAGTGACTAAACTAAGATCCTTATAGTGGTTCAATATAAATTATAATAGACATACACTCCTTCTATGAAGAGAAAATCACTATAGCATGTGTTCATACCACATGTGTTTTTTGCAGCTAGATAAGGAAAATGTGAGATGGAATCCCTGCTCTCACAGTGTATGAGTCCTTTGAGATACTTTGAAAGCTCATTTTGGTGCCTTATGTGACTTTCAAAAATATAGTGAAGTGACAAATAAATGTTGCTACTTTAGCATGTTACCTACGATTATGGTAATTCGACCTAATGGAACATATCTATGAAAGCAATTTATTTGAAGCTAAGCTATATATGTAGGGAAGGAAGACATTTTTTGTCTACATCTAAAGTATGTTTACCAGTCGACCAATTATGTCACCTCGTAGTGGCTAGTACATGATTCTGAATACATGTTTTGATTAAGTCAAGCATTTCTCTTTGATGGATTAGAAATGTTTGAACTGATGTAACAAATACGTCTGGGGCATAGCGAGATGTGCTAGAATAAAAGTATTATTCTTCAATTTTTTCCTCCTTGGGTGAGTAAGGAGATCTTGAACATCTATCCTAATATTTTAAGAGAGTAAAAGCTGGTATGGCCCCACAATAGAGGTGAAAAATTTACTGTTAAGTCTGCTTACCACTGTCTGATGAAGAAGATAGGTAGTACTGGAAGCTCTTCAAATTTCTCTAATTTCTCAAGTGATTCTGGATTCTCGAATAGAATATGGTCTACCAAAATTCCTGCAAAGATCAGCTATTTTATTTGGAGGTTGGCTAATAATTTCATCCTAACAAAGTCTAACTTGATGAGAAGGAATATAACTTAGGAATGTGTCAGTCCTTTCTGTGGAATTCATTCTGAATCTATTGAACATATATTCTTTGAATGTGATTGGAGTAGGAGCTTTTGGGGTTCTTCTGAGCTCAACCTCAATTGTTGTTCTTCTAGAGAATCAAGTATCAGCTTTTGGATTAAGGAGAGAATTTGATATCTATATAAGCATCCTGACAGTAATAGTTTTATTGTCTCTCTTTTTTGCTTTCTGAATTGGTACATTTAAATGGCTAGGAATGAGCTTGTGTTTGAAGGGGTGTATTCCAATCCTTTTTCTGTTGTTAGGAAGTCTACTAATGCAACTTGGAGTTTCTGGATGGCTAATAATACTTCTAGTAATAGCCATGCTCAGCCTACTTTGTTAATGGAGTGGAGACAGACTGGTTGGGTCTTGTTCAAAGATTCATTCTTTGAAGAAGGATTGCTCGGAGTTGGGTTTGATTATGGATAAATGCCGGTCTCTTTTTATTTCTTTGAATGTTGGTCTTGAAATATTGTAGCTCATAAGATTGCTCGCTTTGCACTGGGCTGTACGAATCGGTTTTATTGGTGGGAGTCGGCACCGACTTTTGTTGCTGACATTTGTTGTTCTAATTAGTGCTTTCGTCTGTTGTTTTCCTAAAAAAAATGCTCAGCCTACTTTTGGTTTGGTTACCATTCAACCTACCTCAGATTCAATTTTAGATCACTGGTCTCCACCTCAAGCTGGCATTATCAAGCTCAATTGTGATGCTTCTTTTAAATTTTCATATTTTTTCATTACCTCTTCTTTTCAGTTAGTGTGATAGCTATAGATCACAGAGGTTCAACTGTAGGTATTGTGGGGAGAAAAGTTGAAGCTTTCTCTACTATTCATGCATAACTATTGACTATTAAAGAAGGCATTACTTTAGCTTCTGTTAATGGCTGGAGAAATGTGATCGTTGAAAGTGATAGTTTTCTACTTATTTCATGGTTGAATGGTAACTCGTGTAATAATTGGAGACTTCTTCACCCTGTTGAGGAGGTTAGATCTTGTCATTCTTTTGATTCAGTCTTTTTTAAGTGGATTAAGAGAAATATTAATCATGTTGCTGACAATATTATTTAGTGCCAGTCACAACATTGATGTTTTAGATACTTTTTATCCTAGCCTGTGTGTGTAACCTCATCCTTTTGGATTTTCCTGGAGGCTTTAAACCTCCATGAGCATTATAATGTCAATCTGTATTGATAAAAAAAACATCACACATACATAATTAGCCACTACTACCTTATCCCAGATTCTGAGGTTTTTGATACTCATACCTCCAAATTCAACAGGTGCACAAACCTCAGTTTAAGCAACCTCGGATCCACTGTGATTATTTTCAGTTCCAAACCAAAGAACTTTTTATCAGATTCTTCATTGACTTGATGATTTTCTTAAGTGAGAATAAAGAGGTTGCCCAATAATTTGTAGAAATTGACACTGATTTTATGACTAGCTTTTTTCCTACTCATGTTCAACCTGTTAATATCCTCACCAAGCCACTGTTAAAGTATTTCCCACCAAGTTGATGGGGCATGTAAAGGAAATTAAATCAGTAGATTTTGAAAACTATTAGAGTAGCATTGAAAGGAACAAGTAGCTTTAGATGCCCGTTTATATAGCTTTTCTAAAAAAATTGTGATTGCTTGATTTGTTGGAATTTCCCTTATTTGAAATTACTCTACCAAACCTCATAGTTTATATGTAAGTTAATTCTCAGTGAAATTACTAAACACTTACAATTCCTTTTTTGTCTTAAATATACATCTAAGACTAAAAAGAAAACATATATATTAAATTGCATCAAATAGCAGCTTTCACACACCCAATTAGATTTTTATCAACATTTTTAGTTCTTTATATTTTTATCAATTTTATCTTGTAAAAGTCATAGCATTTTTTAGTAGATCATATTTACCCCTATGCTAAAAAAAGTCATAGCATTTTTTAGTTTCAAACAATTATTTACATATGTACATATAGAATCCAATCGTTGTCCCCCTTTTTAGATTGGTAGTTCACTTGACAAAAACTTTATATTTTTAAAAGTTTGATAAAAATCTAATTAGGTACGATCACTATGCTAGTTTCCTAAAGAAAATTGTACCAAATAGTAATTTCTACACACCTAATTAGATTTTTGTCATCCTTTCAAAATCTTTAGATTTCTGTCAAATTTTATTTTTTTAACTACATCTGGACGTATTTACCCTCATGATTTATTAAGTTATAAACTTTGTTTGAATTTGTTATATGTTAGCCCTTCGTTACTTTTTATATTTTAAAGCATTGATTGATAAACGTTTTTTACTTTTTGGTCGGAGAGAGAGATTTGATCTGGGAGAGAGAATGAGGTACTTGGTGAGAGAGAGAGAGATATATATATTTTTGGATTGGAGAGAGATAGATACATTAATTTAAGGAGAGAGAGATTTGATTTGAGAGAGAGAGAATGAGATATTTGGTGATAGAAAGAAATTGTAGAGAGCAAAATACTCTTTGAAAGAGAGAAACATTAATTGAAGGAGAGCTATGTGTAAATAATCATTAGTGTTTTGATTTTTTTAAATGATTAAATATAAAATATTTAGTTAGTGCTTTATGATGAGAGAGAAAGTGATTGATAAATTAAATAATATTAATTTAATTAAAATATTAAGTATTAAATATTTATTTAATACTTTATGGTGAGAGAGAAGGTTTTGATTTGATATGAGAGGGGGGAGTGAAATGATGAGAGAGACATTTTAATGACCAAAAATCCAGATTGTGGAGTTTTTTTATTAAAAAAATTTAAACTTTAAGATTTATTGCCTCGCTTTATGATGAAAGAGATTATTTTGATTTGATTTGAGAGATGTTGAAATAATAGAGAAATATCATCAAAGAGGAGAAACTCTTAATTATATTTTTTAACCTTTAAAATCTATTAAAATATAGCACAAATTAGGTATTTCACCTCTATTCTCATTTAGTTCAGATAATTCATTTTTTTCCAATAATAATTTGTTTATAGTTAGTAAAGTAAAATGTTTCAATAATATTGGTATAATTGTTGGTAAAGATTGATTTCAAGATCTTTTATGTAACGACATTGAATTTTAATTCAATAATAATTTATTCGTTAGTAGTTTATAAAATAAATATGTAATATATATTGATGACATCAGAAACAAGAAATATATTTTAAATATGAGAAATTAACTCTTAATATGACAAATTAATTCCTACGAATATAAAAAAATTGGTGAAATAAATATTATGTAATATTTATATTATCAAAAACATGAAATACATAAAATATATTTTACGTACGAGAAATGATCCCTTAACATGATAAATTATTTTTATGAATATGAAAAATTGATGAAATAAAGTTATTTTCTATATTATTCAATGAACACTACAATTTTAATATTATAGACAAGCTACTATAATTAATTTTTTAATTATATTGTAGATGCAGAATAATTTTTAAAGACGGTGTGTTTATTTTTCTTTAATATTAATTCAAATTCGATATATATTTTAAATTAGTTAAAGCACATGTGAAGCACGTACTTTTCAACTAATAGAAGGAAATGTATAGAGAGAGGGGGAAAACATATTGTAATTATTCTTCACAAATTTAATAGTGTTAATATTGATAATTATATTATTGTATAAACAAAAAATATTGTAATTATATTTCTATAATAGAATATAATTAAGAGACATTGACAATGTATTTTAATGTAAATAATACATGTTTTGTATAAATTTAATACATTATTTAAAACACTTATTGTCAATCATTTACATAAATAGGATCTAATATTGAAAAGATTATTAACAAAACTATCATGCAGCATATAGAAATATATGTCAATTATTTTTTAACCAATTGACAAACCAATTTTTGAATACTATTTTTGCCCATGTAAATATAAATTAACGGTTATTGCAAAAAATCTATATTAAAAATATAAGTCATTAACTCATTTATTTTAGGGAACATGTCATTAACTCAATAACTCCCCATGTAACTATGGATTTACAGTTATTGGTAAACAGGAAAAAACATACTTATATAAAATCTTGATTTACAGTAGAACTCGCCAACAATCGTTCATCTTCTCCGACAATTTTTAGAGCTGAAAGAGAGAGGGAACGATTCATTAATTGAACAAGAGAGGGAGAGAGACAACTTCTCATTTTAGATGTTAAAGAGATAGCGAGAGAGTGTGCTCCTATTTTCGGTGAGAGGGAAAACTTAGTTGAAGGAGAGAGAGTATTGGTAATAATAATCATATTTTGATTTTATTAAAATCATTAATATTTTGGAGGAGAGAGAGCTCATTTCAACACTGTTAAGATTGGTGATAGTAATTCTATTTGCCTCTTCACTGATCATTGGCACTCTGATGGTATCCTCATTCAAAATCATGGTATGAGATTTGTTATACAATCTAGTTTACCTTCGCAATCCAAGCTTTCTATTCTTAGTGAGACAGGTTCTTGGCAATGGCCTAATCAAGATGTTGAGAGGCACTTCAACACCTGGAATGTCCATCTAGCTCCTGCTTATCCCTTACAGATTGCTGACTAATGGCTCTATCTTGACAGTTAAGCTTTCTCAACCAGTAAAATGTATGACTCTCTAATTGGATTCTAACAACTAGTCTAAAATAATCTATTTTTCAGGCCATATCCTAAAGTTTGTGTTTGTTCTTTGGCTTGCTTTCACAATAAACTCAGCATAAAGGGCAAAATTGGTAAATGGAATCATTCTTTGGACTTGAATTGTATTTTTTGCTGCAATGTTCTAGAATCTGTGGATAATTTATTCTTTGGCTGCTCATTTGCTAAAACCTTGCTTGCTCCCTTAATGTCAAAGTGTAACACTGATCGTTTTCCTGGTTCATGGTCTTCTTTCATTCATTGGCTCCTTCTTCTTAACAATGACAAGAGTTACACAGGTCTCAGCTCCAAACTTTCTTTCTCTACTTTTGCTATTGTTTGTGGTTAGAAAGGAACATGAGAATCTTTACTGGTAAATTTTTAGATACTCCCTTAATTTTTAGGAAAATATCTTATATGATCGAAAGGCTTCTCTGTCTTGATAAGGATAAGAGCCTTAACTTTATATATTTGTCTCCTAGATAGATGGTTGTAATTTTAGACCTTTATTCCTCTTTCTGGTTTCTTTGAGTCTGTTGTCCTAGCGTATGCCCCTTGTACTTGTGTAATTCTTTTGGTTAATACAAATTTTTTGCCTTGGACTAAAAAAATATAAAATTTTTTTTAATGATTTATGATGAGAGAGTGATTAATGAGGTAATTAATTTTGGTTTGATTAAAAAATTTAAAATTTAAGATTTATTGTACGGGTGTGCAGGCATCACGAAACTGACTAGGCGCTGACACAGGGCTTCGACCTGACAAAGTCGGGTTCGATTTAAACTAAGATAAAAAAAAGACGCTGACCTGGATAGACGCAGGCTTCGACCTCGACTCTATACGTGTTCGATTTAACCATATTAATTGAAACGGATCAGGCACTGACACCGGGCTTCGACAGCGACAAAGTCGGGTTCGATTTAACCAAAGATAAAGAAACGACGTGGACCTGAATATAGGCAGACTTCAACCTCGACTCGATGCAGGTTCGATTTAACCATAAATAAAGGAAGGGCGTTGACCAGGCGCTGACACCAGGATTTGACAGCGATAAAGTCGGGTTGGATTTAACCAAAGATAAAGGAACGACGTGGACTTGAATATAGGCAGGCTTCGACCTCGACTCGATGCGGGTTCGATTTAACTAAAGGAGTTGAAATGATATTTGATCTGATATTTACAAGTTTCATATGGTGCAAGAGCTAGACTAATGCATGCTCTAAATATTAGAAAGTCATGTATGGATTTGGAAAGAATATATTTAAATGATTCATACACTTGAATTGCATCAAAACATATCAATATGATGCATGTCTATGCATTGTAAATGCAAAGTAGTGATTTTGAGTGCATGCGTGCTATACATGATTGAAAACATTTGCGAGAAAATTATTTGATGATTTTTTTGAAAGTTGACTAATGTCGCCATATCCTTCACCCTTCAAATCAATCACTTGGCCTAAGGTCACGGACTCGCAATGAAGTATCGAGCATACTTTCAAGAAAATGATGCATCCTTATTCATTGGTTTGTGCTCCAGTATTCGGCTTCACGTCGATGATGAAGAAAAAGTGGATAATTTTCTCTAGATTTTGCTTCTCTTCTGTACTTTAATTGCAATCCTCCAATCATGCTTTAGCCTTCGTTATGTGCATACCAACTTTCTCGTGATGACTTTCAAATTTCCCCTCGTACTCAGACCGTCTTTCTTAGTTCCTATTCTTTTCTTTTTTTCTTTTTTAATTAGCTTTCACCTAACCAAGTTTATGCTTCTGAGTTATTTCAAGAGTAATTAATGATATCTCAGAATTGAGAGGAATAAGAAATAATGGAAATAAGGAGAAGATGAAGTATATGTATTTGTCAACTGAGAAAGAAAAAAGGCTCTTCATTGATGATGAATAATGTTTACAAATGATGATTTCGAAAAAGAAAAAAATGGAGGAAGAATTTCTCCAGTATTCGAGATAACTCTTTTTTTTAAACATTTTTTTGCCTAACTTCATTTTTCCCATACTTAGAGCGGTCAAATGAAATACTTCTTGACTGCGTCAGAATTAACTGTGTGCGATAAATCATCTACATCCATGTTTATTAACATAAGAGCTCCTCCCGAAAAAGCCTTCTTGACAATGAAAGGTCATTCGTAATTTGGGGTCCACTTCCCCTGATGATCCTTTTGATATGAGAGTGTCTTTTTTAACACCAAGTCTCATTCTCGGAAACATGTTGGACACAATTTTCTGTCATATGCATGCATCATTTTTCTTTGATATAATTGCCCTCTACATAGTGCAGTCAATCTTTTTTCCTCGATGAAATTCAATTGCTCATATCATGTTTGAACCCACTCTGCTTCTTCTAATTTCACCTCCATTAAGACTCTGAGGGAAGAAATTTCCACCTCAATTGATGTTCGGACTGATGTGTGGTACCCATGCAGTGCAAACGGGAGCATCTCATGCCAATCCTTATAAACCTCCGTCATCTTCTCTATGATCCTTTTTTGTTCTTATTGGCTGCTTCCACTGCTTCGTTCATTTTCAGACGATAAGGAGATGAATTATGATGCTTAATTTTGAATTGCTCACATAATTCTTTTATCATATTGTTATTTAAATTTATCCATTTATCTGTGATGATCCTTCCAGGTAGACCATATCGACAAATTATCTCCTTTTTAATAAACTTAACAACCGCACTTCTGGTTGCACTCGAATAAGAACTTGTCTCCACCCATTTGGTAAACTAATCTATAAAGATCAAAATGAAACGATGCCCGTTAGAGGTTTTGGGTGTGATGGGATCAATGACGTCTATTCCCCACATAGAGAACAGCCAAGGCACGACCATGACATGTAAAGGGGATGCGGGTATGTGAATTTTATCCGCATAAATTTGACATTTATGGCATTTCTTGGCGTACTTGATGCAGTCAGATTCTAGAGTTAACTAATAATATCCTGCTCTCAAGATTTGTTTGGCCATCATATGTCCATTAGCATGAACTCCACAAATTCTTTCGTGAACTTCCTCTATGATTTGAATCGCTTCCCTTACATCAACATATCTTAAAAGCACTGTATCATAGTTTCTTTTGTAGAGTATTTCACCATTTAAGAAGAAACCTATGGACAATCTTCTAATAGTACATTTATCATTCTCAAAAGCTTTGGATGGAAATTCTCCATTCTTTATATACTTCTTGATGTCGTAATACCATGGTCTTTTGTCTCGCTCTTCTTCAATACTCATATAGTGAGTAGGAAAATCTCGCTTCTCAATTTTTATGGGTTGCACTTCTTCCTTAAAGTCTGCAGTGAACATGAATGCTAGAGTTGCCAGTGCATCTGCAATTTGATTGTTCTCTCTAGGTATATGGTCAAATGAGATCACTTCAAAAGTTCGGCTTAGCTTAGTTACATGTTTGTTGTAAGGTACCAGCTTGGAGTCTCTAGCTTCCAATTCCCCATTTATTTGTCGTATCACCAATAACGAATCTCCGTACACTTGAAGCTTCCTTATCTTCATATCATAAGCTGCTTGAATTCCCATGGAACATGCCTCATATTGTGCCACATTATTTGTTCTCATCATAAAAATATGAGGGTTGCCCCAATTTCATGTCCTACATCATTGACGCACCATCAAATAACATTGTCCACAATTCTAGATCCATAGATTCTTCTTCATTTTTTAATATGACTGATATGTTCTCATCATAAAAATCAAACTTCATATGCCCATAATCTTGTACTGGTTGATCTACAAGATAATCAGTAAGTACACTTCCTTTTATTGATTTCTCGTGACATAAACAGTATCATATTCCTTGAGCAACATTTTCCATTTAGTGATTCGCTCAGAAAGTGATGGTTTTTCAAAGATATATTTGATTGGATCCATCTTTGAAATTAACCAAGTGGTGTGGTGTAACATGTACTGTCTAAGCCGATGAGCAACCCATGCTAATGCACAACACGTTTTCGCCAACATCGAATAATTAGCCTCATAATTTGGAACCTTTTGCTTAAATAGTATATTACTTGTTCTTCCCTTCCAGAGGTGTCATGTTGACCAAGTACGCAACCCATGGATTTTCCTTTCACTGTAAGATACAAAATGAGTTGACGCCCTGGAGTTGGAGGAACAAGTATAGGCAGATTTTACAAGTATTGCTTGATCTTCTCAAAAGTAATTTGATAATCATCATTCCATCCTTTTGTATCACTTTTGTGGAGAAGTTTAAAGATAGGTTCACAAGTTGCAGTTAGCTGTGAGATGAATCGGGCTATGTAATTTAATCTCCCCAAGAAACCTATAACTTCATTTTGAGTTTGAGGTGGTGGAATATTAATGATGGCTCGAACCTTGTCAGGGTCAACTTTATTCCTTCCTTGCTCACGATAAAACCAAGTAGTTTCCTTGAAGATGCTACGAATGTACAACTTGTCGGGTTAAACTTTAATTGGAACTTTCTTAACCGTCCAAATAGTTTTCGCAGAGTGACCGTATGATCTTCCCCTTGACGAGATTTGGAAATCATATCATCGATGTACACTTCGATTTCTTTATGCATCATATCATGAAACAATGTTACCATTGCCTGCTGGTAAGTCACGCCTGCATTTTTCAGGCCAAATGGCATAACCTTATAACAAAATGTACCCCACAAAGTTATAAAAGTCATCTTTTCATGATCTTTGGGGGCCATTTTGATTTGGTTATACCCTGAAAAACCATCCATGAAAGAGAAGGTTGAATGTCCTGTAGTGTTATCTATTAAGACATTGATATGGGGTAATGGAAAATTATCCTTGGAGCTTTCCCGATTTAAGTCTCTATAATCGACGCACACCCTTACTTTCTCATTTTTCTTCAGCACTGAGACTATGTTAGCAACCCATTCAAGATATTTTTCTACTTCTAGAAAACCCGCATCTACTTACTTTTTAACTTCTTCTTTGATCTGTACCAGCATGTCTGGTTTCATTTTCCGTAACTTTTGTCGCACTGGTTTACTTTCGGGCATAAGTGGCAAATGATGAACCACGATATCAGTGTCTAGACCTGACATATCTTGGTAAGACCATGCAAAGACGTCAATATACTCTTTGACTAAGTCAATTAATTCTCTGCGGCTTTGGTTTGTCATAGAAGTGCCGATTTGGACTTCTTTCGTCTCTCCCTCCAATCCCAAATTTATCACCTCCGTTAACTCTTGATATGGTTGAGTTATTTTTTCATCCTCTTCTACCATTCTTAACATTTCCAGAGATGGTTTAAAATTATCCTCGTCACTTTCATCTGACTTTACGCTAAGAATGGGATTGTCAAAATTATTGCTTATGCTCTTGTTTTCAAAATCACCGTTCTCGAACCTGAATCGGATTATTGGATGAAAAGAAGGCAAGAAAAAAAATAAACAATGCATGAGTATGAACAACATTTCACAAATAGAAAACGTAGACATAAAAGGAAGAACAAAAAGAACTGAAATTATATTTATCATTAGCAAAAGGAGATGAAACAAGTTTTTAGGTTTTCATTCAAAGAGATGACATGAAATAGACAAGAACATAGGCCCATAACAATGAAATTCCTGTGGCATTTGGTAGAATCATTAGAATTTTGGCATGAACACATTACTCTTGAAAATTCTCGAGAAGCACTGATAGCTTGGTGCCGTCCCAATTGTCAAGCTCATGATCTGAATCGTATCGAGAAACCAAGTCCTATGTACTTGCACTTGATGATTTTCCCAAGATTGCGGATATTGAAAGCTCGGCGATATCATCTTCAAGGTCGTATTACTCTACTATAACCGGTTCTTTGAATGAAATTCCCCCACTTCTAAAGGATTTAGAAATATGGGGGATGATCACCATTTCCATATCGAATCCCTAGTTTCGAGCCTAGCAATCATCTTTTCTTTCTTTTCAGCTTCCACTCTCCTTCTATTAGCCTTGGTCGGTCTATATCCAAGCCTAAACCTTTGTTCATTCTTGTCCCACTCGATTAACTTATTTATGCTTTGATGCTTACCCCTGAGTCTTTTGCATGGCTTGTATCCCCATTTTATCATCAACTTTGCCACCATCTCGAGATGCTTTTGATAGGCTTGATGTTGGAGTGAGTTTCCCACTAGTAACAAATGTAGTGTTCGCAATCTCAAATGATCGAAATGAGCATTCCAATGCTTCTTCTGCCGCCTCAACATACGGCATGGTAGCTGGCTTGGATACCAATAAATCTTCTTCCCCATATATACAAATGAGTTTATGATCCATTATAAATTTTAGCTTCTGATGTAATGAAGACAGTACTGCCCTGGCAGAGTAAATCCATGGTCGACCTAAAAGAAAACTATATGCTGGATTTATGTCCATCACTTGGAAAACAATATTGAATAGGCATGGCCCGATTCGAATTTGTATCTCTATGTCTCCGACTACTTCTCTTCGGATACCGTCGAATGCTCTTACTATCATCATGCTCGGTCGCATATGTGTTACATCTACAGGGAGCTTTGCTAGTGTGGATCTTGGTATTACATTTAGAGATGAGCCATTATCAATCAATACTTTTTTGACAACATGATCCCCACATTTCATGGATATGTGTAGAGCTCTGGTGTGCCCAGTACCATTGGCAGGGATTTCATCATCTGTGAAAGTGATAAAATTTGATACGGTAATATTTCCCACAATTCCATTCAACTTCTCCACCGTAATGTCATGACAGACATATGCTTGATTCAAAACCTTCAATAATGATTGGCGATGTGGTTCAGAATTCAGAAAGAGTGACGATAAAAATATGCAAGTAGGTAAGCGATTAAGTTGTTCCATCACCTTATACTCACTTTGCTTGATGAGTTTCAAAAATGCACATACTTTTTCTTCAGACACTGCTCTTTCTTTCTCCGTACCTCTTATTATATCTGGGTCTATCACTTGGTCGCCGTGCATTTCTCCTTGAAATTCATGACTATTGTCGCCTTCTTTGGCTTTCCCTTTCCATTGACTTTCAAACTTATCACTTTTATCCATTTTCAAAACTTCTAGCGTGTAGCATCTGCCAGTCCACGTCATCCCACCTACTCCCGGAATATTAGTTATAGAGAGATCGAGGTCAGACAGATTTAGCTCTTGAGTTTAATCGTTACCGTTTTTAATGACCTCATATTCATACGTCCATGGTACTGCTCTTGAATCTTTGTAAGCAAACGCACCCGGTATTTATATGGTGATAGGCATCGGAGCATAAGACGTAGTGGTGTGAGTTGATTTTTCCTCGTAATGTATTGTGAGAGGTTTTGAGATATAGGACGACATTTCAACATTAACTTCAGATGATTCTTTAGTATTATGAGGACTAAAGAGTCATCTTCCTGGTATTCTCTTTCTCCTCTATGACTTATTGTAAGTATCTTTGCATCTAACAACTTTTGCACTTCCATTTTAAAATCAACGCATTCCTCAATTGTATGCCCTGCACATTCTTATGAAACAAACAATCGAAGCCATGCATATGCTTCCTAGAAACGCCCTCATCCTCTGAGCGTGTTGGGTAGGTGTACCCTGCTCTAGAAAGAAGATGGAAAAGTGTTTCCACTGACATGCTCACATCTTCCACATCCCTCTTTCCATATGAAAAATATTTCTCAATTACATTTACGGTAGAATTCCCATGATTTGGTAGAGGGTTGGAATTGATATTTGGATTCCCATTAGCCTTTTTGAAATTCAACCATCTAGCCTTGATCAGTGCTTGTACTCTACCTTTTAATGTCGTTCAATTCTCAGACAGATGTCTCACTGCCCCAGCATGATAATCACAGCGAGCAGTCGAATCATACCACCTAGGGTATGGTGGTTGTAGAGGTTCATAAGGAATTGGCACCAAATTATTATTTCGTATCAATTGAGGTAAGAGTTCTGTATATGACATAGGGATTGGATCATATTGGACAAAACGTTGATTATTTCTATTTCCTCTCATAGGCTAATCAACCTTACCAACATTTTGCTGGTGAGTCGGTGGTCTGAAATCAGGTCTCGGATTGTTTTAAAATGCTGATTGTTGAGGGTGTTTGTACGAAATTTATGAGGTATTTGCCACATATGATGTCACAGATTTGGGCCCTTCACTATACTTTGGAAATCCCCGCCTCGCGTTTGCAGCTTGTGATGGTACCCAAAATTGATCGTCTATACATCCTCTTCTTTATGCTTCAACGGTGGCCCCTTTTTTTACAGATGATGTATCAGATACGACTTCCAAAATTCTTCCATTCTTTACCCCATATTCAATCCTTTCACCAACCACTATAATGTCAGAAAAGTTATTTGAAGCATTTCCAATCATCCTATCGTAGAATGGAGATCTCAAGGTGTTGATAAACACTGTAGCCATCTCCTTTTCTAACAAGGGGGTGTACTTGAGCAGCTAATTCCCTCCACCTTTGCGCATATTCTTTAAAGCCTTCAGTAGGCTTTTTCTCTATCCTTTGTAAATCCAGACGATCAGGAGCCATGTCTATGTTGTACTTGTATTGTCTTAAGAAAGCATCGGCTAAATCTTTCCACCTCCAAATATGTTGGTTATCCAATTGGATATACCAGCGAGATGCAACCCCTGTCAAGCTATCTTGAAAGAAATGAATTAGCAGCTTATCATTATTTGTACAAACAGCCATCTTTCTGCAGTACATAATAAGGTGGCTTCTTGGACATGCCATCATATTTTCAAACTCAGGTAGTTTGAATTTGTGTTGGATGGTAACATCTAGGACCAAACATAATTGGGTGGTATCAATGGTGCCATATACATCTGAACCTTTAATGGCGCGTAATCTTTCCTCTAAAAAGTCCAGCTTATCTTTCGACAGTGGGTCTTCACTTGGTTTAGCAACAGGCCTCTGCCCATTTGGGTCATCAACATCGAGTATGATGATTGGCTCATTAGTGAGTTCTCCTTGTGGGGTGAAAGCTTGGTTGTGGCCATGTGCTATTGTGGATGGGTTGTACCCACTTTTCCCTGTCTGCATCATTTCCTAGACACTTGGAAATGGATAGTATTGGAGATTTACTGGTGGTGAAGCATGCTAAAAGTGATCGATCTGATGACGTTAATAGGTTGGAGTGAACCTAGGAGGGTAAGGTGGAGTATCGTTTAGCAGTTGATTTTGTGATGATTGAGCCCCTTGCGGATTTTCAAGATAAGCTTTTCCCTTACTCGCGGTGAGGAGTTCCAGAACTCTTGCCATTTTCTCTTTCAGCTCCCTAATTTCTTCTTTCATTTCCTCTCGCGATTGCTCTCTTTCTTGCTCGTCCATGACCTTAGCTTGAGCTCGCGTTCGATAAGGATGTCGGAGTTGACAGGCTATCTTTGAAAAGTTTTCTTAATAAAACGAAATAAGACAATGAGATGGTAGATTTTACTAATGAAGAAGAATAAATAATAACAATAATAATAATGAAGTGAATTTATGCATGAGAAATGATATTGCGCAAAGTGAAAGTCCAAAAGTACTCAATTTCATTCGATTAGTAGAGCCATCCACTACATTTGAGTATGTAGAAGTCAAACTACACTACTCCACAATATGAGTTTATACAAAATGATCAAAATGACCCAAATCTCTGTTGATTTCTTCCAAGAACTTAGACAAGTTATCTCCATTAGGATGGATGGGCAAAACACTTTTTTTCAAATATGATGCTTGTTCCACCAAATTGCTCGCTCTCACAGCCACGCCATTAAGCCAATCTATAGCCTGCCCTGATCGTTGTCGAATCAAGTCCTGCTCTTGTTGCAATAATTGATAATCATGTCTCAGTGCGTCGACATTAGCATCATTATTTCTTCCTAATTTCTCTACCACATTCTGATACGCTCTAACTTGGTGCTCAAGGCTTGCAATGACTTTCAATAGTTCTTCACTATCATTTGGTGACTCAGTCTTCCTAACTTTTTGATTCTCTAAATCAACTTGTAAATTATCAGCGATTCATCGTAATGAGTCATATTGTTTTTCTAACTCAGTGATGTACGCATTCTTCTTATCGACACCTCATTTAACCTCTTCTAAAACCTCTTGTACAATCTTATTTTTCCTTTCTAGCTTCATGATTCGATCCTCTTGTTCATAGATTACCACTCGCAAATTCTCATTCTTCTCTGCCATTCTTCTGATTTTGTTGTTCAGTTTGTGAGTGTCAGTTTCCAACTCTAAGTTTTTCCGCTTCAGATATTCTTGATCCTCAATTTCGTTTCTCAATCTCTGAGTTGTTTTTCCGCTTCGATCATGTGCTGGCCAGACAAATTTCTCTCGACTGTTAGACGTCCGTTTTCTTCCAAGAGAGCTAAATTGTTTTGACGCTCCTCATATAACTCATCTGGCTCCTCATTTTTAATAATCTCCTTATAAGCTTCTGGTAACTTGTGTGATTGTAAATCCTCAACTGGTAAGGCAATAGTTACTTTGCCTCTACTTTGAAGCCACGTTTCATACTCCTTTGTGCAATTCATGTGATTCTTCTCATTTCGCACTCTTCTTGTTGTTTTCCAAGCTCCAATTAGCTGCTGCATTTTTTGTTCAATATCTTGAAAATCATAACTGATCTCAATGTCCTTTAATGCGTGTGTGGCAGGGACAAACTGTCTCATGTATAGTTGACGGAGCACCATTAGCGGAGCATAACTAGTACAACCCCATAGTCCTGGGAGCGGGACCCATTGATGTCAACGGCATCCATTGGGCTTTCCAGATAACATCCTCATCTTTCAACTTTGATAGGTGTGAGATCCACACCCTTTTCGTGGGAAACTGCGAATTCCATTTGGCCATTCCAAATTCTGCAACGGGGATTCTCATCTTCATCCATGGACTTGAAAACTTAACTTGAGGACATTTGAAATCTGGTGGACATCTTAGATGGCTGAGAATCCAAATACATAAAAGAGATGGAGAGCCGATAAACTTCCTTTTTCCAAGCGCCCGTATGTGATTTAAGGAACGAAAAGTCTCAGCTAGAATTGAGATAACAGGGTTAACACCATGTTCAACTTGCAGGAACATTTTCATCACTTTATCATCCACATAACATTGAATTTTTTAAAACAACACGGTGCCATATATACACAGATCATAAAGAGTCATATCATTATCTTCCTTTAAGACATTTTGGGCGAGATCTAAGAGATAATCCAGCGGCACACACTCATTCCCCCTTTAACTTTCAACATTTTCTCAATCTCAGATGCATGGACAGTACCCAAGAGCTTGGATAAAGCTATCTTCAATGTGAGCCTTTTGTCGTAATTATAAACTTTATCTGTGCTTTGCAGCGGGACGTTCAATAGGGCTTGATATTCTTCAATTGTAGGAGTAAGATCAATTGTTCCAAAGGTTAAACATTTGTACAGAGGGTCCCAGAAATGCATTAAAGCCTTAAGAATGGGAGCATTTACTGTAATATACAGAAGATAAGCGATGTGACCATATTTGCCGACAAACAAATTTTTATGCTCCAGTGAAAAATCCTCCCATATATTCTTTAACCTCTCCAAGTTAGTGTGTGAGAACTCTATCATAGTAATTGGTGATAGAAGAACGACATCCTCTTTTTCCAGACAATCTCCTTTTCATTTCTACGTTTCCTCTGACCATTGGGTTACTGTAACTTGATCTTCTATCACACTTGGAGTAGAAGTCATGGTCTCTAAAATATGAATGAATTGAATACTTTTCTACAATCCCTATTACGCAACATGATGCATGTATACAAAAAGGAAAGACGAAGTCAGAAGTGAAACAAAGGGAAAGAAAAGAAATGTTTAAATAGCGTAGGACATGTATACATGAACATAATTAATCAGATATTATAGTTAATCAGATATCATAGTTAAGCAGAATCTCTATTTCTATCAAACATTGGTCATGAGATAGGCTTTAAAAATAAAATGCATGTGTAGTTGGGATCTCAAATCTCTTAATAGGCTCTCAGGTTGTCCTCACTATTATCCGAACAGAGTAATAGGGGGCCCCAAACGATATCCTGAAAGGGTCGATCTCAGTGAGAACTTTCGTGAGCCTGCACGGGAACCGTAGTTCCACGAAGGCATTTCACCACTCATTCTCGCTAATCCTAAAGGGAAAGCCCGGGCATAGGGATAGTGTATATGTGTGAAATTAAAAATTATGTAAAAAAATATACTTCGTAAAAAAAAGACTTATGTACAACTACAAGCACAAATTAAAAAAAACAAGGAATCAAATAAACAAACAAATAACCATACAAACGATAGCATATGATGAAATTTTAGCATGACTCTCTATTGATCTAAACATGGTTAGACCAATTGTTTGTCCCTAGTGGAGTCGCCAAGCTGTCGCAACGTGCATACGACGTGGAGCGATGAGTGAAAAATCATCTTTTGAAAAAAAAAAAAATCGGAGTCACCACCAATCATTTTAGAGCATGATTGGTCACCCAATTTTAAAATCAAATATTTTGGTCTGCGAAAATTTAAAGTTGGTTCGAGAGTCATTTGCGTGTGGGGAATGTATTAGCATCCCACACCACCCATTATGAAAAATGGTTACTAAATTTAATATTATCCAATTTTTTTTTTAAATAATGTTATAAAAATTCAATTTTGAATGTCCCATTTGGTACATTTTGC
Organism: Datisca glomerata; assembly: GCA_003255025.1. Lineage (NCBI taxonomy): Eukaryota > Viridiplantae > Streptophyta > Magnoliopsida > Cucurbitales > Datiscaceae > Datisca > Datisca glomerata. The sequence continues at coordinate 761,054 of QANY01011848.1, read as the reverse complement.
ATCATAAAAATGAGCAAATAAATTGGCTTCAACGGGTTGTATAAATACCATTGAAAAATTATTATTTTTAATCAAAGCGTTATTGGAGTTACTCTCGGTATCCTAAAAATAACTTCTCACTCGGTAGTTCAAGAAATTTGGTATCCAAAAATTCTAAAGTCCGTCATCAAATTTTTTTAGTGAAAGCTAGATAAATAAATTTAAAAAATTTAAATCCAATTTTTAGTTTTAATTTACGAGCGTCAATTCTGATGATAAAATAATAAAATAATAATCAAATACAACCGTGGCATATGACAATAATACATAAATAAATAAGAAGAAATAACAACTATATAAAAAATAATGAAAATGAATATTAGAGATGATGAATATGTATGATAAATTTTAAAAAATAATATGTAGGGGTGAAAATAATGAAATAAGACATGGAATAATTAAAAATATATAAATAAATAAATTAAAACAAACCACTAATATACTGAAAAAAATAGAAAAATATAAAACATAAAAAAATAAAAATAAAATAAAAATAAAATGTAAACAACAAAAAATAAAAAATAAATAAATAGAAATTCAAATAAAATAAAATAAAATAGAAATTTTTGTTCGTCACCCTTTGTCTTTTTTTTTTCCTTTTTTTATATATGTATATATATAATTGTTTAGTAAATAAATTAATAATAATTTTTTTATGTGTAAAATAAATTAATCTATGAAAAAAATGCTTAATTTCATACATAATTAGCATGAGCATGCTTTTTTTACTATATGGTCTATTAATTATCATTTTTTTTAATTTTTTTACCCAATGCTAATCAAATAGTAAAAGAATGATCATGAATGGTAACTAATTTAAATAAGTGTCACTGAAAATAAATAAATAATTTTGTTTGGGATATAAATATACCATTTTTTATTTTAGACTAATTAGTTCACTAATTACCATTTTTCTTTTCTTCCTTCATTGCATAGGAATGATCATGGATGGTAACTAGTTTAAACAAGTGTCACTAAAGAAAATCCATAAAACTTTCAAAATAAAATAATTTTTGTTTGGGATATAAATATTACCATTTTTTATTTTGGACCACTTAGTTCACTAATTATCATTTTTACTTTCTTCCTTCATTGCTAAGAATGATGTCGGCATAGGATTTTTTATTAAAGTATACCCTACACTAACCATTTTATAAAAATAAACTTTAACACTAATTTTCGCATACCTGACCCCTGGTCCAGTTTTCCTTCACTTTTTCATTTTTTCTCATTGCCCTTCTTACAAGCTGTCCAATCAAATGTCATGGTTTACTCACTTAACACTCAAAACCTCTCTATCCATCCCATCCCATTTCTCCTTCTTCTTTTTTTCATTTTTTTTTCTATTTCTTCTTCGTTTTCCTCTTCGTTTTCTTCTTCGTCTTCTTCCTTATTCATCTTCTTACTTCTTCCTGCAACAACAAATGATTGCTAGTTCTTATCTCTGGAACAGGTATAAGTTTTATTTTCTTATTTCTGGAAATATTTACTTGTCTTCTTCCTTCTTTCATGAGTTTTTCACTTTCATGAGTTTTTCACTTTCATGAGTTTTCTGAGAATATTTATTTGTTTTCTTCTTTCTAGAACTTTGTTTGAAGTTCATTTATTGTACGGGATCACTATAAATGATGGTGTAATTTAAAATGAGGTCTACACAAGTACTACATGAGCCTCGTGTAGTCATCGTATAGACTACATGCAGGGTACACAAGCCACGTGTAGACCTCATGTACACTACACGATCATCGTGTGACGCATCAGGAACTTTTTCAGTAGTTCACGAGCATCATGTTCCATCTATTACACTAATCGAGGACTACATGATCCTCATGTAGTTTCATTGTGTAGTGTACAAGATAACCACATGATGCTCGTGTACACTACATGATCATCATGTCGTCCTCGTGTACACTACATGATGGAACTACACGATCATCGTGTAGTTCTCGTGTAATCTACACGATGGAACTACACAAGCATCGTGTAGGGCTTATTACAGTACACGAGGTCTACATGATCATCGTGTAGTGTACACTACACGATGCTCGTGAAGGCCTTGTATACACTACACGATGACTACATGATACCCGTTAAAGCCTCGTGTACACTACACGATCATCGTGTAATATTCCATTTCATTATGTATTCTTCTTGTATTAACTTCCTTCATTGATGTATATGCAGATATCTCAATGATGGAGATTGGGTCAAAATGGTACAACATGGTCTTTTAGTGGAGAGAAGACCAAATTATTGGATATATCTACTAACTGCACTTACCACAAGCTATTGTGTATATTACATGAAGAACTCCAAATTGACCCCTCAAACTATGATATGTCCATCAAATTTCTTTATAGAAGCCATGTCCCTTACATTCATGCTGAATGTTTTAAATGATAGAGATTTACAGTTCTTTGTTAACAAGAATGAATCAGAATCACTTAGAAGCCCACTATTTGTAAGTACTAATCCTAAACTTTTTCCATCTCAAAGCTCGGTTCCTCAAACCACAATGTCACAACAACCTCCGATTCCTAAAACTACAGGGTTTTATTCAAGGGTTCCTGAAACACAAATATCACGACAACTTCTACATGAAAGCATTCCTCGCTTGGACAGTTTTGATCATTTTGATAGGAACTATCATGATGATGGTGTCTTTGGTCATGAAGATTATAATATTTTCGAGGATGGGGATGTTGATGTTGATGATGATTTTGATCAGGGGGTGTATAATGATGCAAACCATGGAGATGACCATGATGAAGCCATTAGTGGAGACAACCATTCACCAATTCCGGACTTGAATACTGGTGGTGAACTCGAGACCACTTGTCCATTACCATCACAAGCTGATTTGAATGTACAACGTCCTAGGTCCAGTGAGTAATGGGCTGATTTGAATCAGCTTGTAACAGATACAATAAATATGGATGATTTGTATAGTGATAAAGCCGAGCTGCTTAAGGTTGCTCGTATGATGACCATCTAAAGAAAATTTTATTTTCGGATCTTCAAGTCAAGTTAATCAATATTGGTACTTGTATGTGTTAAGAAAACATGCCAAATGGAGGTTACAGGCCGTGAAATTGAAAAATTGTCCATACTTCAATGTTATAAAGTTCATCAATATGCATACATGCACGTTTGAAGTTTTGAGACATGAACACCATCATGCTACATATTCATTGATTGGTCATTCTATACGGTCTAAGCACACGGGTGTCAGACGTATATATAGACCAAAAGACATAATTAAAGATGTTTGGCTTGATTTTGGTGTCAACATAGGTTACCATAAGGCATGGAAGGCTGAGGAATATGCATTAGAATTAGATCAAGGGTCTCCTAAAGACAACTATAAGATGCTCCTAGCATATTATCACATGTTAGAATAAAAAAAATCCAGGTACTTATTTTTTATTTTGCCATCATAATGTCTATATGAGTACTACATGATAGTTACATGGTCCTTGTGTAGTCTACACGATGGTTAAAAAGACCTCGTGTAGTTATCGTGTAGTCTACATCATGGTTACACGAACCTCGTGTAGTCATCGTGTCTACTCCATGGTTACACGAACCTCATGTAGTCATCGTGTAGTCCATACAATGGTTACACGTATCTCGTATAGTCCACATGATGGTTACACGGACCTCGTGTAGTCTACACGATAGTTACGCAGACATCGTGTAGTCTACACCATGGTTACACAGACCTCGTGTAGTCATCCTGTAGTTTACACGATGGTTACACGGACCTCGTGTACGCATCTTGTCCACTATGTACTCTGTCGATTTTAATATAACAATATTAAATGTTTTTTAGGGACAACAACACACATAGAGGCTGATGAGGAAGATCATTTTAAATATTTTTTCATGCCTCTTGGACCATTTGTTTGTAGATTTTTCAGCTGGATACGACCTCTCATTATTGTTGACGCAACCGCCTTAAAAGCCAAATACAAAGGGGTATTATTTGTTGCAACAGAAAATGATGGGAACAACCAAGTATATACCATTGCATTTGGAATTGCAGATTCAGAAAATAATGATTCATGAGAATGGTTCTTCCGTAAACTTTACAATGTAATCGGTGATCCGGAAGACTTGGTATTTATATCTGACAGGCATACACGTATACTAAATGCTATACATGTTGTCTTTCCCAATGCGCTTCATGGAGCTTGCATCTTCCATATGGGCTAAACTTTCAAATCAATTTATAAAAAGGAAGATGCGGTCGCATTGTTTTTGAAAGCAGCAAAGGTATATCGTCAATCAGAATTTGATCGGATGATGATTCATTTTACAGATGCATTTCCAGATATCTCATAATACGTGTCAGTTGTGGGAATTGAGAGGTGGGCACATTCCCATTTTGATGGAAGACGATACAATATAATGACTACAAATATCACAGAATGTTTGAATGAGGTTTTGAAGGATGCTAGAAAGTTTCTCATTACATGCCTTATAGAACATATCTGTGACATGTTACAACGGTGGTTCTATCAACGATGGACGGGTGCTTGTAAAATCACCTCGCAGATGACAGATTGGGTTGGGACTAATGTCATGATAAAAACTTTAAATCCTCAACATCAATAAAAAATGGTCATGAAGACTACACAAAGTCTACATGAGGCCCGTGAAGGCCTCGTGTACGGGCCTCGTGTAGTCTACACGAAATCTACACGAGGGAGCCTGAAGGCCTCGTGTAGTCTACACGAAGTCTACACGAGGTCAGTGAAGGCCTTATATAGTCTACATGAGGGCGTGAAAGCCTCATGTAGCCTACACAAAGTTTACACGAGGCCCGTAGACTACGGTGTGCAGTTCATTAAGTTAAAAAACAAATCATACTTACTTGCATACACAAATCACCAACACTGATTCTGATTTGAGGGTTGTATTCATGAAAATCCCTCCTCATGAGCTTCAGGTATGCATCGATATACTGCAATGTACGAAATATTAGTTAAGATATTTATAATTATTTTAAATACCACATTAAAAATAATTATAAATAACTTCTTATATCTGACGCAAGCCATTGATAATGTGAATAGACTAGTTTTTTAAACCAGGTAAGGTTAACGATGCAAAATCCAATGTCTACTTTCTCGTTCCTCTACAATATAAGTATATATCCAAGTTAGGTACACGATTGGTTTACTACATGATGGTTACACGGATCTCGTGTAGTCTACACGATGTCAGTGTAACCATCATGAGTACCATACGAAGAATAAGTGTACAAGAAAATTACAAAACTTACTTTGTCCTTGGAGAGGTGAAACGGACTTTAAAACGAGCTTCATCCTCAGAAGATACATCACCATATGCTTGAAAAGGTTTGAAGTCCGTTTTGGCAATGATATTCTCATCAACTTTTTTCCTTCGCTGCCTTTTCTTTTCAACATTTTTGGTTTCCCAATTAGGTGGCTCTAGGACTTGAGATCTTTTTATCTTCCTCTTACCAAGTTCACCAAGGCAGGCAATTTCTTCTTCTTCTCCATCGTTGGACTGCTCCGTTGACCGAACCAAATCCATCAATGCAGATATTATCGATGCAACCCTTCTCTTCTTCTTCTTCTTCTTCTTCTTCTTCTTCTTCTTCTTCTTCTTCTTCTTCTTCTTCTTCTTCTTTTTCTTTTTTCTCTTCCATTTCTTTTTCTTTTTCTTTTTTCCTTTCAGTTTTTTCTTCATCTTTCTTCTTTTCACCTTTCTCCTCCTTATTACCTTCCTTATCTTCTTCCTTTTCTTCGACCTTCTCTTATTCCTTTTCTTCTTTTTATTTTTCTTCTTCTTCCTTCTATTCCTTCCCTTCTTCTTCTTCCTTCTTTACCATTTCCTCTTCTTCTTCCTCCTTCTCTACCATATCTTCTTCTTTTTCATCCTTCTCTCCTTCTTCATTTTTTTCACTTCCTTCTCAATCTCCATATCCTCCCCGTTGCTAGCCATCATCATGGTAGATCGAGGATATAATGAGTAATCATCTGGCCTTAATGTTACAAGATGATCCATCAAAATTTAGGAAATTGTAAAGGAAATGTCTGATTGCATGGACATAATCTTCTTATCCATTGAAGTGATCTTTTGGTCTATTCCAATCAGGCATTTCCTCACCCAATCTTCATGTCCACTGAACTTCTTGGACACAACTTTCTTCTCCTTTGTTCAAGAAGAAGAAGGGTAGAAAATGATTTTGAACATACATTCTCTCGAACTACTGATCTCTAGAAACTTTTTTCTCTTTTCTCCTCAGTAGGGACCAAGGAAAGAACTGTCAACTAAAAATGAAAAAAATAAATCAGTATATGTGAAGGTAATATTAATTAACTTGTCAACATACATTCTCCTTCGAAAACATTTCTTTTTGAATATTCTCAACTGGTACTATCGTGGTCGGACACCACTTTCGAATCCTTGGCACCTTGGTCGAAACATGGTTATCATACAAACTACCCACCAATGGGATAGTTTCAAATACCCATGCCTATTTAAACAAAGAAGAGTAATTCAGTATTAAGCACATAAATGATTCAATACATCACTACATAGAATTAAATAATTTGAAACCTGGAAGGCAAATGGACATCCATTAAGTGAATACCCATGAACAACAGCGAGGGATTTCTGTATTTTTTTTTTTTTATTGATCTTTAAGATCACCAAAAACAATCTTCGTATTCTTCACAACTAATAATGGTTTCATTATTTTAGAGAACGAGAGCTCTCCCCATGGATATTGGTTGAACGCTTCAAGGTCGTCAACCAAAACCAATCATCTCTTCTCAATTAGGGTACGGTTCTCCTTCCCTAACATAAAATGCTCTAGCAAATAAATCAGAGCCATTTTGATCCCATCGGAATCTGACTTATATTTAGAGTTTTTAAACTTCTCCTCCAACTCAGCCATGGTTATTGATTAGGCTTTGAAAAAATACAGATCAAAGAGTCTATTGGGGTCACGTGTCTTCTTCTCATCCCGGGCTTCACCGAACTTGAGTTCGTCATCAATGAGAACTCTTTCTTAGAGAATCACAATGGTTCCTCATTGACAAAAAACCATATTTCCTCCTTAGATGGAGTGCCGTTGACATATTCGACCTCTCAAGCCAGCAACTGGTGGCAGACAGTTGTTGAAAACTTCAGGATTGTGAGATCAAGGAGATGGCCAAAGCATGTCACCCTAAATAGGTAGAGTTGAGAAGCTGTCAGCTTGGTCTTGATAACCTCTATGCAGTGGGTATCACACTTTGCATGGACTCTTGCTTTTAGAATTATGTTAATGTCATGGACGTATCTTAGTTGCATATTTGATGAAGCCATAACCTATAGAATATTCAAGGAAAGCATAAGATCAGGAAATATACACGATACTCGTGTAGTCATCGTGTAAACTACACGAGGTGTACAGAATACTCGTGTAGTCATCGTGTAGACTACACGAGGTGTACACGATTCTCGTGTAGACTACATGAGTTGTACATGATATTTGTGTAGTCATCGTATAGACTACACGAGGGGTACACGAACATCGTGTAGACTACACGAAGGGTACACAATCCTAGTATATTCTTCATGTAGCCTACATGAGGCTTACGCGACCCTCGTGTAGTCCTCATGTAGCCGACACGAAGCTTGTTCAACCCTTGTGTAATCCTCGTGTTGACACGAGGGGTACACGACCCCAGTGTAACCTAAAAAATAGACACCCACCAAGACCAACACCTTAGAAACCTAGAAAACAACACTCAGAAATTCAGTAGAAAAAAACACTCAGAAACCGAGACAAAAAATTATTAGAAACCCAAAAAAAAAAAAAAATCAACCTTGTTGTGATTCAGACATCCACAAAAAACAGAAACTCAGAAACCTAGAAAAAACCCCTTAGAAACCCAGAAAAAACATCTCAGAATCTAGAACAAAAACTCAGGATCCGAAAACTTAACTTGTTGTTTTTCCTTGCTGTGGGAGATGAAGACTCAAGGATTTGTAGAGAGAGATGCTGCAACTTCGAGAGAGATGCTGCAACTTCGAGAGAGAGTAACAGTAAAACGAAGGGATGGAGTTTCGTATAATCATTTTTTTTCAAGCCGTCGTTTAAAATTCGTGAAGGAATTTTTTAATAAACTCACAAGTCGATTTTGAATTGATTATGGATCTAAGATCAGAGTAAATAAAAATTAGTGTTAAAATTTATTTCTATAAAATGGTCACCGTAGGGTGTACTTTGGGCATATATATTATTCGAGGAAAAACAATGTAACAAATCTCAAAACTCAGTCTGTGCTAGTTTGCTTCATAATTCTCTGCTCAATTTCTCTCTCTGTTCGTCTCTCTTTCTCGAGCTGACGAGATCCCTCATCCTGCAATGCGGATTTAGTCTGGTTGAGTTTTGAAAATTTACCAATTCTGGATCCGAGCTTGTTGCACAGGACTGAGAGCAGAGAGACGAAGAAAAATGGGCAATGGGTATGGGTTGGGTTCTGCTTTCGACTCCAAGTCCGGGCAGATGATAATGATAGCTTTGCTCCTAATGGTGGGATCGTTCTATTTAGGCACCCTCTTCGGTAACGATGCCTCTATTTACGTTTCTCAGCTCTCCTCCAATTCGTCTTCTTCATCATCACCTGGTATGCTTTCTCTTTCTTTTCTTTTTTCTGTATATTGTTTGTAAAATCGAAAATTACAATATCACCTTAAATGTTTTTAGCATTCTAGTATCTTTTAAGTTGAAAGGTGAAATTCCTTGCTCTCTAGTGTAATTTTGAACTCGATGGCCACTTTTTTCTCAAGAAATGCTGAACTTCGAACACATCGCCAATAGTGGACCGGACTATCGTGGGTATTTGAATCCTAGGTTATTACTACATTACTAGTCAGAATAGTGAAAGTGGCTGCAGTTTTAGGACTGCTGTTTTAATTGCCGAATCTTAGAACCCCTTCACAGTTGTGAATAGGAAGATATTGGAGCTTGCATGTTATGCTTCTGGTGCTTAAAGCAATCCTTGACATGTTTTGTGTGCTTCTATGATACTATCCCAAGTTTCGGAGTGATTTTTAGTGTGTTATCAAGCTTTGCAGTTCTAGAAAGGATGCCAAGCATTCAAGTTCGAATTATTTTAATTAGTTACTTTATGTTTTCCACTGCAGGAACTTCCACATTTACAAACAAAGTTGCTCTTTCTTACAGAAAAGTACCACTTGCCATTCCAGATACTGGTATGGATATATGCCCATTGAAGTTGAATGAGTACATCCCCTGCCATGATATTTCCTATATAAAAGAATTGTTCCCAAAGTTGAATCTTTCTAGAAGAGAAGAATTGGAGAGGCATTGTCCTCCTCTTGATAAGCGTTTATTTTGCTTGATACCTCCGCCAGAAGATTATAAGATTCCTGTAAAATGGCCAACTAGTCGAGATTTTGTATGGCGGGGCAATGTGAATCATACGCATCTTGCTCAAGTTAAAGGAGGACAAAATTGGGTGCATGAAAAAAATCAACTATGGTGGTTTCCTGGAGGTGGTACACATTTTAAACATGGAGCACCGGAGTACATCCAAAGGTAATGTAATGTTAGAATCTTCTGCAGACTCTTCTGAAGTCTTTGTGTATTCAATTTCCTATGCTGCATGGCTGGTCCTTGCCCGTGAATCAATCACTTTTCTAGTTGGTTAATTCGGACGAAATATTAGAACCTATATTTTAGGTTTTCTTGGTTGTGCAGCCCTTGGGATCCAAGTATCAAGCTTTTCCTTTTATGTCAAGTGTAGAGTGTGTGAATGAGTTTTGTAGGTTACCATTAAATTTGTGCTATAGTGGATCAAATCTATGGGTTTTCACTGTGTTCTCAGACTCCATTTTTTGATTGAATTGATTGACCTAAATGGAATGTTGTAACTCTTCACTTTATGCTTCGAGAACTCCTATTTCTGATGCACCTAGCAGAAGGCACATTGCATTTTCCTCCCACTAAGGGCGAGGGAGCTCTGTTTAATTATTGGAATTAGGGGTGTCCATATATTAAGGCAAACTACATGGGAGGTTGGTATAGTTTACCCAATCATACATTTTTCCTTTCTATCTCTGTTTGTGTTGAGTGATGCTGAATTAACCTTTATGCTGTGAGAGGTCCTACTTTTAGTTAGTCACTAGGCACATGACATTGTCTTTTACATGGGAGCGTCTGTAATCTAGTTGTTGTAGTGTGATCTAGCTCTCAACAACATAGGCAAGTGAATTCCTCTGATGGATTCACTTCATTAGTTTGAATAATTTGTTTCCTTCTTCTCTTGTATGGATATAATAATTTTCCTTTCCTTTTTAGTGATCTGATTTAGACTGGGCACTCAGGAACGTCGTTGTACCAAAATTTCTTTTGCTGTTTCGGTAAACTTTGCTGGATTCATTGTTCCTGTTTGGTATTGACTAGATCATATATGCTTGCAGATTAGGCAATATGACCACAAATGAGACTGGGGATTTACTATCTGCAGGAGTCTTTCAGGTTCTAGACGTTGGCTGTGGAGTTGCCAGCTTCTCAGCTTATCTCCTTCCCTTGGATATTCAAACAATGTCCTTTGCTCCCAAAGATGGGCATGAGAATCAGATCCAATTTGCTTTAGAAAGAGGAATTGGTGCAATGATTTCTGCTTTAGCCACCAAACAACTGCCATATCCTGCTAGCTCGTTTGACATGGTTCATTGTTCTAGATGTCGTGTATATTGGCATGAAAATGGTATTTTGCCTTCTTTATATTTAGATTCATCCTGCAGTAAATGCTCCAATGTTAAACAAGTAAAGCTCTTGTGTGATAATTTAAAATTTGAAAATGTTAAAATAAAGAAACAAGCATGTATCGTTTTACATATTACGGACGTAGATTACGATAAGATAAATCATTTGTAGAAACTAATAATTACAAGGCTGGTTGAGGCTGGTCATGGGCTCGTGGCAGTGGCTTTAGCCGTATCATGTTTAGTTTGGGGGAGGTTATTGTTTATCGAGAACTCTTTGTTTGTTCTCCTTTGATTTCTTTTTAGCCCATTTTTGGTTCATAGCTGATACCTGATAGTATTTTTCTTTCCCTTGTATGGCTATTAATAATGTCACTCTTTTTAACGTGTATATTTTATTTTCTATTGCAATAGAAGTTATAGCACATTGCTTCAATAGGTCTTATATCCCTATTGTGCAGCTCTTGGAATCTTAAAATTGTGAAAGAATGCATTATACCCATTGATAAAGCCATACAGTTACTAATGTATTATTAGCCTGTGAATTCATCTTGAACAAGATTATTTGATTGATATGTTGTCAAAATGCATTCAAATAAATCATTGGTAAAGTAAACGATGGTCATAGAACTGATTTATGAATTATGATCTTTTTATGACATGATAGCTTACATGACTGGAAACAATAACCATCTATCTGGTTGTGAGAGTAATATTTTGCTTTGATAGTTGTAGCTTAGTTTATAATCCATGAGTTTAGATCAACCTAAACTTCTTTGTGGTTGAACCTCGATAGTGAGCTATATCATATTGTGTTGATAATGAGCGTGATCTTCCTCTTACTTTGATCCCATTATAAAAACAAAGATAAACATGAAATATTGATGATTTACCTACTGTCCATAAAAATGATGTGGTTTTCACTTTTCCGGTCGACTCCATGCCTGTAATTGGATTTTGGTGAGGCTGCTCAGTACCTTTATTGGATCTTTTGAACATTGCCATGCTGATTTATCTCGGAATATCATTGGAAATCCTTTACTTTGCTCATTGTTTATTTTCTTAATTTGTTTCCTGCAGATGGTATTTTACTCAAAGAAATTAACAGACTATTGCGGTCTGATGGGTATTTTGTCTATTCTGCTCCACCTGTGTATAGGGAGGATAAAGACTATCCAGTCATTTGGGATAGATTAATAAAGTTGACTACCGCAATGTGCTGGAAACTTATTGCTCGAAAAGTACAGACAGCAATCTGGATCAAAAAGGACACAGAATCATGCCTTGTGCACAATGCAGAGCAGAAACTTTTGAATATATGTGATGCAGTTGATGAATCTAAACCATCATGGAATGTACTGCTGCAAAATTGTATACATGTAAGAAATGCCCAAACAGATAATCAGAAACTCCCTCCCAGACCAGAGCGCCTTTCAATATATTCAAAGAGCCTCAACAGAGTTGGTTTGTACATTCTTTCCTTTTTAAATGATCTGTTTGCCATTTTTGTTTCTCCATTTTTTTTGCTCCCTATGTCATACATAATACTATATCTCAATTGGCTCCTCATTTATCAAAAAGCAGGATTCGCCATGGTTAAGACGTACAATTAAATGGCGCAGAAGGTTGTACACGAACTTTATGAAGCACTATAAAGTATTTGCAGGGGATTCTTAAGATTTGGTCTAGACTTATCTTAATTCTTACCATGGAGAGAAACCTTCTTCATTCCATATTTTATGGGCTTCTTTAAGGACTAAAAATACAATCTCGTCTCACACACGAACATGTAATAACGCTTGCATGTATCTTGATTTATCTCTCTATGCTTCTATGATTTGCTGACTTTATTTTCTTTAGCATACGTAGAGTTATAATGATAATAATTAGAATGTCAAAATTACATTTGTTTTTTTATCAGTGAAGAAATCAAAATTAGAATGAGTATGATAATTGGGTTCGAACAAGCATCACAGGTGTGAATATACTGGTGTTCGTGTTTCCAGATCACTTAAGGCCTGCCACTAAGTTAACTCAGATGTGCACTGATTTTTGTTTAATTCTGCAGTACCTACAGAATCTCATTTTGATGTGATAAGATGACTTATTATTGAATTCTCTATCAGGTGTTAGTCAAGATGGGTTTGATTCAGATACTCTCTTTTGGCGAAAGCAAGTTCGTCGTTATTGGAAGTTAATGGATGTCAATACAACCGAAATACGAAATGTCATGGACATGAATGCTCTCTATGGTGGATTTTCAGTGGCTCTGAATGTCTTCCCGGTTTGGGTAATGAATGTAGTTCCTGTAAACCAGAAAAATACCTTATCTGCTATATATGATCGAGGAATGATTGGTTCTTTTCATGATTGGTAAGCTGACTTACAGAAATTTAATCAGATATATGTTATTCTACTATTTCCAATTGTGGATGCTAATATTTATCTTAATACTAGGTGTGAACCATTCTCAACTTATCCGCGCACATATGATTTGTTGCATGCCAACCATCTCTTCTCTCTGTATAAAAATGGGGGAGAAGGTTGTTTGCTAGAAGATATAATGCTTGAGATGGACCGAATTATACGGCCTCAGGTAATTTTTGTTGTTAGTACATTTAATACGTCCTTGTTTGTTGTTAGTACATTTAATACGTCCTTGAACCAAACGCATTGATTTGTAGTAATGCAATTGTGAATCTGCATCTTTTCCTAGTTTGCAAGATTTAGGCTATGTTTGGATCTAGGAAATTAATTGGGAAATGTAGAAGAAAGTAGTGATATGAATGGATTTTGCTATATTCCTTCCCTTTCCGTCTCATTCCACTTACTTTTCCTTTTATTTTTCTTTCCTCCCTATTTACCAAGATCCAAACATAGCCTTGGCAAATTTACTTACTAGATAATATTGGAGCCATAGGTGACGTAAATGTCGGAGGAGATGAGGTTTCGTTATATCTTATTCATCGAAGGGCTTTTGTAATTTTGATATACATATCTTGCTTTGGCATTGCTTGTTCATTTATCAGAGTATACATCATCTTCTCTGTTTTATCAAATAAAAGCTGGCATTTTCATCCTAAGCATGTAATGATTTGTATGCTCCAACTTTTTTTTGTTGCAATTTAAACCCCAAGTTGCTCATGAATAAGAAATTTCTAAATTATTTTATGCAGGGGTTTATTATAATTAGAGACGATGATTCGATTACATCTAGAATACGCTCTATTGCTCCTAGATTTCTGTGGGAGGTTGAATCCTATTTCCTGGAAACTAAAGTAAAGACAGTAACTGTGTTGATATGTAGAAAGAAGTTTTGGGCAATTCTGTAAGGATATTACGATCGGCTAGCGCACAAAGCTCAGAAATACAGGTGCTTCTCTTATCGATAATGGTTCGGAGATACCTCCATTCCAATTTCCTCATATTGATCTTGTAGAATGAAATGAGATCATAAGTTTATAATTCATTCTTTAATTCTCTAGTTCATGTGTGTATATGTTTAGGGAAGGAATTGGCTAAGAATTCTTATAGACTTACAGTTTGATCTCTCCTCTTTTTGCTTGTTTCATGTGTACTTTGTCATTTGTTCAAGTTATACACTAAGCATACAAGGGAATCCATGGATTTCTATACAAATGGCTGTTACTTCTTCACATGTGTATTATTATTTACATTTGTGCTTAATTATTTAACTTGACATTTTTCATGCTGTCTGGACGATTATTGGGGTGAGTTTTAGAGTGTTTGGTCTAGAAGTACATTAATGCATTAAAAAGTATTATTTCAAATTACACATACTTAACAATTGTTTAAAATATATTTTGAAATGTAAACACTTGTATGAAAAATGTGTAAGGACTTTTGTTCTTCGTATGGCAGAAACACATATAAGGAAGAGGAAAATGGGAGAGTGAAGAGAAGCTATCACCGAGGATCCTACGTTACCAGTCTGAAACTACGTTACCAGTCTTCACGTTTCAGACGTGGATCTTAGGACTCGGTTTTTGTCCACTTACTTTTCTCACTCAATTCTACAGTTACCGTCAAAATAGTAAAGACACTTCCATCTAAGAAAGTAAAAGTACCGAGAACAATATGGTCCTTTCAACATGAAAGAACATATTGTCCTTACTGAGCTAAGGAAGAAGACGAATGAAGAAGAAAGAGAGGGGGAAGAAGATGAAACAACTTTGCCAACGTGTCTTTTAATGTGTTGGAGAGGAAAAGGACTATTGTCAAGTTGTTTTCTTGGGATAAAAATCAGCCATATTCCACACCCACTTCTCTCCAGTTATTAGAAGAGAAAAGTTATTATGTTATCAGATAATATATAAAAATATGTATCATATTAAAATATATTATGTTATATTAATATATATTATGATACATAAATATGTTATAGTGTACTTCTACATAAAACTACATAGATGTAATTAATTTATTTACCTTACACGTAATTTTCTACTAAATTTGTTACTTTGACTGTTTTTATAATTTTGTTATTATAATTTTACAAACCAGCCCTCAAAGGTTCAAAAAGTATATGTTAATGGTTTTACGTGCTAGAGTATGGGTTTCAGTAAGAGAAAGTTATTGAAGTCTGGTTATCAAAGTGTTTATCCAATACTTTCCAGTTGAATACCATTCTAAAGTTTTGAGGATCAATCAATCATTCATAAAATTTTAATAATTAGAAGTTAAAATAAATATATGACAAGAATAATTATATGATTCTATTATAATTTCTTTTATTATGAATGATCGAACATTTTTATAATTTTAACCGTTTAATGACGATGCGAGAATAAATCTCATCATTCTGAATTGAATAATTAGTTGCAAAATTGATTTGAAACTAGATCGCTATAAATGATCTAAGATTCACTCAATGGAGATTCTTTCTTTTTTTCTTTTTGGTGGGATCCTTTTCCCACTAGATAGAAAGGAAATTTTTTTCTTTAGGAATGAGTCAAAGAGAGGCGAAGCTAGTCAAATGAAGGTTGATATGACAAGACAATCCCATGCTTGTCCCCGCAACCCACAACATCTCTCATCCCTGCCCCCCACTATTTCAACTCCATTATGTATAATTTCTGTTCTACCCATTTAAAGCATTGATCTTATTTTATAGGATATGTTTGAATCAAATTACTTAAACGAAAGTTCTATGATCGTGGGATTATTTAGTGCATGAGATTTATTTATTTTTGGATCATCTAAGTGAAAGTAGACTTTACGTGGTTATTAAGTATTGACAGAGAGTATACTTAAGTTATATCTGACCGTTCAGTTAAATCTAGAATCATCATATCTAACGTAACTATTTTTATATTAAAATATTATTTTTTTCATTTAATTTTTTTCATTAATTGATTTAACTGAACGAGTCAGATCATCTTTATTTCTACTGTTGGACCTCACATAGAGTGATTCAACAAACTAATAAACCCCGTCACTTTACATTCCCTGTATCGTATCATTATCCTTACTTAACTGCTAAGACTAGTACGTGGTTCAACATTTCGGGTGAGAAGTAAACCAATAAGACAAAGAGAGTTTTAATTATGAGTTAGTTGTGTACTCTCACGCCAAAATATTGTTAAAACATGGTAATGTTGCAAAACATTGCTCTTTTATTCGAGTTTAGGATCTCAACTTTAATAATTATGTCTATGTATTTATGTATTAAACTACAATACATAAGTATAATAATTTGAAAATATATTTTAAGTTATTATGGTACCATCTTATTTGAAGTAAATAGGTTTTAAAATAATAGCTAGTATGACTATAAGGAGGATTATTGTTTTGTTTAACGAAGGATTCTTTACTATCAAAGTATCTACTCAAATTGTCACACATAGAGTTAATTTGAGTTAAGTATTTGTCTACATTACAAATTATATTTTTCACGTTAAATTTATTGTGGTATGTGAATATAGAGCAAGAAGCTTTCATAAACCAAGAACAATTATAAGAGAATTGAAACGATTACAACTCAAAACCAACTAGCAACGTTTACAACTGAATTACTAAATTTGAGTACAATGATAATAAATAAAACTGAAAAGTAAAAACTAGATCGAGGTTTGCACGGGTGCAAAGTCCTAAAGGAAATAATCATCCATCACTTGGTGCTTAGAGACTACGATGAATCATCTCTGCAGGATTTAACAATCTTAAATTGAGTACAACTAAGTACCTCAGCCTCTCTCAGAATTCTCTGTATTTTTTCTCTCTCAATTATGGACAATGCTATTGTTAATGCAAATTATGAAGAAAAAAAATGAAACGTTCTGTGATTTTATGATGATAAAAACGATATTTTTTAAAACGTGTAGATTAGATTGTTGGGGATAATGGAGATCATTAAATATTCTATTTATCTTCTGCAGATAATGAAACAACATCTGTTGGAGATATTTTCTACAGATAAGCCTTCATCTCCAAGTAATTTAATTAAGAGATTTTTGTTTGTAAAAATAATTCTTTAACTGCAGATAATGAAACAACATTTGTTGGAGATATTTTCTGTAGATAAACCTTTATCTCCAAGTAATTTAATTAAGATAATTTTTCTATAAAAATAATTTTTTATCCGAACCAGACCGAGATTGACCGGTCAAATGGGAGTACGTGAGGGGAGTACCATATATCACCTAAATCTTTCCTTCCCCACATAATATGAGATGTCCCTTGAAACTAACCTGAAGATAAGAATGTTAAATTTATAAATTCAACAACTTTTCTTTGAATTATTAACATAGAATGAAATCTCACACTCCTATTCAACACACATTTTATTTCTCTTTGAACTTCTTTTCTTTTCTCCGGCTTTCCAAGAAAATGATCTTTTATCAATACTTTTAAAGTTGATCTTTTATTCACCAAGGGACGTACGCGTGGCAATACTCCAGAGAGATGATGTCATATCTCGTGAAAAGACATCACATTGGTCTCAGCTGGGAACTGCAGTTAACACTGTGAAGCACTTAATAGGCATAAATGCAGATTAATTAATAAACAGAGAACCAGATTTTGTACCGAAAATAATAATAATAATAGAGGAATGAGATTGAGCTAATCAATGACAAATGTCAGAGCTTGACAGAAAGGCAAAAGGAATATAAATAATTGTTGAAAAAAAATTAAAGACAAAATTTCTTTTTTAAAATTTTGATAATTAGTTTATAAATATGGTTTCATCTCTTTTAGTTTATATGAGAATTTTGTGCATTTTTCTTTAATTCTCTCTTTGTATAATGTTTGATAACATATTATATATAAGTTGAATTCTCGAGATTTATTTTATCCTAAAAGATAATTAAAAATAATAATTATCATTAACTTAAGCACCATAGAGAGTAAATCTTCTTTTGAAATGATAACTAAAATTGATGCATTAATTAATTAATTAATTAATTTTGTTCGTTCAATATAATTTTATCTTCGGAGTAGCTTGCAATAATTTAATAAATAAAAAGTGTAAGAGAGAGAAATAGGGACGTAGAAGTCAGTGCATGCATAAGCATACAAACAAACAAAATAGAGCAGAAACCATTGAAAAGAGGCACTGTCATTGAAGCCCTGCTGTGTCCCCTCTGGGACACCCGATAAAATTGAAGCGCTTCTGTTATTGTTGACCTCTTGGTAGGAGAGAGGGACTGATAGTGAACTCATAGATTTATGACACGTGTTGATATTACAGGAACAGTTCTAACTTCTGAGCTGTTTTATCATTTAAAGATTTTTAAGAAAAAGGCAAACTGCTATCTCTGCCCTTTCCCAGTTCTCTGCTCTGTTCCTTTGAAGATTGAGAGGTCATTTCATATGTTGTCTACATCACATCTCTCTCTCCTCCTCAAATTTGTTTGCTTTTCTAAAAAAATTACGCTGAAAATCACAGCATGATTCCTCTAAAACATAAAACATAATTTAGAGAAAATGCTCATATAAAAGTCAATACTTTCAATGACCAACTGGTTTTGACCCACGTCATAAATAGTAGGTCTCACGACTTTATTTTCTTAGACCTAATCTATAATACGCCTCCAAATGATTGATTAGAAGTATACTATGATCTTTTTTCAATATAATATATTAGGCATCCTTTGCATGCAGGTGGATTGAGATTTCCAACAACTAAGAATTGCCATGCGTAATTCACGTGAAGTTTTATGGTCTTTCGTTTATGTGAAACATACTTGACGTGAATTGCATAACATGTCAATGTCAAGTGATTAGTTGAGATGATTTATTTGTTAAGATGGCTTCTCGTTGTTTTTGAACAACTGGTTCTCTTTTGGTTTGGTTAAGGAGAATTTCACATCTTTCCTTCTCTTCTTCTTTCCTTTCTTTCTTCTATGCTTCTCCTACGTTCTCTTCTTTCTTTTTTTAGATCTTAAATTTTTTCATGATATCAGAGCACATCTGACTCGCGTCAAAAATCCTGTTACAAATTTTTATGGTGCAAGTATACATTATCATCGTCAAGTAATAAATTTTTATAAAAATAGAGTATCATCCTCAAGATTGATTAGTAGTAATTATTAAAATTAACTAGACCTTAATTCTAATTGAGAATGACGAAAAATTGAGAGTTTTAATTAAACTAAAACGATAATGTTTTGATAAAGATAAATAATCTAATTTTGAATAGATAAAAGATCTAGGGATCCCGATTTCACCAAACCAAACATGCTTAAAATTTTAAAACTCAATCAATAAATGTTTACCAAATTATTGACAACGAAATTCTCTAAAGTAATTATCAATCTTTCTCAAGCATCCATAATAGATGAATCAAAAATATTTATCCCACATCTCTGTCAAGATTCAATCAGTTGAAAATCATTAAGCACGAGAAATTATAATTGCAACAATAAATCCATAATAATCTGTAACTTATGAAATTCTAATCGTGTTATAAACAACGATCAAATTTAATCTTCACTTCTCAGTCTCAGAATTAAATCTAAAATCATGCACTAGTTGACCAGACAATCACAAGCATTAAGAACGAATTATAATACTCAATAATACTGAATAAACATCGATTGAATTGAAAATCAAAATTTATGAACAATCATGGTTTGGTTACGTCATAGCCCTAGATAAGAAATTTAGAACATATTACAATAAGAAGATATCCTAATAATATTCATGAATAAAGAAGAAAAGAGAAGAAAAAACTAGATTTGATGATGAATTGAAGTTGAGATCCATCTTCCGATTGGATTCATCTTCGTTTACTCTCCAAAAAGTTTTCTCCTCTGCCTCTCACATCCAAAAAGTCTTCAAAAAGACCTAATATATTCTCTTTATACATGAGAGTTCGATAAGGATAAAATAAGAGAGAAAAATCATGAAAAACGTTATCGCGCCAGCGTCGCGGCGCTGGCTTACTTCTTAGCTAGCCAACGACAAGCACTGGGGTGTTGGCATGATGCCAGCGCTTAGCGCCCAGGTGCTGGCAGTTGCTTGCACCCAGCGTCGCGATGAGAACTGGTCCTTCTGCCCAGATCCATCATTTTCTCATTTTCTTCGTATTTTTACCTTCCAAATCTTTTAGAATCAACCCAAATGCTCAAGAATATTTTACCTATAAAAATAAAAATAAGACAAAAATAAATCAATCAATAACTCTAAAAGAATCAACAAAATTTAATTTAAGATTAACTAAAATAAGAGGGTAAAACATACTCGTCAAATACCTCCAAACTTAACTTTTTGCTAGTACTCGAGTAAAAAAAAACAAAAAATTCAAATAAGGAAATATTAAATCTGAATTCAGCAAAACTATGTATCAAATGATGAAATCTTTTGACTAACTAACATGTCTCAGAGATTTCAAATTAGTGAGAACCGAAGAAAAACTTCTGAATTGTGATCATGTAGAGTTTCAACACAACTACCAACTTACATTACACCTTGAAAAATCCCGAGTGGGTGTGTGTCGTCTTAAGCCGTCCAACTTCTTAGTCTTAAATGAGTTCATGCAACTAAGTCTTATAAAAGCGGATCTATTAATCTATTATTAGATTAGAAATTCATAGGCCAATTTTTCATGTCACTCTCCACTAATGTAGGCAAACCACAACGCTTTGGATCATTAGGACTTTCGTAGGCTTGTAATGTATGACTAAGATTTAGGGTAGGATAAAAGATATTATTTCGGCTTAATCATTACCCATAGTCACACATGCATTCTAGGAATCAACGAGCTTAACTCAACTTATCTTGTAACACCACCAAACTTGTCATTGCATCTCTTGAATTATTAACCATGCTCAACCATACTTTTTTTTTAAATTTGACTTCCTTGAGCTTCTATTTTCCTTAATGAGCTTTCAGCTAATAACTCTTAAACCAGTTGATCTTAGGGTATTAGGTTTTAAGACACCCCTTCGAGCTTCATCACTGAAGTTCAAGAGGCTACGAAATCAAACTTATTCATAATTTTTTATATCGAAACTCCTCCCATCCACCCAAATTGTCATAGCTCTAAGTATTTTTCTAAATATCCAAATACTATGAGTAAAAAGGGTTACTAGGGAGAACTTTTTATAAGATTACGGAATTGTCATGGGTGATAAAAAATGACTGTTTAGGCTCAACAATGATGACTGGGAGAACAATTATGAACATGTTGGCTTGAAAAGCTCAAACGGTCCAATGATGGGCTAAATCATGTCCTAAGTGAAACGTAGCCTAGAATTTCACATCGAACAACAATCAAAATGGTTCTAGAGTTCTTATGAGGTCATAATGATTTCTTAAGTCACATAAACCTTCTTCAAGAAAAAGATAATAAAATGTTCAAGACTAGGTGCTCAATATATCAGGATTCTCTAGTGTAATTTAAATCAATAATTGAATCAAACACACACTGATACATAAATTCATCATTTTTTTTCCAAAGCTATTGATAATTCAAAACCAATCTCATCATAGATGTTAGTGTTGTCTACAACAGAACGCCAAAAAAATGAAACTTTTATAAAAGCCACCACCCCCAAACTTATAAATTACATTGTCGTCAATGAAAAAATATTGTAAAAGGAGTAAGTAGAGAAGATTTCTCATAATAATGATGAGCTATCATCCTCGTCATTCTCTGCATTATTCATGTTGTCTCCGACTGAGGGGAAAGTGATGCATGAACCAAATTCATCCATAATTTTTTTAATTTAAAAACCTGAAGAAAAAACAAAAATAAAATAAGCAAAAGAAAAAAATTAAAAATAACTAAAAAATGAAATAATAGAAATAAAATTGGGTTGCCTCTTGGTAGCGCTTGCTTTAATGTCTTCAGCCAGCCATAATGATCATCCAGGCTTCACTCGTTGTCCACTGACTTTAAAAATCCTTTTGTGTCAGAAATTGACCAGCTAAGACCATTTTGTGCTCTCTCAACACCCCCATCAACTTGTCTTCTTGTTTACCATTTAACGGAGTAGAGATAATGACAGGTAGAGTGGATGCTTCTCCCATAAGGTGTACTGAAGGTGGAGGTCTAACACTGATGGTTTTTCAATAAATGGTAGGTGTCTAGGTTTACCTTCTCCCAATTCTGCACAATCCACCTGCAAATAACTATTCATATCATTTGGGTGTTTGATTGCTTTGAAGACATTGAAAATTACTTGATCTTTTTGCACTCTCAAAATAAGTTCTCCTTTTTGCACATCAATAAGAGTTTTTCCCTTAGCCAAGAATGATCTACCAAGAATAATTGAAATTTCTTGGTTTTCCTCCATATCAAGTGCAATAAAATCAGCTGATAAAATAAATTTATCCACATTTACCAAAACATCCTCAATAATCTCCAATGGATATCTAATAGACCGATCATCTAACTGTAAAGATACCGTCATGATCTTAGCTTCTCCAAGACCTAGCTTCTTGTAAACTGAATGTAGCATCAAATTGATACAAGTCCCAAGATCACATAAAGTCTTTTCAAGATATGAATTCCTAATGGTGCAAGGAATAGTAAAACTCTCTGGGTCTTTTAACTTTGGAGGCAATTGATTCTGCAAGATAGCACTACACTCTTTAGTAAGTGCAACTGTCTCATACTCCTCTAGCTTTCTCTTGTTTGAGAGAATATCCTTCATGAATTTGACATAGCTCGACATTTGTTCCAAAGCATTAACAAAATGGATATTTATATGTAGTTTCCTAAACAGATCAAGAAACTTAGAAAACTGTTTGTTCAATTTCTACTTTTGGAACCGCTGAGGGTTTGAAATAGGTAGAACATTGATTCTTAGGAAATATTTTTGACTTAGGCTTGCCTTCCTTCTTTTCTAAGCTCTTGGCAAGATCATCACCCATCGTCTCAGCTTCTGCTTCAATTGGCTAAGAATTTCTAACAGCGACTTTCTGAGGTTCTACTAACTCCTTGCCACTGTGAAGAGTAATGATGTTTACTTGTTCATTTGGATTCTTCTCAGTGTTGCTCGATAGATTATCTTGTGGTCTTTGATTGAGTATTTTTTACAGTTGACCAATTTAAAGCTCCAAATTCTGAGTAGATGTAGCTTGACTCTGAATACTTGTTTCTTACCTCTGAAGTGTAGCATATGTTCTTACCATAAATTGAGTAGTATTGACTGTGAGCTGGGAAAGAGCATATTCTAAAGAAAATTTAGGTTGTCGAGGCTAAAATTGAGGATGAGTAGCAACCGGTGTATTCATGACATTCTGACTATTCTTCCAAGAGAAATTTGGGTGATTTCGCCACCCTTAGTTATATGTGTTGGACAATGGATTATTCGGCCTGCGGTAATTCTCAACAAAATTAATATGTTCTGATCAAGAAGGAGCAAAAGGATTACCGTATTAATATTCGGTACTAAGATGAGGTCCATTGTAAAAATAAAAAACTTCACGTGAAACATGAATAACACTAGCTTTGGGGGTGAAATAGCTCAATTGCTTAGACAATATAGCTACTTGAGCAGTAAGAGCGGTAAGAGCATCGACTTCATGAACTACATGAACCTTTCTCAGTATGTTGCACTTAATTGGCCATTGATA
This sequence comes from Datisca glomerata, assembly GCA_003255025.1. Classification (NCBI taxonomy): domain Eukaryota; kingdom Viridiplantae; phylum Streptophyta; class Magnoliopsida; order Cucurbitales; family Datiscaceae; genus Datisca; species Datisca glomerata. The sequence goes on along the minus strand of QANY01011848.1, from coordinate 737,210 downwards.
GGCATTAGCAGCCATTTCTTCAAGCAAAGCATAAGTCTCCTCATGTGTTTTTCCCATTAAAGCTCATTCTGTTGTTGCATCCACTAGTGTCCTCATTGAATTTCCTAAACAATTGTAAAAAGTTTGGACTTTTAGTCATCTAGAGAGTCGATGATGTGAGCATCCTCTCAACCATTGTAAAAAGTTTGGACTTTTAGCCATCTAGAGAGTCGATGATGTGGGCATCCTCTTTAAATCTCTCCGAAGCTTTATAAAGAGACTCAATATCATATTGGATAAAAGTAGTGATCTCGTTCCTCATCTTGGTTGTTTTAGTTGGTGGAAAGAATTTAGCAAAAAATTTCTCAGAAAGTCCATTCCAAGTGGTGATTGATCCAGCGGGTAAAGTGTTCAACCAACTCTTAGCCTTATCTCGAAGTGAAAATGGAAATAATCTCAGCCTAATTGCATCAGTTGAGATATTGATGTGCTTGAATGTCTCATAAATTTTGAGGAAAATGGGTATGTGAACATTTGGATCATCATTAGGCGTGTCACTCAACTGATTTGCTTGCACCATGTGAATGATAGCCGGCTTAATCTCAAAATTGTTGGCATTGATAACAGGGCGTTTAATGGCAGACGCGACCTCATTGACCACTGACATAATATAATCCTAAATTTTCCGGTTATTTTGATTGTTCACAACTTCAGAATTTTCTCTAGCATCTTCCATGATTTCTTGAGGTTATTTAGAAGCTACTCTCCTCACTTTTCTATTACGACAACAAGTTTGCTCAATTTTCAAATTTAGAGGAGACAAATTTCACTTTCAAATTTTCTCATACACCTTAGAAAACGCCGAAAATTCAAAATAGTAAACAAACATAAAAAATAAGACTCAAAATAAAATTAATGATATGTAACTACAATATTAATAAACAAAATCAATCCCCGGCAGCGGTGCCAAAAACTTGTTACGATTTTTCTATAGTGCAAGTGTATCCTATCATCGTCAAGTAATAAATTTATATAAAAGTAGAGTATCGTCCACATGATTAATTGATATTAGTTATTAAAATTAACTAAACCTTAATTCTAATTAAGAATAACAGAAAATTTGGACTTTTAATTAAACTAAAATTCTAATTAAATTAAAATGATAAAGATTTAATAAAGATAAATAATTCAAATTTGAATAGATAAAATGTCTATGGATTCTGATTTCACCAAACCAAACATGCTAAAAATTCTAAAACTCAATCAATAAACTTTTATCAAATTATTGACACCAAAATCCTCTAAAGTAATTATCATAAACGATAACAATGAATCAAAGATACTAATATCACATCTTTGTCATGATTCAATAAGTCGAAACTCATTAAGCACATGAATATTATAATTACTACACTAGATCCATAATTATCTCCAGTTTATAAATTTTAATAGTGTTATAAACAACTATCAAATTTAATCATCATTTCTCAGTCTCAAAATTAAATCTAAAACCATACAATAGTTGGCCAGACGATCACAAGCATTAAGAACAAATTATAACACTCAATAATACTGAATAAACATCGAGTGAATTGAAAACCTAAATTTATGAACAATCATGGTTGGCTACGCCGTAGCCCTAGATAAAATTTTTAGAACATACTAGAATAAGAAGACATCCTAATAATGTTCATGAACATCACTACAAAAAATATGACGTTCTACAAGAGGAAGAAAACCCTGTGAAAAGTAATCCAAAGGGTTCTCGTGGCGCTTGTGACAACCCCTCATATTAAAAGTTCACGTTTTTTGCAAGCGCAATGCCTCCTATGAAGAATCATGTTGCCTCTCAAGTTTTTACGGGATTTTTTGACTCCTGTAGAACATTTTTTAATATGATTTTTCGAATCCTATTGATTGTATTCAATATGTGTTTTTAATACGTGTGAATTAACTAGGGTTTCTAATACTTTTAGTGGCATTTTATAAATGCTATTTTTATAGTCAATTTACATGTACCTAATTTACATACATATTTAACACATTAAAAATTACGTAAAAACATTTATGAAACCTTTAATAACATCAATATTTTATTTCACTTACACAAAGTACAATACGAAACTAAAAAATATCTAAAAGTATCATCACAAAGTATAATCATCTGCATATCATCATCATTTGTTCTAAAAAACTAAAAGTATCAAAATGTTTCACAAAATACTACAAAATAACCTCAAAAGTTCACTAAAATATCATATAAATCCTAATGTCCAATTTTTCAAACTTTGGACATCCATGTTCAATAGCCTCAAGTCATTGTAGATCTTGCATTATATAGAAAACTTAGTTACCAACATTTAACTAAGTTAGCACGTTAAAAATTAATGCTAGCTAATCAAGTTCATACCAGTGACCAAATAAACATATAAATAGCATAAGCACTCACAGATTGCTGCAAAGATGTAAATAGCATAAGTACTCCCACTAGTCCATAGAGAAGCAATACAAAAGAGTTACAGTAAATGAGAAAATGAACTAACTGTACGTTAACTATTTCTTCACAGAATGTAGACATAGATACATGTAGCCTCCAACGTTTTCTTCAACATTCTAACTTGTGATTAAGCTAAGTAGGTGTATAAAATGATCTGAAAGTCATTAGGTATCACGAACTCAATCTAAGATTTCAATATCAACAGTACACGAGACTAAAACAAATTTTACTCGAGAAAAGGACACCTTACGCTTTAACTTTTGATTGAGGTGCCAAATTCACATGCCGATTAGAATCAAACCATTATGAAATAGGGACTATCCTACAAAGGATATGACAAATGGATTGCAAAATCACAAACTACTGAGCAGTGACAGATAACTAAAAAAATGTATAGTCATACTCCAGAACTCAGATTCAAGTCAACTTAAGTTCAGATTAAATTAGCCAAGTCAATGTAATGCCATTGGCATTGAAACGAAACAAATGTAACCTCCTAAAACAAAACATGTGCATTCAGATCGGGAATGACTCAAACAACATCTTTTTTAGCAGATCCTTCACCCTTGGCAGATCCTTCACCCTTGGCAGATCCTTCACCCTTGGCAGATCCTTTAGTATCACCCTGTAAGTTCAAAGATCTCCAAGGATGTTAATTTCCAGGTCAGAAGCATCATGTCTTTTGTTGTTGCATCTGAATCCTTACCTAACTTCTTAGTCTTCTTCCCCTCTAAATCTAATTGGGTTTTCTTCATTTTTGCTTGCTTCTTCTTCAAATTAATCATTATAATATATTTATACCTTAGAAATTAGAAGCTTGATGATGCGTGTGAACTGGACAGAACTAGATTACTTCTTCATGAAGCTTCAATCAATAACCTAGCCCTATATTCTTTGGCGTGGCTGAGACGATGGTCGGGGCTCTTTCATCTTCAAAGTTTTATTCTTCAACGAAAACAAGAGAACCAAAAAAATCTTCAATTTCACAAGCCCTAACTCCTTCCCTATTTTGAACGGGAGAGAGAAGCAAATAGAGAGAGAGAGAGATAGATAAGCTAATCGTCGAGACTCTGCTATCTTTTCTTCGACGAAGTCCCAATCCTAGGTTGTGGGTTTGTATGTTGGGAGGGAGAAGCTGCCAGAGAGAATGATAATAGAGGGTTGGGATAAGGTATTGCAAGGAAGAAGAAGAAGAAAGGTATGAGATTCACCAGGTAGGAAGACGAAGCCCGAAGAAAACTAAAACGAAGCCTTTTTTACGTCAAGAGTACCCAAATGAGACCAAGAAGAAAACCAGATAGGAAACAATGAAATTGAGACTCACCAGATTGGAAGATGAACCCCGAAGAAAACCAAAATGAAGCCTTTCTCGTGTCAAGAGTACCCAGATGAGACCAAGAAGCGATAAAGAAGAAAATGATGGAAGTAGATCTATGAAGAAAATGAAATCGAAGACCCAACAGATGGGAACTTGAACTCTCACCCTCGAGAAAGACTCACACCTTCGAGAGACTTGATTTTGCTTTGTAAGAGAGAAGGTTCTGTTCATGTTTTGAATTTTTGAGAGAGAAGGCAAAATTTCAAGTCCTATTTTTAGTTTTTAGTACCGTTTTTTTGAGGTCTAAGATCTAAAATTTGAAAAATGGATCGCTCAAGATCAGGCTCTAATGACCCGGATCAATGAAACGTTATAGCCTACTACTCTTTCTGATATTTTTTGTTGCAAGTCTTTTAGGGAAGTTTGGGAATCTATTAAGTGTCGATTTTCTTCCCTATCCAGAACAAACATATTACAAATAAATTCTGATCTGCAATCATTTTTGTAGTGTCTATTAATATTGAAACTGAGGATCTTGTTCTTTATACTATAAATGGCCCACCAGCCGAGTATAATATTGTTCATACATCTATAAGAAAGCAGGCAGAACCTTTATCCCTAGAAGAACAACATGTCCTTCTTAAGACGGAGGATAAATTCTTAGAATCTCAACATAAAACGCAGGATAATGTATTCCAAAATACTGCCGTTCTTGCATCATTTTCAAACCGTGGCAACAACAGGGGTAGGGGTTCTCGAAACTTTAGAGGCAATCGGTCGAATGGTAGATTTAATTCTGGCCGTGGGGGTAGGAATCAACAATGGCAGTATAACAATCTTCCTACTGTTCTTGGTGCCCCACCATCTCAATTCCAATCGAATTTCAAGAACTCAAATCCTTCTAATTCTGAAGCTCAACACAATAATCACAACTCTCTGATTTAATGTCAAATGTGTCAGAAAATGGGTTATGGACCTTCTGATTGTTATCACCAAATGAATTTCTCCTATCATGGGAAAAATCCACCAAATCTTGCTGCCATGACAGCTATTTCCTAAACTTCTCATCAACCTAATTCACAAGTATGGATTTCTGATACAGACTATAACTCACATCTCATGCCCGACTTAGTCAATATTTTCACCCCAACCGAGTATAATGGTGAGGAAAACATTTCAATTGGTAGTGGACAGTCTCTTCCCATCACACACGAGTTCTGGTATACTTCACACTCCCTCCACTTCTTTTAACTTGTCTCAAGTTTATTGTATACCTCAGTTGGCTTCTAATTTACTTTCTGTTCATAAATTTTGTCTTGATCATAATTTTTTATTCAATTTTTATGCTCCATATTTCTTTATTTAGGTTAAATCTATAGGCCTCATTCTGCATAAATGGTTTAGATCCTATTTTATCATACTTACCTAAGTCCAAAGTTGCAAATCTTGATGCCAAGACCTCCAACTTTATATGGCATTCTAGGCTTGGTCACCCATCTAGTAGTATAGTTAGACAAGTCTTGAATTTTGTTAATATACCATGTACTTCTTCTTCTGATGATAGCATTTGTATCAGTTGTATATCGAACAAAATGACTGGACTTCCTTTGTCCCTCTCTGACTCTATCTCTTCTTCTCCTTTGCATTTAATTCATGACTAGACTTCATTTCTCCCTCTCTGACTCTATCTCTTCTTCTCATTTGCATTTAATTCATAGTGATGTGTGGGGTTCCTCTCCCACAACTTCTTTTCTTGGTTATAGATACTATTTTATTTTTATCGATGATATGTCTAGGTTTACTTGATTTTTCCATATTTCCCATAAATATGATATTTTGTCAGTTTTCAATAAGTTAAAAATATGGTTGAGAATCTTTTTTCTACTACTATTAAGTATTTTAGGTCCGATGGAGGTGGTGAATACACCATCCTCTCTTTTCAGAAAATTTTACATGAAAATGGCGTCATCCACAAAAAATCTTGCCCCTACACTCCACAACAAAATGAAGTGGCTGAAAGGAAACATAGACATCTAGTTGAAACTGGGCTCACCTTAATGCATCACGCTTCTATTCCTTCTGCCTTATGGAATTTTTTCTTTGCTACTGCTATGTATTTGATTAATAGAATGCATAATCCTATTCTTTCACACACTCCACCTTTTGTTAAACTATTTGGTAAATTAGCTGACTATAATTAGCTTAAGTTTTATGATTGTGCTTGTTATCCATGTCTTAAGTTACATATGCCCAATAAGGTTCAGCCCAAAACTATTTAGTGTATTTTATTAGACTATGCCTTTGAACAAAAAGGATATTTATGCTATGATTTATATTCCAAGAAATACTATACGTCAAGGCATGTTTTATTTGATGAACAATCATTCCCCTTTGCTAAATGTTCCATATGGTAGTTCTATGACAAATGATATCTATCCTCCCCTCCTTCCTTTTTTCAACATTATTTCTTCCTTCCAGGTACTAATTCTATTCCTAGTTTTCATTCAAATATGTTGGAATATATCTATAAAGTAGCGTGTAATAGCTATATATTTTATATAGTTATTTCTCAGACATTAGTATTATTGAATTCTTATGAATGAATTGAAAGTTTTATTTTAAATTAAAGTGTGTTTATAAATTACTTAAGTACTGGAACTTTCACCAACGAACGAAGAGTGAAGACAAAGGCGTCTCCAAACGAACTTTTCTGAAAAAGTTCAGAATGATATTCGCAGTCTTAGAATCGACTAGACAATTGAATCTGATTACGACTCTTAGGTTGAACCAATGGATGCCAGTCTAGGGGCATGTGAGTGGAGACTCAAATGGTTAACCTAGACATATTATGAACATGTTGAATAGACCGGTAACAAATTAGTTTAGAGCCCAAAATCATTTACCAAGCTCTAAATCTAATTGTTACACCTTAAAGGTATTTTCATAATTATCTTAATCCCGAGGTGAATACGTAGCTTGACTTAGTTAGTTGTAATCTTTGATATGTCAAATGAGTGAGTTTGAATTGGTGAGAAATGCATCGACTGTTGGGATTGTAATTCAATTAAGTTGAAGTTACGCGATTCACATATATGAAAATTCGTGATTCCATTACGAAAGTAACAATATCACCTTATACTTTATTGATGGGTGTGTGAATAAATTAACTTGACCAGGTATTCAATGAATTGAGTCATTGATTAAGACTTGTGAATTGTACGAGACAATTCACTATTATATCTTTTTTATTTGCAGTCAATAAAGGAGTTAAGAAAATAATAACAAGAGGGGTAAAATGGTAATTTTATATTCCTACACCGATATGTAAAAAATGTTGTCACTTAATTAGTTAAGTGTGATTATTTGTATTGAGATTGATTAGTTTATTAGTTTCTAATTATTAGATAATTAGTAAATAAAAAATTAATAAATTAATTGATTATGATCAATGAATTTATCAATTGGATTGATGAACCTCGATACAACTCAAACTCTAGGGAATATTGTAATTTTCGGCAATTATGAATATATGGGATGAATTTTCAAAAATTTAAAATATATAGATATATTTGTAAATATCAAAAATTATATTTTATCAATATCTAATAGTAATATGATTGGAGATAGATCTTAGATAAGATACATTTGCTTGTTAAAAAAGAAAAAGGAGAAAAAATGTTTTCCTCTCCCTCCCTGTTGCCGCTGAAAATTATATTGATGGAGAAAATTTTCGATTTTTCTTCTTCAGTCATTTTAAGAGTCCACACTCAAATTCCTACACAAAAATTGCGTGGGATATATTTATGAAATTAGTGGTTGTTGGTGAACGAAATTTACAAATCGTTCTTGGAGTTCAAATGCGTGATTCAGATCCTGAAACTTGAAAAACTTGAAGAACGCTCGAAAGAATTCCGCCAGTTAATAAATTCTTTGATACAAGTATACGTGAAAAAATTGTTTCTAATATTATATTCTCGTTTAATGTCATATATGCATAATCACACGCTGTTTGGTTTTAAATTATTTAATTTGATTAAATAAGTTGACTGAAATTTTGTTTGATATTTCACCCACAAACTTATTTTAATTAATTTTAAAACCAACTGGTCCTAACAAAATAGTGTTGCACAACATACTACTTCTGTCACTAATGCGCCTCTTTTAACTACTGGATCTGATATGCAATTTATTTTACCTTCTAGTACAAATTTACTCACTCATTTCCCTTCTACTACTTCTGTTTCGTCTCCTATTTTAGATCATATACATTCTGGAATTAATTCTGGTGCTAGTGATTTACCTGTTTTATCCCCAGATTTAGATAATGTTTCTTCTGGAAGTGATTCTCGTTTGGATTCGACTTTGCCTTCTAGTTCTGTAAATCATCATAATGGTATTTCTTATAATAGTTCTCTTAGTGCTAATGCTAGTTCTGTGCCTCTCTTATTTTGACAATTCTTGCAATACTAAACTTTGCCTGACATTTCTCCTAATCTGTCCATTGATCTTAACATTGTGCATCATAGTTCTAGGCCACATTTTGTTCCCCTACACAATCTACTCATCATATACAAATATGATCGAAATCTGGCATAAATAAAAGAAAAGCTCTTATTGACTCTGGACCTTGAGCTCAACATTTTGACATTGAACCACACTCTTACACTGTTACTTCAAACATTCCAACTTGGACTAAATAAAACCCTATTATCCCACTTGACCAGTTGATCCTCTTTCAAACTTCACAACTCAACAGTATCTTAAAGTTAACGAATCATAGTCCTAAATTAAGTATATGTGTAGTCCTCTTTATGTCCTCATAAGGGTGGTCCTAACCATATATAAAACTCAATATCTTGTGACAATATTCACTGACGTAGGTCAAAGCAGCTACTACTACACTAGAAATGGGTCATCGATATTTTTTTTAGTGCAAAGAGTCATCTATATCTTGGGCACAACCCCCAATGACATTAAACTCAAGATTTTTACTGTTATGTATTTGAATATGTTTTCTATAAATATTTTGAATTAGATAACGATGAGATATATTTGGGATTTGGGACTGACGATGAGATATATGTAGTTTTAAAATTAACTAGTGGCTGTACAGATTATTTTAGTACTTTTATAGCTCAACATATATATTCCCATCTGGGGAAAGAAACTGAAAGAGAATTTTATTTGCCCAAGGGTTTGCACATAGATAAAAATTAAAATTCCAGTTGTTTTGTGCTTACTACTAGACTAAATTTATAATTTTGACCTTTTATATCCTCTGAAAAGCAATGATAATTGCTTCAGAATGTTTTCACCAATGTTATGACTTCACTATACACCTATTATAAGACCAAATATCGTTAATATTGAATTAGGATTTATTCATTTATCACACGCAACCGCAATTACATTGCAATTTCTTAGAAAAAGTGTGGAAACCCCATAAAAAGGTAATTTCAATAATTAGATCAGATGAACTATTGAAGATCATGGGATAAACATAAAATACTACAACCTTTTCACATCACGAGGTCTAGCCCTACACAATTAACAAGTTAAGCATGTGTTTAAACAGTAATTTATTCCTTTACTAGAATAATAATGCTATCTACAGAAAAGATACTAATAATTAATAAAAGTATTGTTGGAATGTGAATGAAATAATAATGGTTTCTAGTATATATTTAAATGTGTGTAATTTAGTAACTAAATTAGCTCCAGTTTTTTCCGGTCATTTTTATAATTTTTCTTTATTTTTCTAACCATTTTGCAGTTCACCGTACAGTGATCTTCTTTGTGAGTTTTAGATTGATGATTTTTTTAATTTTTCTCCCGTGTTTTACGCTTGCATGACCAGAACTCTATGTGTTTACAAACCATAGTTATATTGACGGGGTTCTTTTGAATTGGAGTATAACTTCGATAATGACACCAAATCTACTCTATCCTGAGATACAATTTCTTACCATGTGCACATGGAGTGAACAAAATTGTCTTAAGAATACAATGTACGCACTGAACTTGGATTATATATATTTATTTCCTGTTGTTGTAGACTTTGAGATGGTACTTACAATTTTCAGTGCTATAAGTATATTTCTACAAGGAACATATATTTTCCCCAACAATAACATGATTAAGAATTGAATCCATCTGAAAGGATCTTCATTTAGATCTTCAATGAGCAACTCACTTTACATAGAATTAGAATACGTTACGTTCACTCATGTGTAAACTTATAAGTCGTTCACTCATGTGTAAACTTATAAGTCGTAGCTCATAACTTTAGTTTAAAAGAAAACCTCAGCTTACTTTTGTGATGGAGTTTGGCTCATTTTTTCATGTAAATAGGATTAAAATTAATCATTAAATTCAAAAAGATTAGAATTAATTAACACCTAACTAAGTTAGGAATTGTTGACATTAATCATCGGCCGTCTTAGTCACTCAACAAGTATGATTATGATGTAATCCTAGGACTAAGAATTAACCAACTAAAATGAATTTAGATTCACTCAAGTTAATTAAACAAATCTTAGACTAAGATTAGTTTAAAAACAAACAAACTTAATTCAACTTAGATTAGGATTAATCATGATTATAAGCTATTCGTTAAATAAAAAATCAAATTTAGAATGATAGCAACAATAATCTAAGGGTAAATTGAAAGCAAGCAAAAGCAGTGGATAATGTTAGGGTTAGTTAAGCCAACAAACCAAGATAAAAAATGTAAAAACCAACATTCCTAGAATAGGGATTATTCAAGTTACTACAACTAAACAACTAACCAACTTGGTTGTTGATACAATATTAATCATCGATAATAAGGTGTTGAATCATACATGAACTCTATGATTGGTGGCGACACTTTCTTTATGGACTATTTTTCTTACAATCCGAAAGTTTTCACAAAGTATATATTCCACAAGGATTCTGATCATAGCATATTGATTCCCTTTTCCAAAAACACTTTCAAAATACAAGAAAGAAAGTTGAAATCCTAGCAGTAGCAAAGCTAACGTTGCTAATGCAATACAAACTGATAATCTGTGTGCTGCTATTTTCGAGTGCATTGTCACCAACACTAAGGATTGGTGGGTTGACAACGATATTACAAGGCACGTTTGTGGTGATTAGAACATATTCTTCAACTTATCAAAGGTTAAAAATGGTGACAAGCTATCTATGGGCAATGAATGCTTCTACTATTGAAGGAAAAGTAAAGGTCGTTCTTAAGTTTACTTCTGGGGAACAGCTCACTCTTATAGGGCATGTACCTAAATTCGTAGAATTTGGTATCTGATTCCTTACTTAGCAAGAATATGTTTAATTATGTATTTGAGTCTGACAAATTTGTGTTGACCAAGGGTCCCATGTGTGTGAGAAATGGGTATTTTAGGTGATGACTTATTTATTTTTGAAGATAATGTGAATGGATTTGTTTCTACTATTGATAATAAAAATAAGTCTTATGCTTATATCATTCCATGTATAAAATGATTGAATTAGGACTTCTGCTTAAATTCGATACTAATTTTGATCATAAATATGAAGTATGTGTAGAATCTAAATTTACTAGAGAAAATTTTCATTCAGTATTAAGATCTAGTAATATTCTTGATTTAATACATAGTAATGTCTGGAATTCAAACTTACTACTACTTGAGGTGGTAGAAAATATGGTGTAACATTTATCGATGACTATAGTAAACACTTTTATGTTTTGTTTCATAGTAAAGATGAGATCATGGACATATTTAAAACATATAAGGTCGAAGTTGAGAATCAACTCACTAATAAAATTAAGGTGCTAAGATCCGATAGCGGAGGAGAGTACGATAGTGGAAGAGAGCATGAATCTACAGTTCTCTCAAAGTTTTGTGCAGCTAATGGTACGATGCACCAAACTACAACACCTTAGACAACATATGGTGTGGGAGAGAGAATGAATCATGATTTGAAGGATATGATTAATTGCATGCTAAATAGCTTAGCCTTATATCATAATTTGTTAGGGGAAGTCTTACTTTCTACAAATATCATAATAAAAAAGATTCTACATAAAAGACTAATAATTCCCTTTATGAGATAAGGAAAGAGATATCATCTTTTCCTAGAAGATCATGAAAGTGTGGGGATATCTTGCAAAAGTTCAAATTTCTTTACCAAAGAAGAATAAACTTAGACCTAAAACTGCTGATTGTGTCTTTATCACCTATGCATTAAATAGCGTCAACACATAGAATCTTGATGGTTAAGTTAGAATTGACAATGATAATAATACCATTATAGAAATTATTAATGCTATTTTTTTAAGAAAATTTTCCCTTTCTAGTGTTTAGAATGATAAGGATACTGGGACTGCACCTAGTAAGAACAAAAGGGCTAAGAAAGTTACTTATGTAAGACTTATTTATCTCACATTATTGTCTGAAACCGAACCTTAGACATTTAAAGAAGAAATATCAATCCCAAGCTTTCTTATTGGAAGGAATGGAGTAATAGTGTAATTAAATCCATTATCAAAATAATACTTACAATTTGGTTATTCTACCTCCTAGAAATAAAATAATAGGCTATAAAAGGAATTTCAAAAGGAAGCTAGAGGCAAATGTTACTATTAGAACGTGCAAAGCTTGGTTGATAGCTCAAGTATAGCGAAAAAATGGGGATTGAATATCTTGGATTCCTATTTCCCGTGACAAGAATCACGTCTGTTTGAACGTTGATATTTTTAGCAGCTATACATAAACTAGAATTTTATAAGATGTATGTAAAAATATTTTTCTAAATAGATATTTAGATGAAGAGATCTATATGGAACAACCTGAAGGGTTTTGTCAATGGATAAGAAAATAATATTTGCAAGCTTATTAAGCCCCTTTTACGGATTATAGAAAGCATCTAAACAGTGCAATGAGAAATTTGATCAAACTTTGTTATCAAATGACTTTAACAAAAATGATCGCACTTTTCTCATAATGGTTACTAATATGAACATAATAACTTCTAACAAAAATAATGTGGAATTCAATTTTGACATGAAAGAGTTAGGTCAAGCCGATGATATATTAGAATTCGAATAAAGAGAAGTGTAGAGAGATATGTTCTTTCACAGTCCCATTATGTGAAAAATGTTTGAAGAAAGTTTGGTTACTTTGAGAGTAAAACAAATGTTACTCCATTTGACAACAATGGTAAGCTGAAGAAGAATACAAGTGATGGTGTATATGCACTTTAGTATTTTCAAATAATTAGAAATCTAATGTACATTAGGAATTACACTAGACCCGATATAGCGAGTTATTCAGTAGGTAGACTTGCTAGAAACACAAGTAATCTAGAAAATAACCATTGGGATGCTTTAGTCAGGTTGTTAAGGTACTTGAAGTAGACCATTAACTATGACTCACATTACATAAAATATCCACTGCTATTAGAAAAATCTAGTGATGTTAGTTGTATATCATACAATTTAAAGACTAAAAATCAACTAGTGGATATGTGTTCACCTTAGGTGTTGCTAAAATCTTCAAAACATGTGTGTATATCACCTTTCGATTATGAACTCAGAATTCCAAACCTTAGATAAAGTTGGAGAAGAAGCAAAATGGCTTCGAAACTCTCTTGAAGATATTATACATTATGCCTTAAGCTTGTGACTATCATATGTATACATTATGATAACATGACTATTTTTCTAAGAACAAAGAACAATGTATATTATGGTAACTCAAGACATATTAGGTGCAAACATACTACTTTCAGACAATTCCTCACTAATTAGAATTATTCCGGTCGATTTTGTCATATCAAAAGAAAATTTGGCCAACCCTATAAAAAAGGGCCTAACGGAGAGCAAATGAAAGCAACATCGAGGGGAATGATGCATGTGTCAATTCAATGAATTGTTCTAGTGGAAACTTAAGCCTAGATGATTGGAGCAATTCAACTTAACACTTATTGAAACTTTGGTTTCTTCCTTATTTCTATTATATGATGTAAGTGTTTTGTTTACGATATTAAATGTATACTTAGCATTTAATCATATTGGTATATTGCTTACAAGAGGAGTATAGACAGAATATCTTCAACTAGTGAATATATGTTCACCTTAGGTGGTGCTAAAATCTTAAAAACATGTGCGTATATCACGTTCGACTATGAAGTCCGAATTCATAACCTTAGATAAAGTTCAAGAAGAAGCAAAATGGCTTCAAAACTTTATTGAAGATATCACATTATGGCTTAAGCTTGTGACTATCATATGTATAAATTATGACAACATGACTATCTTGTTAAGAACAAAGAACAATGTATATAATGGTAACTCAAGACATATCAGATGTAGGCGTACTACTACCAGATAATTGCTCTCTAAGAGAATTATTCTGGTAGATTTTGTCATATCAAAAGAAATTCGACTGACCCTCTAACAAAGGGCTTAATGAGAGAGCAAATGAAAGCAACATCGAGGGGAATGAGACGTGTCAATTCAATAAATTGTTCTAGTGGAAACTTAAACCTAGCTGATTGGAGTAATTCAAATCAATACTCTTTGAAACTTTGATTTCTTTCTTATTTCTATGATATGACATAAGTGTGTCGTTTGCGACATTAAGAGTATACTTAGCATTTAATAATATTGATATATTGCTTTTAAGAAGAGTATAGACAAAATATTCTCAACTAGGGAATATATGTTCACCTTAAGTGGTGCTAAAATCTTTAAAACATGCGTGTATGTCAAGTTGAACTATGAAGTCAGAATTCCTAACCTTAGATAAAGTTAGAGAAGAAGCAAAATGGCATCGAAAATTTCTTAAAGATATTACATTATGGCTTAAGCTTGTGACTATCATATGTATACATTATGACAACATGACTATTTTGTTAATAATAAAGAACACTATATCTAATGGTAACCCAAGACATATCAGGCACATGCATAATACTATCAGACAATTGCTTTATAATAGAATTATTCCAGTCGATTTTGTCATATCAAAAGAAAATTTGGCCGACCCTCTAACAAAGGCCCAATGAGAGAGCAAATGAAAGCAACATTGAGAGGAATGAGGCATGTGTCAATTCAATGAACTGTTCTAGTGGAAACTTAAACATAGCTTAATGGAGCAATTCAAATTAACACTCTTTGAAACTTTGGTTTATTCCTTATTTCTATGATATGACGTTAGTGTGTTGTTTACGACATTAAGAGTATAATTAGCATTTAATAATATTGATATGTTGCTTGCAAGAGTAGTATAGATAGAATATTCTTAATCATTATCACCTATATGATAATAGAAGTGTGGTTACTTCTATGGGAACTATTAAGACATATGTTCTCTAAAGCTCTCATGAAATTGAGATCTTTTCATGACCAAAATAAACATAAACAAATGAACTCAATTGTAACAGATGAGTAACATGTAAGATCTAGTATTTTATGTCACTGATCCTCCGAGTAAACAAAGTAGGTTTTCACTAAGGTAAGTTCAAGTCCAGAAAGGCACATCAACTAATGCATTACTCATCTACATAATCCACTAGAATCACATCTATAAATATTTAGAATATCTTTCATTCATGTGGAGAATTTGTGGTAATGCTAGTGTGTGAATGAACTAAGTATATGAAAGGGAGCTAAAAAATTGTCTGACATTAGAATGGAAGAATAACATTGTGCGCACGTTGGGGTTGGGCCCTAATGAGCACTCGAGTTTTATGAATGGGAAGAGGACCTGCATAAGGGTTTAGTCGGGTTCAAATAAGAAAAATGCATGCGCGCTACAGGCTCGGCTCGGTCTGGCCTGACCCGAATCATTGTCAAGCGAAAGATTGCATCCTTTGAATTTGAACTAACTGGCACAATGAAAGGTTACATCCTTTTAGCTTTCCAACTACCATAATGAAATGTTGCATCATTTTAACTAAAAAGAAATTTGTTTGGCACCTTTTCAAATATTGCAATAAAAATGAAAGTTGCTTTCATTTTCACATAGTTTTTCATCACAATTTCACCATTCTCATAGTTTCATTGTATTGAAATTGCATCTTCATTAATTTGTAGAGAATTTCCTACACAAAATAGCTTGTCACGTCGGGTAATTTCAATTATTGTTTACTCTTATGTGATTTTTGTATCCTGCGAGGAGGTTGTCTAGAACTGCAAGCAACTAGAGTAGGGTAGAAATCCATATTTAGGACATTGCTTAGAAAGCCTCAATCACAAGTTCTCGTCCTTTACGTTTACTATTGTGTTCTTCTTTGTAATATTCAGGCTAGATTCCATTCGATTGTTTACCTGCTTCCGAAAATGACTACTGTAGATCGACATCGAAGGGGGCCTGAACCTAGGCTATGATGCTTCGTGTCGAGTACAATTAGGACTTGAAGTTTGTTTACAGAGTAAGAGATAGACAGTTATAGAGAATAGGACTTAGTCTTGAGCAACCTTTTAGGTTTTATTCTTTAATATAGCATTATGATGACAATAACATTACAAATCTATATAGGTATTCATCTCATCCATCAACTGAAAAAGACACATACGTTATCTAACGAGGAGTGTTGTTCTTTATTCATAAATACGTTATGAAATGAGTCCACATATAGACAAGGGTTGGTCTGCTCATTATTTATGTTCCTGATTTATTATTGAAATACACATAACATACGGTTCACGCCTTCACTACATCTGTGATGGAGCAGATTCGAGCTAGACAGAACAAACTTCTTCGAGGATTGGCTATTACAGCAGGATTAAAAGCAGCCCCGACCACAAGGGAGAGAGTTAAGATAAGAGAATGGAAGATGTCCCCAAATTGTCGGAGCCTCCTCTAGCCGGGTTGACTATGTAATTTTGTTACTACAATCATTGGATTATATTTATCTATGTTTTCTACAATGAATCCAACAAGTATATGTGCGTAGTGTGGTAGAGTTTAATTGAGGATGAACTAGGCCTTAGTCAATTCACATATAATTAAACATATTATATTTTTAACTATGATTATTTCTTATAATCGTGTTATGTCTATGAGAATTAAAATGAAATGTATTTAATACCATATTATTTGGTTTCAAATTATATGATTCAAATCAATACAATGTTATATTGTTATTATTGTTATTTGTTTTTATTTCACAAAGTTGTAGAACATCATGTATGTCGTTTCTAGGAATGAAATGAAATGTGCTCTAAAAAATTAAAAGAACAAGTACTTTCATTAAAATTAAATTATTTATTTCATGTATTTTAAACTTTAGTCTTCCATTATTTTGTTTGTATTGTAAATTTAATTTTTTATTTATAAATTTTATATAACTATATTTATACAATTGTATGTTGTTTGTATCCACCATAAAAATAAATATTTATTTACTTAAAAGGTGGTATTGTTTCAGTTGTTAAAAATTGTATTGTTTCAGTTGAAAAAGAATGGTATATTTCCAAACGAAAATTTATATTGTTTATGTTTATGGTTGTTCGAATGGGAAAATAGTTGTAACTTGTGACAACTAGTAGAAACAATAGTGACAATGAACGGGAATGTGATAACTATACTTTTAGGGGTATTGTAAGATAAATAGAAAAATATGTAGTCATAATTGTCTCAAAAGATTTCTTCTTTGCTTCCCCTTTTTAAATTATAGTCTAGATTTACTTCATGTGTGTTGCTCGTAGTACGTAATATTATAATGCATGATTAATCCCTTTCGAAATACGAAGATGAAGCTTGCAAGATGAAAATTATGTTAGACTTATCAATTGCATTTGTCATATAACTCTAGAACATTGAAAAAAGAGGTTTTAAAACCGCCTCTTAACGTTCTTAGTACGCGAATGCAATTTGTGACGTTATAATTTTGAGTGGGACGAATTTAAGATTATGAACTTTATAATATGAATGATAAAAACGTGTCATTACTAATGTTGTTTATTTACTACATCACAATCTATTTAATTTTATATTTTAAGATTAAGTATATAATAGTTTAATATTAGGTTGATGGTAGGCTACATGTATTATAATGATAATTTGTTTTTTAAAAATGTATAATGATAGGTTGGGATAAAGTACAAAACGTTTTTCCCACATCCAAAAATGTGTACAATTGAAAGGTTTTTCTTTAATTGCAAGAAAAGTAAACGAATGAAAGAAGATAGAAGAAGAAGAGAAGAACAGAAAAGAGATTGGTCAAGAAGCTAAATTCTGAAATCGATACTTAGGTTCATTAACTTCAACCGATTGTTAAGCAACCTTATATATTAGACCTGCTAGCTCTAACAACTAGTCTTAACCATATAACCTCTTAACTCATTGTAGTTACACTTAGTTAGAATATAACAAGCTAACTGCCAACTAACTCTCTAACTTGTAGTCGAGCTAATTGGTCTTAGTTGCTGGTGTGGCAGGATCTTTTTCTGCTGATGTGGCATATGATTTGTTAGTTTATCATTCTCCCTCAAGTTGAAAGGGGTGACAACAATGTGAAGCTTGTTTTTAAGGTAAAGAAACCTAGGTGTAGAAACATGTCTTGTTATGACACTCCTAATTGATCAACAAAAGGAACATTCCTCACTTCTGGGCTTCTGTTTCTAACTTTGTCTCTTATGAATTGTACATCAAGTTTAATATGTTTATTTCTAGCATGAAGAATTGGATCTGATGCGAAGGAAAAAACACTTATATTTTACACCCACAAAACATGAGGTTGAGAGGATTTAAAAGACAACTCAGAGAGTAGGTTTTGAAACCATTGGATTTCTACATTAACATTAGACATAGAACCATACTCACTTTCTGTGCTAAATCTTGACACTACGTGTTACTTTGTGGAAGACCAAGGTATTAGATTTTCACCAAGGAAAATAAGATAGGCTCTTGTAGACCTCTTATCATCTAAATCTCCTACCTAATCAACATCTGAAAATATTGTTATACTGATTTATTTTGATGATTTAATGAAAAGTCCTTCATTTATAATGTCTTTCAAGTACCTCAAGATCCTTTTACAAGCTTGCCAATGGTTATTTGTTGGTTTGTGCAAGAATTGACTCAACTTTCACTATGAAAGCAATATCTGGCTTGGTGATTGATAAGTACTATAATGCACCTATAGTGCTTGTAAAAAGTGTTATGTCTGTCATAGGATCTCTCAACTTTGAGAACGTAATTAGAAAATAATAATTCTACACCGATCAAATAATTGATCAAGTTTTAAGTACTCAAGTGTTGTGACAATCATTTATAGGTTAATTTATTAAATATTCGATATATAAATGATTGTCACAACATTTTAGCATTAAAAACATATGATCAATTATTTTGTCACCCTAGAACTATTCATTAGAAAACTTCCAAAATTATATCTTGTGTAATAGGTTGAGATACGTAATAAATATCATTATCACAGGGTTGGCTCAAGCTTAATGCGACTTAGACTTGTATTTAGGGAACTGATGTTCACATATACTATACATGTAGACATCTATATCTATGATTTATATTTAATTTTATACTATATACAAATGAGGTTTAGAGGGGATAAAACTTTTTTTGACATCAATCACTCTCAGTATTTCATGAATTCTTCAATTCTCCTTCACATATATTAAGATTAAATATTAAAAAAATCAATTAATTTATTAAAGAAAATGTTTAATCTGTTAGATAATATTGTCTAAACTATTTTTCAAAAATCCTATCTAGTATGTACCTAATAACAAAATAGTTTTAATTACTTATGTATCACCTTGAATATTTTTTTCATTGTATGTTTAATATTTTTTTTTTACTTTTTGAGTCATTGTTTTACCTAAATTTTTATTATGTAGTTTATTACGTGAAACAAACATTTTAGAAACTCCTAAATAAAAAAAAATCTTTAGGGGTTGATAAACTTTTGATTTCCTATTTTTCTCCTTTAAGTTTTTGGTTTGTTCTTTTAGCTAGCTTCTTGAAATTAATTTAGTTTTAATTAAAATCTCAATATATATGTAGTTATTGCCATATCTCACTTCACAAGGCTAATAATTTGCATAAATTTTCTTATTAAGGTTACATATTTCATTATTTATGTTTTTTCATATTAGTGTATCTATTATTCTTTTATAAATTTTAGATAAACAAAAATTGAAATTTTATATTTTTCACCCCATTTAGAAAAAATGAATTGCTTGAGATAATATTATTATATATGTATTGCTACAATTGAAATGTATTTAATGTAGCTCTTATATTAATGTATTTATTATTTAAATTTTTTAGATAAATAATAATATTAATTATTTAGTCATACCCCTAAAATTTGAGCTGTTAGCAATTTATAAATATCAAATATTCTATTTCAGATATATAATATTGAGTATTCATTCTTATTTTGTGATAAAAAAAAAGAAAATATTAACTTTGAAATTTGGCCTTGTGAAAAGTAGAGGTTGTTTGGAAATATTTTTAGTTAGGATATTTCAAAAGGGTGGGTTTTTACAGGATCTTATAGTTGGCATGTCGTGCCAAGTTCATCCTACTTAGCCATTAATGAATTTTCTATTATCAAATTGGACGTTGTCTTATTTCGTTCGCTGAACAAGCAAGCTACTTAGTAAATAAACAAGAAAATAATGAACCTTTCTTATTAATTATTATTTAATTTGCTAATCACTAACACATAGAAAAAGTACAAATGGAAAGCAAAAAAGGTGAAATTCACTTAAAATATTATGTGTGCACCAAAAAAAGAAATTCACATGAATTATTTTTTCTTCAATTCACATAAAATATTAAGATCTGCTTAATATTTTAAGGAAGAAATCATAGTAAAATTGAGAGTCTGAGAAGTAACAAATCGATCGCCTACAACGTAGTAATTCATTAATTAATCTATTACTCACATCCTTTTCTTCTTCTAAGTTTCTTTTTTAACATTATTTTTCTTTTAATTACTGTTCTTATATTCTTTATTAATTTGTTTTGTGAAAGAGCTCTAATAATTACTTGCCCTACAAATTTCATCAATCCAATAATTAATGCGCTTTAGAAATTTACCAATCAAGTTGAGAAATTTAATTTAATTAAAAGTAGTGAATATATTGATTTTTATTTACTTTTACTGGTAATAATTTCCATGTAAAGTAATTAAAGCAAAAGGGCAGTCCAGCTATTATACCCTTTGCCATCATACTATTCTTCATATAACTTTTTAATGCTTAATTATGCAATATTTTAGCTAGAATTTAAGATAAAATACAATCTTGTCCTTCAAATCTACTCTAATTTCTTATTTAGCCTCATATGTCTAATTTTTCAATTGAGGAGATAACTAAATTACATCCGAAGTTGTTTTCACATGTTTACAACAATATAATACATATACTAAATATACAATTTTAAATTATCATCAATTACTCTATAAACTACCATGTATGACCGAACATATCAATCATCTTTTGACATAAATTCAATTACTATAGTCATTCATGATTTCACATATCAAACGATTCTGACTCAAATCTTAAAATTGTTTCTGTTAATCTTTATAATTTAGATATTTATAATATCAACATCTAGGAGTTCTTTTTCTATTGCTCTCATCTCATTCTACACATGCATGCTGACTGAGTAACATGGGGCATAAAAATTACCTAGTAATTAATACTCTCCATTATTTAGTGCAACCCATGTAATATGTGAATTTTTTGGGGCTAGTAAGTTTTTATTCATTTTTCTTGACAAGCAATTTTGATTGATGCCCTTAAGTTAACCCTTAGTAAATGATATTCTTTCAGATTCTAATCAAAAGAACTTTGACTCAAATATATTAGAATTATAAAGCACTACATAAAATCATCATTACTAATTGACATTTATCAAAATGTTTCATAAAGCTTCGATGCCAAAGAACAAAGTGCGAAGTGAGCTATAAATGCACCATTAGTTATGTTTTCCTCTTATACTTTTAATTTCACTTGCTGTTCACATCTTGTTAGTGTTTGTCAAAGAAATGCTCAAAGAGGATGTTAAAGACAAGCTCAAATAGGATAATGGCAAAGATGTAGAGTAAATATCTTTACAATTCTCTCCCTCGCTCGAGCACCTTAATTATATTCAACTTATATCAAATCAGTTTTGATATCAACTATAAACTAATATCAGTTTTAGTTGGTTAGTTGTTTAGTCTCTAAACTTCTAACCTACTAGTTGTTATGTGATCATGAGCTTTTCATTGGATATTAGCTTGTAATCAACTCCCTTATAAATATATAAGAAGACAGTCGCATGAAGATATGTGAGTACTAATATTTGTCAGTAACTCTATTCTCTCACTACTCTTTTCTCTACTCTATCTTCTTTCTATTTTACTGTCAAATTCACATGGTATCAGAGTCATTCAAGGCTCACATCCATGGATGAAACTTAACCAAATCGAGGGGAACTCAGAGCAATAGCAATGCAACCAGTCTTAACACTATATTCCTAAATGCATTAAATAATTATGTATCAGTGAAGCTAGAAAGAAACAATATATTATTTGGAAGTCTCAAATAGTTTCAGTGCTTATAGGGTGTGGTTTTGATGAAATAGTTTTTCGTTTATCAGAGAAACCATAGAAACACCATGCTAAAGGGCAAATGAATTCAGAGTATGTGTCCTGGTTTAAAGAAAGACCAAATTTTCCTAGTGATGGCTGAGAGCCTCGATGAGTGAAGAAGTTCTTGAAACTGTTACAGAATACAACAATTCTGGAGAAGTGTGGAGATCCCTAAAAAGGAATTTTGCAAATATTTCTAAGGCGAGAATGCTACAACTCAAAGGATGACTTCAAACTGACAAGAAAGGAAGTGTCTCCATTATTGATGACTATTGTGATAGAATGAGAAGGACATCAAATGGTCTAGATCTAGCAAGGCAAAACATCAATGATCAAGAATTGATCTCATATGTTCTAAAAGGCCTTGGATCAGATTTTGATATTGTAGTAATAAATACCACAACAAGAGAATGAAATCTTAGTTTGGAAGAGGTACAATCCTTGCTTATGGTTCATGAAAGCAGTTTGAAGAAACAACATCTAGAAATGGTAAACCTCAAGATGAGTGCAAATGTTACTACAAACACAAATTTCAAAAGAGTCCACAGTAAAATGGAGGTAGAAACTTTAACAAAGGAAAAAATCCGTTAAATAAAGGAGGTTTTAATGGTAGAAGAGAAGGGATAGGCTTTAGTAGAGGAAACAATAGGGTCATATGTCAAGTCTATGCAAAACCTAGCCATATTACAACGTTTTGCTATTACAGGTATGAAAAGAACTCTTTTCATGGAGAAAGCACACAACAGCAAAATGCTTACTCAAACTCAAGACCATTAGCTTACATGGTCTCACATTCAGCCTACATGACAGTTTTTTAGACAATCAATGACATGACTTGGTATGCTGACAATGCAACAACCAATCATGTTACTACTGATCTTGGTAACTTTAGCACCGCACATAAATATATAGGTAATGAAAAGCTGGCACTTGGGAATTGTAAGCAACTTGTTATTTCTCATATTGGTTATTCTTTATAGCTTCTTCCTAGTAAAAACACCTCTCTAAAACTGAAAATAATTCTTAAGGTGCCAGAAATAAAGAAAATCTAATCTCAGTATCTAGACTAACTTAGGATAATGATGTTTATATTGAGTTTTACTCTGAGTTTGTTTGGAAAAGGATAAAACAACAGGAGCAATCTTGTTGCAGGGAATAGTTGAAGGAATACTGTACATGCCCACTTATCTTGAAATCAGAGAACCATCATCTCTCAGTTGCAACATTCAAAGTAGTCAATTTATTTCTAAATATTTCTTTGAGTCTAAGTCCAAAGATGGCCTTGTAAAAGGAAGCCATTTTACCTTCTAAATCTATCAATCTTGATTATAGATGCCAAATGTAAAGTTTCAACTCCTACTCTGAATAAAACTAGACTCGTATTTTATAAGTTGAGTGAGCTAGTTCAATTTTATTCTTCTTGTCTTGACATGTTCAGATGGCTTGAATCATAGATATGACACTTATGAAGCATTTTGTATAGCTCAAAATGATACATTATTCGTGCAAAAATCTGATATAAGCATGAACAGTGCAAAAATTGATCTCGCACTAAAGGCTAGACCATCCCTCATCAAAGGTTTAACTCAAGTTCTTCAAAATAATCCTTGTTCTACTATTAAAAACATTAATTTCCTCTCTTCTGTGAAGCCTGTCAAAGAGGCAAAAATCATGTTTTACTCATTTCAACTTCTAAAACAGTATTTCATAACCTTTTATATCTAATTCATGTTGATATGTGGGGACTTGTCACATGCATGTCAAAAGGTCTTTGGTACTACATTTGATTTCTGGATGATTATTCCAATCTTACTCGATTACATCCATTAAAACTAAAATCAATAGCATTACAAGTTTTTGTCATTTTCAAAACCATGATGGAAAAATAACTTCAGCAAACCATTAAAATGATATAGTCGTATTAGGGGGGAGAGATTTAGGTCTTTTGCTAAATTCTTACAAAATAAATGAATCAAATTTAGACACTCATGTTCTCATATCTATAAGCAAAATGAAAAATAGAAAGAAAGCATAGACATGTAGTGGAAATTAGACTCACTCTATTAGCTCAATCTTCCATGCTCCCTACTCCTACCTTGGAACATATGTCTCTTTATCAAAAACTCTACAGCCAAAAACCAAATTATACTTACCTAAAAACCTTTGGATGTGCATGTTATCCTCACTTAAAAGCTTATAACATGAACAAATTGGATTTTCACATAGATTTGGGCCTATTTTTAGACTACTCAAATGAATGTAAATGTTATAAATGCCAGCATAAATCACGAAAGGTGTATGTCTCTAGAAATGTCATGTCCAATGATGGTTATTTCCCTTATCAACATGTGTTTCCTCTACCCTCATCTCAGGAAAAAAAAATTAAATTCTTGTGTATCCACCTTACTTATTTCTATTTCTTTTTTCTCTTACAAACTTCTCATTTGACTCACAACATCAGGATAATGACATACATTCTTCTCCCTCAGGTAATACCAAAGTAAGTAGAAATACTTCTCCTCAGGTTGATAGTGAAACTCTCTGATGCATGTGTTAGATCTGATTTTCCCTCTATTTTTGATAATTCAATTATAAATCTACCTATTGAACCCATATGCCAACTTTAACAAAACAAAACCATTGAAACAGAAAGAAAGAGTTTAATGGCTCTAGGAAGGTGATAAGAACACTAAATTCTTTCACACTCTTGCTAAAGATAATCATAGAAGACAGATGATTAGGAAAATCTAGCTAGAAGATGGGTTGAAGACAAAGATGCAATTTGAGATGCTGGTTGGAAGTTTTTGAGTCAATTTTAGCAAAAACACCATTCATACCTCTTCTCACCCAATGCAAACCAGGTTCAAAAGTCATATCTTTAAATCAAAAGCCATCTCTGCAACCAAACATCCCTTAGCCACCTCTCCCTACCAACTAAGTCAAAACCAATGAAACAAACTCTTACTTAACCAAATTGGTAGAAAGCTATGCTAGAGGAATATACATCCTTAATAAAAAAAAATCAAACCTGTGAGCTAGTGGATTTTCAACTCATATGCTATTTTTGGGAAACAAGTGGGATTTTAAGCTAAAATTGAACATTGATGGTAGCATACAGAGGTGTAAGGCTAGGTTAGTAGCAAATGGTTTTCATCAAACTGCTGGTATAGATTTTATAGAGAAATTCAGCCATGTTATTAAGCCTACTACAGTAAGAACTGTTCTTCATCTAACAGTAAGTCTTGGTTGGGAAGTGAGGCAACTAGATGTCTATAATTCCTTTATAAATGGTATTATCTAATGAGATAATATATGACTTAACCAGAAGGTTTTGAAGATCAGAATAGGCCTTATCATGCTTGCAGACTTAGGAATGTCTTCCATGGCCTTAAACAAAATCCTAGGACTTGGTATGATAGGCTCAAAACAATTCTTTTGCAATGAGGTTTCTCAAATGCCAAATGTAATACTTCTCTATATGTATATCACAATGCATAAGATATTCTTTTCTGCTTGTTTATGTTGATGATGTTAATAACTGGTAACAATTCTATTTTGTTGCATAAAGTGATGACAGATTTGAATAACTCATATACACTCAAGGATTTAGGATCTATACATTACTTCTTAGGGTTTGTTTGGTAGTCTGTACTGTACATTACTATAAGCAGGACAATACTATTTTAGTATTGTCCGACGTTTGGCAAAAATATAGAGCCTGTGCTAGTTAATATGGTGGGACTCTTTAGTCCCACCCACATGGGATAATTTAGTCCCCTCCTTTTAGCGGTGACTACATCGGACTAAGAAAAATAAAGTTGTTTTTTAATTTATATCTTAAAATTATTTTTTTTAATTTATATCTTACAGGAATTTCACTCACTAACAAAAATAATTTTTAAAGTTTTAAAAGGTGCATTATTAGTTACTTGTGACTTAATTTTACCAATTTCAAAGTCATTTACTATCTTTTTCTTCCTTTTTTTCTGAATTTTTAGAATCTATCAATCATATGAGTGGTTCACTAATTATTTATATATTTTAAATGACTTATTTTGTGTATTAAAAATTCAATGATTTTTTAATTTCAATTTTTATAACTATAAATTATCACTATCTTAAAGTTTACGGGTATAATTGAATTTGCATGTATAGTAAAAAAAATAGGAAATTTACAATGATAGCATGAATTAGATAATTTATTTTATAGTTAAAAATATAAAATAATATGTTAATGAATTTCAAATTGGCTTTTGCCGATCAAATCATGACAAACAGTTTTACAATCTAGTATTATAATGTATCAAACATTGTATAAGTGTTACAGTTTTTAACTAATATGACACCAAATATTGGACGATATTATTTAATCCAATACAATACGGTCCGACAGATTTAGTACACTACTATCCAGTACTATCCTGACTGTCAAACGAGTCCTTAGGAGTTAAGGTGCTCAGAGACAAGAATGGACTATTTTTGTCTGAAACTAATTATATCATATAACTTTTTAAGAGGAAAAAGATGGAAGGAGCAAAACTTGCTCCATCTCCGGTTTGTGTTTCAGCTATTCTCTGAATCTCAACAGGTGAAACTATGAAAGATATAACCTTATTCAAAAGTAGGGTTGGGGCTCTATAACATCTTTCCATAACTAGACCTGGTATTGGCTTCATGGTGAATAGTTCTCTATAAGCCTACTCAGATGCAGATTGCATAGGAAACCTAGATGATAGGAGATCTACTAGTGCCTATATGATTTTCTTGGGAGGTAATTTAATGTCTTGGTCCACTAAGAAATAGAATGCTACTGTTAGATCTAGTGAAGAAAATGAATACAGATCCATGTCGAATGTTGCAGTAGAAATTGCCTAATTTTAGAGTCTACTACCTGAATTATGCTTTCATCTAATACAACCACAAAATTCAGGGGTTGATAACATAAGTAAAATTACATTAGCCTCAAATCTAGTTCTACATGCCAGAACCAAGCACATAAAACTTGATACACATTTCATTAGAGATAAAGTACACAACATAAACTAGCAGAGTTACTCACTAAAACCTTGTCTACTCCAAGATTTTTCTATCTTAAATCTAAACTCAAGGAGATCTCATCCCCATTTCACTTGAGGGGGATGTTAAAGAGAATCTCAAAGAGGATGTTAAAGAAAAGCTCAAAGAGGATAGTGGCTAAGAAGTAGAGTAAATGTCTTTATATTCTCTCCCTCACTCGAGCACCTTAGTTACTGTCAATTGGTATAAGTTTGACAGCAACTAATAAACTGATATCAGTTTATTAATTGGTTAGTTGTTTAGTCTCTAAACTCTAATCAATTAGGTGTTATGTGATCATGAGCCTTCTATTGGATATTAGCTTGTAATCAACTCTTTCCTATAAATACATAAGAAGTCAATTTCAAAGAAGATATGTGAGTATTGATATTTTGTCGGTAACTTTACTATCTACTCTCTTCTCCACACTCTCTTCTTTTTGTTATACCGTCAAATTCACAACATAATTCAATCATTTATGTGTGAAATATGGGAAAACACATCGAGTTGCTCAATATTTTTATTTTCTAGTTTTCTTAAAAAATTCATATCCAAAACAAGTTACTAAGTTAGTTAGTAGTATCTGAAATTATATTTAATGTTAAAACTAATAAAAAATTAGTTATAACTCTAAAAAACAAGTTATTTATTTGCATAACATGTCAGTAATTTGAAAAATTATAAACCAAAAAGAAACCAAAACATGACCTCAAAATGCACCCAAGGATCATTTCTAGTGTAGCTCAAATAACCAAGTCCAAATAAGGCAAGGGGACAAATAAGAGGATTACAAGGAGGGAATCCAGATATAGATATTGCATATATATGTTTTATATAAATATATTAAATGTCTTCTCTAGTCACCATCAGTGTTGCATTCATGCAAGACAACAAATCTAATTGTCCAGAGTCAAATAAATAATTTCTTTAAATATATAGTTAATTAGCCAAAACTATTACCAATCATGTTTGTCCAGGAGCCTAAGGACATTACATTAAAAAAAAGAAAATAAGGAGAGACAGCTCATTTATCACTAGAATATTAATAGACCCTAGATAAATATGGAAACAAACCCTCATTTCTGACTGGACTAGAATATTAAATTAAAAGATCATTTGATGAAAACATGAAGGTAATAGATAAAAAACAAAAAATATAAACAATAAAAGGGAAATCTTTGGCATAAAAAGCAAAAATCATCCTAATAGTTATTTCAAAATTTACTTTAGATATGCTTATAATAGATGATTATTTATATCTATAAATGGAGAAAGGGGTTTGAAAAGATTGATCTCAGTCCTCTCACATTGTCATCTCCATATTTCAGAGCTGAAAAAGATAAGCATGTTAGATTCTTTCTGTCTCATCCCCCATCTCCATTGATAGTCCACTTCATATGGTGATCAATCATTAAAAACCCTAAAAAATCTGGAAAAAAGATACCATACAACAGAAGAAAAAGAGGCAAAAAAAAATATACTAATGAAGTTAAAAGAAAAAAATGGGAAAAAGAATTATCCATCCGTAGGAAATTCATAAATTAACGATCTTCATGAACTATGTTTAAGTTTTCTTTATCTTCTCGTCCTTCACAATTCATGGAGACGTTATATAATGATATCATAAAACAAGCATTTATGATAATCGATTGAAAGTTCAAAAGTTATGAGGATGTTGTTGATACATATTAAGCTCACAGCCACCATGTGAGGATCCATGTCTTTGGCTATCATCATCCCCGGAACCCATTTGAGCTGATAAGTTGGCACCGAGATTAAGATATACCAACCTTGAATCGAGGTTAAGGTTACCAATATTATTGTTGTTGTTGTTAGTGCTATTATCATCGTTCATCGGTGGGTATATGGTGGTGGACGAAGGCACATTGGCATTGGCGTTTCCTTCCTCGCGCGAGATAACGAGCGCAGCCGATTGGACAAGCTCAAGACACAGTCTAAGCTTGTTGGGTTCAATATGAGTTAGGCCAGGAACAGCTCCTTTGAATAAGAAGTCAGAAGTTAGGGTTCTTAGGATGTCAAGGGGTGTAACACCGCCTACGGTTCTGACATTCGGATCAGCGTGGTGGTCAAGTAGCACGGCAACCATGTCGGGGGACACCATTTCGGAAGCAATGTGAAGCGGGGTTTTGCGGGCAGGACCAGCATGGTAATTAACATCAGCAGCACCAAGTTCAAGCAAAGCTTTAACAACTTCTCTACTACAATTCTCAACCGCATAATGCAAAGCCAATGCTTCATCAAGATTTAGGCCTTCTCCCATTACCATAAGCTTTACGAGTTCCACATCGGACGACTCTAAAGCCCTTCTCATTCGACGAATCTTTTGATCCTCAATATCGGCCGCCACGGAAAGATCATGGTGTTGGTGGTGGTGGTGGCCAGGTATTAAGGATCGGCGGGTGAGGGAGGATTTGAGACGAAGTTCTTCTATTTTAGCAACGACGTCGATGGGAAGGTGCTTGGCTAGGACTTCTGGGGGAAGGCCTGATTTGGCAACAAGGTGGGAACAAGTAGTCCAAAGCTGATGAATGTCTTGCTTTCTTGAAGCTAATAATACTTTCATTACATCTTCAATTGAGGCTTTCTCTACCATGCTTGCCAATTGCTTCTGAGATTCAAAGAACAACAAACATTTAAATCAGACTTGATACACATTTATTAGTTGGCATTTTTTTTTTTGCAATTGACGAAAATTAAATGATGCGATTTTTAGTACAAAAATTAATGTTGGGGGTTTTTTTAATGATTCAATGTAAGCCCCATTTAAGAAAGTGAATATTTGAGGAAGATTTGGGTTTAATGGATCATTGTGGAAGACAAGAGTGGATACATGATAAGATCTAAGTTGATAAAACTTTAAGAGGTTTTGTGACACTTATCCAAATAGAGCAAAAAAAATCACATGAAATTAGATTAACTTTCATATATAACTTAGATTAATATGAAACTAACGAGAGAGAGAGAGAGAGAGAGAGAGAGAGAGAGAGAGAGAGAGAGAGCTAGAAGAGGAAAGGTTGGGAGAGGAACCAACGAACGAACCCATCTAAGTAAAAATTAAGGTACTAAGTAATAATCTTTGACAAAATTTTTGATGGATATAATTAATTAGATGAGGAAGAAGTGAAAATTTAAGAGAGTGAGATCAAATTCAAACCCCACTACTTAAAAATACCACTAAAAAGAACTCTATATCCACATTTAGATAGTTAATGGAATTCCCAAATTGTAACAAAATAAGTAGAAAAAGGTAAAAAAAAAAACCACTTAAAGAAAATTCTTAAGATCACAACCAACACTAGCTGATTAGTGACTCAAAATTCTCCACACCCACATAACAAAAGTATAATTAGTAAGTAACTAAATCAAATATCAGTTGATTGAAAAAAAAAATAGAGAGAGAAGAAAACCTGAGTTAGCAATGCGAGCTGTTCAACACCGAAAGATCTAGCCGCAGCAAGAGTATCAAGAGCAAGATCAACGGCTGAGGTGCAATAAGTGTGCCAACAGCCTCTCTCTCCACAATTAGGCCTTGCTTCATGCTTCTGAGGAACTATAGAGACTTGGCCACTGTACAAAAACTGCAACAACAACAAGAAAACCTCGTACCCCACTGAGTTTACCGGAATAACCTGTTGGCTACCAGAACGAGACGATGAAGACGTATTAACTGAGTCGATCCTGGACGAGTCGAGCCCCGATGGAGAATCGGAGCTGCAAAAGAATTTGCGGAAAAAGAGACTACGAGCAGCTAAGATGCAACGATGGGCATGGACTAAGCGACCTTCGACACTGAAGGTGACGTCACTGAAGGATTGGCCATTGATGAGAAGGTTTAGATAATCTAAGGAGAGAGATCTTAGAGAGTCTTCAAGGGTCATTCTTTTTCTGTTTCGATAATAATTCTTTTTAGGTTTTGTGTGACTGTGTATGTGTAAGAAAGAGAGATGGGTTGAGAGAGAGAGAGAGAGAGAGAAGGAGAATGGGGTTTCAAGAGGAGAAGATTGTTTAATCTTTTTGCTGATGGATATGATATTGTTTTGGGGAGGAAGAGAAAGGGGTGTGTACATGGGGGTTACTGTTAATTTGTTTGGTCTTTTAAGATTCTTTTTGGTGGATGACTGGAGTTTTTTGTGTGTGTGTGTGTGGGTGAGTAGGGGTTGTGTGTTTGTTGCTCGTTGATATTTTGGTACAAAAATAGCGAGGGAGCAACATGGTGGCTAATCTGATTAAATGATTGTATTGTTTATTGGAGCCTAATTGCCTATTTTATTTTAGTTCTACCTGTTAGTGTGATGTGAATATTCATGTTTCTTTTTTATTATTAATATATAAATATCATCTTGAGATTTTTTTCGACACATGATTATAAATGATGATTTTATCCTCCATATAAGTTCACTTAAAAAACATGATGGCTAATCTAAACAGCTGAAATATTTCGCTAAGAAGATCAAAATAAGATAATTAAAATTTATTATTAATAAGAAAAATGTCACCTATCACCGGTCGATTATAACTATTTTATTACCCTATATATGGTTTTTATCACACATGTGACAAAAGAAAAATGTTTCATAACATTTTTCTTGCTCTCTAACTATCATTATTTGAACTTTACACTTGAACTACTAGAAAGTATCAACTGGATCCCTAAGTTATCATCAAAATTTAATTGACTCATTTTTGTTAAGTTCGTAATTAAGTATTTCGTCCGACATGTTGAACAAGAGAGTTACTTAAACTTATTTAAATTCTCATGTCATGACTCCACCCACTTTTTTGAGGTTCATCGTGTATATTATACGGTTAGAAAATAAAAAAGCGACACATGCTTTTCAAATTCATCAAAATAGAATCACTCGCAATAAAACCTCCTCCCCCAAACGACATCCAATTTTTCACCAATCTTCTTCGATTTTTGATTTTTTTAACAAGTTTTTCATCTTCTTTGATTAGGAGAGTTGTGACCATTGTTAGTAAATATATGTATAATACTCGTATATACATGTATCTTTTATTTTCTGAATTTTATAGTCTGTCCTCGAATTGACCTCAAAAATACAAAAAATCACATATTTTTTACCCCTCCTGCACAATACGCGTATAATACGGAAGGCGTATAAAACTGCATAGAGAATACGGGATTTATAAAACATATTTTCCAAAAATTGTATAATTTATCATGTTGCCCAGTGGTCAGGCTGGTGGTTTTGCTTCTAAACCCACGTTCCATTCTTGTCTTGGACACTTGAAATTAATTTTTGTTTTGTTCATAATTGCATAGATTATGTTGTTTAATAAATAAATTTTAAGACTGAAAAAATATTTTTGGATTTATCTCATTTGCATAACCATTTAAAAGTTTATTTGTATTTTTTTGTTGGTTATATAATTTGAGGAGAAATCTATGAAGAGATTGTTTTCCTTAGATTCATATTTATTTTAACATAGAGATCTTGTAAACTTTCTTTAAGAAAGTTAGAATTTTTATGATGTAGGTGTACGAATTGGATGAAGATCCAGACAATGCAAAAAGGAAATCGAGAATTGAACAAAACACATGGCAGCGCAGTGAGCAGCAACACTACTGCCATCCGGTGGCAGCTGCTGGCTGCCGTGTAGTTGGTGACGATGCCGTGCACGGCGACAGGTAGCCCAGGTTTGGGCGATGCTAGTTGTTGGTGATCAGCGATAATAGGTGGCAAATGGACGGTGGTGAGGGGCATGGTGGCAAGCGGCGAAAGACGGTTGCGGGGCGAAGTGATCATGTTCCAAACTATTTTTCATTAAGATAGGATTTGTGCCATGATATTTTGATTATTATGTTTTATGTCCTAACATGCTTAAATAATTTTATTTTATAATACAGTTTGTTTTTTTCTTTTATTAATTTTATATTGAGTAAATAGAACTAAATATTAATATTCATTTATGCATATATTTTTTCAATCGAGTACAACATTATTTATCAACTCTACTTCCATATTTTAAATAATAATTTATTTGATGGTTTGTTATTTAATTAAATGAAATTATTTAATATTTTTTAATTGTGATAAATGATTTTTTTTGTCTTTTAATGATCATATAAATATTATATATCTTTTTACTTATCATATATTTATCATATGTTTGTAATTGGTATTGTTGATGTTGAATTTTTTAAATTAAAATTTATAATACATGTTTAATAAGCATATCCAAATTATTATGTAGTGTGTATTAATAACAGAATTTTTACTGAATGTTTAACCATTTAATACATGTATTATATTTACTAATTAATATTCTATATTTTTGTCATCTCTAAATTAACTACTTTCTAGTCATGGGCATACATTTTGTATATATTTAATGCATATTCATTCAAAGCGTGTAATTTTAGAAAATATAGGAATTTCAAAAAAATCAACCAACCACCTTATCTAAGCTGTCATTTTGGTCTTTTTCCTAAATTTCCGCTACTCTTGCTATTTTCTTAAATCTTATGGAATTTGTTGTGATTAATAAAATCGAAAACTTGTCTATCTTACTAATATTTCTTCAAATCTTCTTTAATTTTTTATATACTATGTTTTATTTTTCGACATTTTTTTGGAAATTTAGCCCCACTAGAATTAAATTGTGACTGCATTGAAAATAAAACTTGTCTTAAATTTTTCTTTTTTAGTCTTTC
This sequence comes from Datisca glomerata, assembly GCA_003255025.1. Taxonomy (NCBI): domain Eukaryota; kingdom Viridiplantae; phylum Streptophyta; class Magnoliopsida; order Cucurbitales; family Datiscaceae; genus Datisca; species Datisca glomerata. Next base: position 703,064 of record QANY01011848.1, on the reverse strand, counting down.
TGTCTTACAAACTCAATTCATTTTACAAATTCATAATTATGACTCTACCCACATCTCTTAGGGTTGTTTATGATTCGGTTCTTCAATTTAGTTTTTTTGTTAAAAACTACACTGAACAAAAAGTTTACGGAACCATAAATTGAAAATGAACCAAACATGAACTGAGGTGAAGTATATGTTTGATTCAGTTTGATTCTACCGGCTCAACACTAATGTCCAAAAAATATTCCTTAAAAATTACAACACAAAACTTGAAATTTTCAACACGAACCTTGAAATTTAAAATAATTAGTGGTATTTAAATAAAACAATAACAATAAGTTAAAAAAAACAAACCATGAAAACTAGAATAGAATATAAAGCTAAGGTTTTAGTTTGGTTCCTTAAATTTGAAATAACATATTGAAAACTAAAATATACTTAAAAACTAAAGATTCAGTTAGGTTTGGGTCCGGTCGGATCAAAATTCGATGAAGTTTTCAACCGAACTGAAACTTTAATTTTTACAATAATTCTGAAGTGAACCGAATTGAAGTTACTTAAATAACTGACCAAATCAATTACCACGGTAGAGAGGGTATTACTTACATTAAAAAAATGTGCTTCACTCTATTGAGGGTGTAGCAATTATTACGTAATGGCTTCAAATTATGAAATTTCTACTATCCTTGATATTTTCTTTAACCTTTTGTAATTTGTTATGATAATTAAAATTTAGAACTTATCTATTTTACTAATATTTCTTCAAATTTTCTTTAGTTTTCTATGTTTTTTTTAGACATTTTTTGGAAATTTGCCCCCACTAAAATCAAATTGTGACTTCACTGAAAATAATATCCTCTTTTTTTTCCCTTTTTAATCTTTCTATTGTACAAATTCATACTATGACTCCACCCTCATCTCTTAGGTTTGCTCATAGTTAGATTCTTTAATTTAGTTTTTTGCTAAAAACTCCACTGAACTGAAAGTTTACCAATCCATTAATTGAAAACGTATCGAGCCCGAGCCGAAATAAAGTACATGTTTGGTTCAGTTTGGTTCTACTAGTTCAACACTAATGTTGAAAAAAATATTCCCTAGAAATTCCAACAAAACTTGAAAATTTCAACACTGAGCCATGAATTTTAAAATAATTATGGTCTTCAACTACAACAGTGACATGAAGTTAAAAAACACACCATCAAAACTAGAGATAAAATACAAATTTTTTAAATTTTTGTTATCCTTGATATTTTCTTAAATCTAATGGAATTTGTTATGAAAACTTGTATAGTTTACTAATATTTCTTCAATAGTCTTTCTATTTTACAAATTCATAATTATGACTCCGCTCTCAACTCTTAGGGTTATTCATGGTTCGGTTCTTCAATTTGAATTTTGCTAAAAACTGCACTGAAGTGAAAGTTTACAGAACCAATAATGAAACAAATCCAAATTGAATTGAATTACAGTGTTGGTTCAGGTTGTTCTACCAGCTCAACATTAATGTTGAAAAAAATATCCCCGCACAACGCTTGAAATTTTCAACATGAGTATTGAAATTTTAAAATAATTAGTGGTCTTCAAATAAAACATAACACGAAGCTAAAAAAAAACACGCCATCAAAACTAGAAATTGAACTCACATATTATCTCTCCCACTCTCTCCTCTCTCTCTTTATTGTCTTCCAATTCGCTTTGTATTACCTTATTTCTTTATTGTTTCCTTGCTTTCTCTTTGCGTTCTGTTTTTGAAATAGTGTTTGTATAAATGTCAAAAACATGCAAGAGTTGGAACGAAAGAGGTAGCATTAAGACAATGAGAAGTACCTAAACATCTTTACTTCTCTTCAAATAAAAGTATATTAGTTTTTCCATGTGGTACAAATTGTCTGATCTACCTCCAACCTCGATCGCAAAATATAGACCGCTCCAATATAATTAGCAGTGTGTCATCCAATTGCAACTATCAAGGTAGAATGGGAATTTTTTTAAAATGAAGATTACAAAAATTAGGATAAAATACTGTTTTATCTCCTATAGTTTGAGATAATTTTTACTATAAACCCTCTACTTTAAATATTCTCAGATAAAACCTTGCAGTTATATTATTATTTTACGTTTACCCTTCAGTAGTTATTCCACTTCCGTAACTAACAGTCCGACATAGAATGCCTAGTTGGCAATACGTGGCAAATAAAACGACGTCACTTGACTCTAATTTTTAACCACAATGGACACGGGTGTCATTCTTCTTCCTTCTTCCCCGTGAGTCATTCTCTACTTCAAGTCTATCTCTCCATTTTCATATTTTCCACTTCATTTTCATTTTTCAATTCTTTTGATTTAGAACGGAGGTTTTGGATTGTGAGGATTGGTTCACGTAGAAAACTTTGTATGTTTAATTATAGAGAGTCGAAATATCAAAACTGAAATAAGTAGTAATTGTAATTGTGATTGTTGTAGAATAAACACTAACTTAGGGTTTTATGGTGCAGATCGTGTACATGCAAAGTGGTGATAATGAAGAAGAAGAGAAAGAGAAGAAGAACATAAAGTTTTATACTGGTTCGGTTCTATCAAATCAGAACCTACATCCAGTGCTGGGGCTTCTCATATACGATTATCAAGATCAAGTACAAGGGTCAAGGATTTACAAGCTTTTCAACACAAGAAGACAGAACAGGACCCTCCCTCCCAGAGCTCGATTACAGGTCAGTAAACCCTTCCCTTCTTAATATAAATTGTTGGGATGTTTCTGATTCCTCTTGCTTCATTCTGTATTCTGTAATTTCAGCTTTTTGTTTCTACTTTTTGTTTTCTGTAAATTGAAAGATCTAAAACTGCTTTAAACTTTAGATGGACGAATATATATATATATATATATATATATATTCTGATTGCATGTTTATTTTCTATTGTAGACTTAGCCACATAACCAACTGACTTTACTCATAAAAAACTTAACAACCTGAAGTTGATACACCAATCATAACAAATCGCCACCTTGAATCTAGCTTTAAGTTGATCCCATCAAACCCTATAATTGATTTAGCAAACTTTCAAGTTTTATCCTGAAACATCTTTCACATTTATCAAGTTTAGGCAGCGATCTAACTTGATAAATGTGATAGGTTTAGTGATCATATCAGCAGGATTGTCCTCTTTGTGGATCTTCTCCACATTGACCTTTCCTGATGATATGACTTCCCTTATGAAATGCATCTTAATATCAATATGATTTGTTCTTTCATGGTGCATATGATTTCTGGTAAGGTGAATAACACTTTGGTTGTTAAAAAATACAGTTATACTATCTTGCCTGACACCAAGTTCTTGTACTATCCTTCTTGGCCATAGAGCTTCCTTTACTGCCTCAGTAGCTGCAACATATTCAGCTTTCGTTGTAGATAAGGAAATCACTGGTTGTATTGATGCTTTCTAGCTTACAGTGCACCCAAGGACTATGAAGATATATCTTATAAAAGATCTCCTCTTATCAAGATCCCTTGCAAAATCTGAGTCCACATATCCTATGATAGGTTCTCTTTTAGATTTAGATTTCTCAAATATCAGACCTTACTTAGGGGTACCTTTCAGAAACCTCATGATCCACTTTACTACTTCCCAATGTTCCTTTCTTAGCTTAGCCATAAACCTGCTTATAAGAATTACAATAAAGGCTACATCTGTATGGTGCTGACCATAGAGTACATAAGACTTCCTATTGCACTGGCATAGGGATTTCTGTCCATCTGGTTTTACTCTTCTTCTATCTTGGGTGATTGCAGGTAAGATAGCTTAAAGTGAGGTGCTAAAGGAGTTTTGACAGGTTTAGATTCTGCCATCCCAAATTTTCTCAATACCTTTTGAATATAATCCTCTTGGTAGATACACAGCTTGTTATTTACCCTGTCTCTGTGTATATCCATGCCAAGCGTCCTCCTTGCTTCCCTTAGGTCTTTCATTTTGAATTCGCTACTTAATTGAGCATTAAATCTTCTGATTTCAGATGAATCTATAAGCATATCATCTACATATAGTAGGAGATATACCTTAGAGTTGTTCTTAGAGTTCTTATAGTACACACAACTATCATGCATGCTTCTAGTGAATCCATTTCTGACCATAAACCCATCAAACCTTAGGTACCACTGCCTTGGGCTCTATTTCAGACCATAGAGTGATTTCTTGAGTAGACAAACTTTTATTTCATCCTCTCTCCTCACAAACCCATCGGGTTGAGAAATGAAGATCTTCTCCTCTAGGTTCCCATGTAGGAATGCTATTTTTTTTACATACATTTGATCTGATTCTAGTCCAAATTGGTTGACTAGAGTTAAAAGTAACTTAATTGAAGTTTACTTCACAACATGAGGGTATATTTTTGAGTAATCTACCCATTACCTCTGACTGAAACCTTTTGCCACCATCCTGGCCTTAAATCTAAGCTTTTCAGCTCCTGGAATTCCCTGTTTTACTTTGAAAATCTATTTGTTACCTATTAATTTTTGTCCTTTAGGTTTATCAACAAGAATCTAAGTATGATTCTTGTTTAGAGATTTTATCTCATCTTTTATAGCAGCCAGCCAATTTTTTTTTTTACCCCTCATAGCCTCATGATAAGAATTAGGTTCAAAATCATTAATATCATTTACATCTGTCAATGCAAATGCTATGAGATCATATCCATATCTGACTGGTGTTTTATGTTGTCTTCTGTTTCTGTCTCTTGCAAGTTCATATTTAGTGAGGTCTTCCTGGTCATCATGAGTGTCTATCTGCAAATGGTATTCAATATCTGGTCCAGCTTCAGCATTAACAGATACTGAGTTAGTAGGAACAAACTCTGAACTCCCAAACTCCACCTCAAGCCTTGTCTAAGTAGTTTTCTATTTCATGTTTGATTAAGGGTCTAGAAACATTCATGTACATTTCAGATTCCCTAAAAGAAACGTCTCTGCTGATAAAGCTTTTGGACCTAGGTTAATCTGAAAATCATAACTTGTATCCTTTAACACCTTCTGGGTACCCAACAAACATACATCTCTTTACTGTAGGGACAAGTTTTCCTTCTTTGATGTGTGTAAATGCCACAAACCCAAATACCTTTAAATGTACAAGGCTAGGAGGTGACTTAGTCCATATCTCCTCTAGTGTCTTGATGCCTATAGGAGTGGAGGGGCATCTGTTAATGAGGAAGGCTGCTGTGTTTGCAACTTATACCCAAAACTTCTTTGGCAGGTTGGCACTGGATAACATCCTTCTAACCCTTTATAGAATTATCATGTTCATCCTTTCTGCCAATCCATTCTGTTGGGGAGTGTATGGAACTGTTTTATGTCTCAGAGTACATTCTTGCTTGCATAAATTATTAAATTCCTCATTCAGAAACACTAGGCCATTATTTGTTCTGAGTTTCTTGACTTTCTTACTGATTTGGAGTTCTACTATCCTTTTCCATTCCTTAAACTTCATAAATTCCTCATATTTAGACTTTAGGATGTAAATCCATTACTTGAAGGCCCCCAAAGATCTGAATGTACATAGCTTGGGATTTCTTGAGTTCCATGTATTGAAGTGTTGAACTTTACTCTGGTAGCCTTCCCAAAGATACAATGTTCACAGAAGCTCAACTTATCTAGCTTTCCACCAATGGTTAACACCATGTTTCTCTAGTTCCAGCAAGCCCTTCTCACTCACGTGTCCTAGTATTTTGTGCCACTATAGATATCGTATTTTGTCCAGTTCAATACTTTAAAAATATAAATTATTTTTGGCTCATATACTAGTCTAAGACAATGTGTATGACTTGAAAAATAGTCCAATGCTTAAAAATAAGAAGATTTGTCCAAGGACTAAAAAATAAAAAAAGGAACAAAAAGACTAAAAATAAAAAGTGAAGTCCTAAGTTTACCTATAAATAGAGGGGAGTTCTTCACTTGAAAGAAGAGATTTAGAGAGTGAGAAAGAGAAGGGATTTTAGATAGAGAAAAAGAGGTCTTGAGAAAATAGTGAAAAAGAGAAAGAATGAGAGTTTTCATTTCTATTCATATTCCATCTTCTCCTTTTCTTTTTATTAAGGTAGTTCAAATCTCTTGCATTTTAGCTTAAAATATATGTTGTTCATTCTTATTAATCATCTCTCTTCTTCATACTCATGTATTTCATTTTTCTTTGTTTCATTTTCCATATATAAGTTTGTATGCTCATTTTTTATCATTTCTCATACTCTTAATATTAAGTTTTATTTTCATGTATTGTTTATTTCTCTACAAGTTTGATAATGATATTATTTTGTGATCAACTCAATCAATGAGGATGAGGATAAAGCTTTTGAGAGTTGTAAAATTAACTCAGTGTGAATCAACCCTTTAATAGGTTGAAAGTGTACATTTGATGAAAAGATCTCTTATGATAATTTCTCATACATAAAAATGCATAAAATAGAGAGTAAAACATTTATATAAGATTATGCAAATATTTAAGCTTTGATTTTTTTTATGTTATTACAAGTCTTCTCTTCTTTTTTAATTTTTGACCGTCATTTTTGTGACACTTGTTTGAACTAGTTATCATCCATGATCATTCCTAAAAATGAAAGAAGAAAGGATAAATGGTAATTAGTGAACTAAGTGGTCCAAAATAAAAAATGGTTTATTTATGTCCCAAATAAGAATTATTTTATTTTGAAAGTTTTATTGATTTTTTTAATGACACTTGTTTAAACTAGTTACCATCCATGATCATTCCTAGCAATGAAGGAAGAAAGAAAAAATGGTAATTAGCGAACTAAGTAGTCCAAAATAAAAATGGTATATTTATATCCCAAATAAAAATTATTTTATTTTGAAAGTTTTATTGATTTTTTTAGTGACACTTGTTTAAACTAATTATCATCCATGATCATTCCTAGTAATGAAGGAAGAAAGAAAAAATGGTAATTAGTGAACTAAGTAATCCAAAATAAAAAATGATATATTTATATCCCAAAGAAAATTATTTATTTATTTTTAGTGACACTTGTTTAAATTAGTTATCATCCATGATCATTCTATTTGATTAGCATTGGATGAAAAAATAAAAAATGGTAAATAATATACTATGTAGTAAAAAAAATAGCATGCTCATGCCAATTATGTATGAAATTAAGCATTTTTTTCATAGTTTTATTTATTTTACACATAAAAAATTTATTACTAATTTATTTATTACATAATTATATATACATATATATGTTTAAATAAAAAAATGAAAATTAAAAAAAGGATAGAGGGTGACATCAGCCTTTGTAAGAAAAAGATTTTTTTTCTTTTTTTCTCTGTATTTTAATCTTTTTTGAATTTTTGAGTTTTTTTGTTTGCATTTTATTTTTATGTTTTTTATGTCTTTGTTTTTTTTCTATTTTTTCAGTAGATATTATTGGTTTGTTTTAATTTGTTTTTATATATATTTTTAATTATTTCACGTCTTGTTTTAATTTGTTTTTATACATATTCTTTTTTAAATTTATCATACATATTTATCATCTCTAACATTCATTTCCATACTTCTTTCTTTTTCTGTATAGTTGTTATATCTTCTTATTTATTTATGTATTATTGTCATATGTCACGGTTAAATATGATTATTATTTCATTCTTTATCATCAGAATTGACGCTCATAAGTTAAAATCATAACAATTTGATTTAAATTTTATTAGTTTCTTTATTTAGTTTTCACTAAAAAAATCCGATGACGGACTTTAGAATTTTTGGGATACCAAATTTCTCGAACTACTGAGGTGATGCGTTATTTTTAGGATACCGAGAGTAACTCCAGTAACACTTTGATTTTAAAAAATTAATGGTCTTTGTACCACCAGTTGAATGTCAATTATTTGCTCATTTTTATGATGCAAAATGTACCAAATTGGACATTCAAAATTGAATTTCTATAACATTATTTGAAAACAATAATTTGCATAGTATCTGATTAAATTCGGTAACCATTTTTCATAATGGACGTTGTGGGGTGCTAATACCTTCTCCACACGTAAATGACTTTCGAACCAATTTTAAATATTCACAGACTAAAATATTTGATTTTAAAATTAGGTGACCAATCACGTCCTAAAATGATTGGCGCTGACTCTGAATTTCTTTATAAAAAAATGATTTTTCAATCGTCGCTCCGCGTCGCATGCACGTTGTGACAGCCACAAAGTTGACAAATGATTTTTCAATCGTCGCTCCGCGTCGCATGCATCGCATGCACGTTGCGACAGCCACAAAGTTGACTTATCAACTTCTGATGCTCTGGCCGAGTTTAGTGTAGTGATCAGTGTGCTTCGTTGAAGTACATAGAGACCATTTTTCTTTAATGCCATTCATCAATACCATGGAACCCTTAAAGATTTTGATTACCCCATTTTCACCTTTATAGGTATATCCATTTTCATATGAACTCCAAGGGATATTAAATTTCTCTTCAAATTAGGAACATACCTCACTTCTGATAGAATCTTTTCTGAACCATCATAGGTTTTAATCCTAATGGTTCCTGATCCAACAATCTTACATTCCTTGTTATCTACAAGTAGCACTTTTCCACCATCAAAGCCTGAGAAAGTCTCAAACCAGTCTTTATTTGGTGTCATATGGAGTGAACACCCTGAATCAAGGATCCATTGCCTTTCCGAGTTCTTGGTTGCCATAACAAGGACATCGACACTCTCATATCCATCCTCTACAACTGCAGCATTCCCTTCAATAGTCTCTTTAGGCTTAGATTCATTCTTTCTCTTGGGACACAATCTTCTGATATGACCCTTTTCATGATAGTGAAAACATTTGAACTTTTTGAAGTTCTTTCCACTTCTAAACTTTGATCTTGACTTGCTCCTCCCTCTATACTCTTTCTTTTTTGTCCTTCCTCTCACTGACAGACTCTTCTCACTCGAGTCCTTCTGCTCATGCTTCCTTTGCAGCTCTTTAGAATTAAGAGCACCAATTACATCTTCTAGAGACAGTGTCTCTTGGTCATGTTTCAGAATGTCCACAATGATTTTTATTGACTTTGGCAGAAAATGTAACTGTACCAGAGATTTATCTTCATCTTCATATTCTACTTGAATATTTTCAAGATCAAGGTAAAGTTCATTGAACTCGTCAATGTGTTCTTGAATGCACTTCCCTTCAGTCATTTTATAGGTAAAAACACTATCGGGCACGACAAATTTCACTACAAAAATGGTAAATGGAGAGGGATAGAGACCTGAAGTAGAGAATGACGACACAGTGAAGATAACAGGCTTCTCTGAAACCCTCAAGCCACAACAACGATGCTTGTTTTAACTTTATGGCCTAGACATTCGCTCATCGCACAACAGCTTCCGATAATGGTGGTTGTGAAAGAAGAAAGGAAAATAGGGTAAATGCTTATCTGTCGATCGGGGCAAAAAATTAGAGTGATGTGACGTCGTTTAATCTGTCATGTATTGCCAACTTTGTATTCTCTAACGGACCGTTAGTTTATGGTAATGGAATAGTTACGAAATAACAAACGTGAAACAACAATATAACTGTGAGGACTTATCTTAAACTCTTTAAAGTTGATGGTTTAAAATAAAAACTACTTCAAATTATAGGGGCAAAACTGTATTTTATCCTAAAAATTGTGCAATATTAAACTCTTTAAACTGGATGGTAGATATCTTACTTGATTACTTACATTGAAAAATATGTGCTTAACTCTATTGAGAGTGTAGTAATTATTATGTAATGGCTTCAAAATATGAAAAGCCATCGAGGCAAATGTACTTTTTATGAATTTCGATCCAAATGGTATATAATAAATTTTATAGATTATATACATATATATTATACATTGAAAGTGAGCACAGTGACAGATCTAAGATTCTAGTTTAGGAGGCACTGTTAGACGTAAAAGCATAATGGTCAATATGAATTTTTTTTATAAAAATTTTAAAATTTTGAAATATTTTATTAGTAGTGTTTGACATTTATTCTTAGAATTAATAATTTTTTGTATAGATCGAATGAGGAACCTATAAGGAGAGAAATGAATTAGGATTCAATCTACATTTACCAACATTTAGCAGCTATCTCTATGGAGCGAATTCAAGTTTAACCAACGTGCCAATTTTATATTTTTTAGAAGTAATTGAGGTTGATACATAATATACTTAACATATTTTTATAATAAATGAAAAATATATTAAATAAATATTAATGGATCAACATGTGCAATGCATGTGAATATATTAGTAAATAAAAATATAACAAGTTGAAGAATATTGTCAAATTAGAGACAATGTATTTGAACCCAAAACACCTCGTTTAAGAAAAATACACATGACATATGGGCCAAGTCATTATGCACATGAGGTATATTACTAACTAAATCTAAATATGGTACAAATTAATTGTTATGAAAAACATAAAAATAGTAAAATCGAGAGGTCAGGCGTGCCCCTCGAAATCTAGTGTGAAATGGTGATAGTTGACGATGAAAAATATATTTAATCTAATAAATAAATACATAAAATCATACAAACTTTGAATTCTGAAGCGATAATACAACTTTTAAAATTNATATATATATATATATATATCATATTTATTTATTTTTCACATTTTCTCCTTTCATATTTCTCAAATTTCTCTCGTTTTGCATTTCACTCATCTAAACTATGTTGGTGGTTTAAATTATGAGTTTTTATTATAATGCATGAACAACTTAGAATTTTTTTGAAACATGTATAATTAAATTCATTGACAGATCTCTTTGAAAACAAAAATAAAAATTTTTGTTAGAATTTTTGTTGGATGAAATTTTTTTGTTGGTTTATATGCACATAATTGATCGGTTCAGTCCTCATTTTCACAAGACCATGAATTTTAATTTGGTCTAACTTTTCCGACTATGCACACCTCTAATCAGTGTTAATATTTTGTTGCTCTTTAAATAAGGAAGGAAATAAAGAGATGGGAAAATCTAGTGAAGAAATTAAATATGACCAAACAGGTTTTGAAATTCAGCTAAAACCCAGTTTACATTTGAATACTTGTAATAATTAAAAACATTATGTACTAGTAGTACAAAAAAATTAACAATGTAGATCACAAATAAACATGATTATATACTATTTATGTCTTAGTTGTCTTGACTCCTACACAAAGCTATGAAAATGACAACTTTCATCAGTTTTATATCACATAATTTAAGCAATCAATTTCAAAAAGATTAGTCACTAGGTTCTTTAAGGCTCTTTATCCCATACGCTTTTGTCAATGCTATATACAATATTTTTGGTGCTTTCGCCTCACTAAGTCACTATTCAATGTATGTAATATAAGTCACAGTACCGCACACTCACATTACATAACTTTTTTTATTATTATTTATCACATATGAGGTGAGTCTACAAAGACAAAGAACCTGTGAAGATGCTTAGTACCACAGTGATATCTAGTATTTTATGAACTTTTTCCTTAAAAAATGCTATGAAGTTTAAAATAAATCAAGAAGTACTTTATTTTCAAAAAAAATCAAAAGGGTGTATATGCTTAATTATTAATACATTGTCCCATACATATATACCTTCATACATAGATACACACATACATATATACACGCATACATACAAACGTAATTATCTAGATAAAGTAAATCATCAATCAGAATCAATTTAAATTTAGTCTTTGTATTCTAATTGTCAACATATTTCTCATATCAATTAAGTCATTACCGATCATTCTCAATACAGAGATTTATAACCCTTGTATAGTATAGGGATTAAAAACTCCTATATTGTAGAAAAATACAGGCATCACATATAACAAATGAAAATAATGTTTCCACAAACGTATGTGTGACGTACTATAAATCCGCACATGTGGATTGCTGAATATATTTAAGTTTAGTCACAAGGTACATGTGGATTCACGCCAATGCTCTCTAAAACTAAAAATAAAACATTTAAGACATCACACAGTGATAGTCAAACTAAACACAAAATATCAGTGCATTTGATCATCTCACCTATCCTACATGCCTAGGTTGCCGTATATGCATGCTCTTCGATTACTTTAGTGGTAGTTGGTTTTATAGTAGTCAATTTTGTTTCGATAATTATTTAATTTAAAAAAATAAAATATTTTAGATATTCTTTAATATTCTGATATTCCGTTTAAAAAAAATTCATGTCATATAAAATAATATTATAAAATTTATCATAAATACGATATGTGAAAAAATTAAAATATTAACTTATTAACATACATTAAATTAATTTTTAGTTAATGTCAACACATATTTTTCATTAAAAAGTCATATAATTAATTTTTAACTAAATTTTAATCTATGAAAAAGAATAGTAAAGTTAACTTTTCAATAATAAAGTAATATAAATAAAGTAAAATATACAGGAAGCTTACTTTGTCTAATTAAAAAGAAAGTAGAAACATAATTTTAAAAAAACACTAAAAGAGCAGTTTTGCACGCGCTGGATTACGTGCCTTGGGGTTCAACCCAGGATGCGGAGGGATGTATGAATCGAAATATTATGGTTTCTATGTCAAATCAAAATATTATTGAAAGTAAACGGAATTGATTATTATGGTTATTATTAACACTACTACTATAGTAAAATTGGAAGACTTAGATCCTTAAAATTAAATAGAAATATGAAATAGAATTAACAATCACATTATTCTACGTCTATATTGATTAAAAGTATATTTTTCCCGAATCTATATCAATATTTAAAATATTAACAAGCCCGAGTTTTTCCCTTCCTCAGCCTTTTATGAATATCATAATTCTGATTTTGAATTTGGTAATAAATCTGAGATGAACATGTGAAATGTCTTGAATCAAAGAACAAAATCTCTCCCATCCATAATATTAATACCGGAAGAGTATTGTAATAATCAAATTTTATTGATTATTTGATATATTACGACGTTGAGTGGTACATCCACACATCACTAATTGATTGAAAATAGACATTACTATGTCAAATAATATGTCGGGCATTTCATTATTAACATTAATATAAAACTTTTTTTGTCAAATAACGTGAATATAAAACATTGAACAGTATAAAACCAAGCATGCAGCACTAGCAGAGATCAATAGAAAAATGTTGTAAAAAGCCGTGGCAGGAAATTTCGAAGGCAGACAAACAAAATAAATTTATTTAACAGAATTAAATAAAATGGAAGCAAACAGGAGGCTTTGGGAAGAAAGACGGATGAGTGCACGTGAGACAGACAAGGCATATGAAACAAAACTGTTTGTTTGCTTGAAAAAATATGATTGATCATATTTTTTTTGTCAAATTTATATTATGATTTTTAAAGAAAATAAAAAATATATGATTTAAAACTATAACTTCTAAAATATAGATATACAAATTTAATAAACTATATCAATTTAATTTATCTAAACTTAATATTACTACTCTAGATAATCTGGTGGAGGTATATTAATGTAAGAATTCAATTAATGTCTTGAGAATATAAAGTGCATTAGATCTTAAAATTTAAAAACATTATATTAAACAATATAAAAAACATTTAAATTTTTTTATTATATGATACAAATTCAATGAGAGACAGAGGAATGGATGACAGAGTGAAAAGACAAGTCAAATGTCAAGAAGGGGTTCATTTGAAATCATAAGACAGTCAGTTTGGGATATGTGCTGTCAATCCAATGAGACTTGACCTCTGTCTCTCACCAGTGTCTGAAATTTGGTCTTTTGTACGTCGTACCCTAATCTTCGGTACATCTTTTATCTTTACTTCATTTCCATACTTCCTCCATAAGTGAAATTACGAGTACTCATGCTATTTTGATGGGATCACATTGAAACACTTTTTTTTACTTCAATGTATTTTTGGCAATCACTGTTGTAAGCTAACAAATTACTATTAGATAGTTAGTGTGCTAATGGATAATTTTTATTAGTTGAATTAGTTTAGTTTGTTCTGCTAGTTGATAACTATTGTTGTTCTCCTTTCTATTTAACTAGTCTTCCTCTCTTTGGTTGTAATTATCAGAAAGTAATATATAGAGAAGTATTTTCTCGATAGAGTTTTTATGGTATCAGAGCTCTAAGACAGACGTCTATAATGGCTTTTACTAACTTTCTGACTTTTAGTCCATCTACTTCTGCTATCTCTTCTTCTTCAAACTCATCTTCGAGCTTTCATTCGCCTCACTTCTTGTTGACTAGCATTTACAACTTGGTCTTTGTTCGTCTTGATTTGATGCATTTTGTACTACGGAAATTCCATATCAAATGCAATTTTACAAGATCACCCTCTATTTGGTTACATTGACGGTTATATTCCATGTCCAAGCAAGTATCTACATAGTGACATGGGTGAGTTTACATCACAAATTTCTCATGATTTTAGATAACTTCTAGTCAAGCATTAATGACATTGATCAACGTCGCTCTGTCTCCAACTACTTTGTCATACATAGTTGGCTATCAAACTTCTCGTGAAGTGTAAACATCAATAGAGCGCAAATAATCCTCATTATCTAGGTCAAGTGTTCTAAATCTCAAAATTTTAACTATTTAATTTTAATGGAACACAATGAGTCTATTGACTCTTATATTCAGCACATTAAAGAGATAAAAGATAAACTGGCAATTAGGTCATATCTTGTTGAAGATGAAGATATATTTGATCTATACATTAAATGGCCTACCCACTGAGTACAATACCTTCAAGACATCCATTCACACTAAGTTAGACCTCTCTTTCTTGAAGAGCTTCAGTCTCTTCTTAATGTTGAAGAGAAATCAATCGGTGATCGACACAAGGTTCTTCAGCTCAACGTCCTCCTGGTACAATGTCTATGGTCCAAATAAAGGTAGAGGAAGGAATTTTAATATTCAAGTATTAGTGATATACCAAGAGATGTAACTTAGTATACTTAGATTAGAGACCTCGTTTCTGTTTGTATCAGTTAGTAAGCTTAACAACTTACTAACTACTATTGTAACTTAGTAGTTAATCAAAAAGCTATGTGAAGAACTTTCAATTATTTTTCGATTAGAGTTTTGTGATACAAATTAATCATTTTAAAATATGTCTAGATCTCATGTGTTGAGTACATCTAGATACAGAAAAATGTTCTTGATATATTCTATATGTCCACACATGTCTTAGTGTGTTTGAAGATTTGCTTGGAAGAACATCGTGTGGATTTCAAAGTCTATCATTTGTGAGATAACAAGATCGTTGTATTGCGAGGACGCTTGATAATCACACCACTCTAAAAGTTATAGTAACATTTAGGATAATCAACTTTATTAAAAGAGTTTTATTAAAGTTTGATGAATATAATTAATTGGTTATTCTAAGTTCACCTAATTTTGACTTAGGCTCTTTAGAAGGTTAAATGAACTTAGACCAACTGGATTGGATTAATAATGAATTTACTAGTAATTAATTTAGAATTAATTGATTAGTTAAATAGAAACACATTAATTATAAATTAGTGATTGGGAAAAAGGTTGACAATCAATGTAACTTATGGTTTCCATTATTAGTACAATACCGTGAGGTACAGTGAGAGCCTCGAGATGGATTTGTTTTCATCCTCCTAAGGAAAGTTTCGAGGTATATCAATACCGAGGTTGAACTTCTTAAGAAGATAGGATTAAGTGATGTAGTTTAGTTTTGACTGTCCCTAAGGCGGCATTTTCTAAATCAGGTCACGGAATCTGAAATAATGAGTTGCACTCACAAAGTCACAATTTAGTTTTGAGTGGATGATTATGACATGACCAAATAAGCGATATCTTATTATTAAAAAAAATGAGATATTTTGAGTTTTAATTAATAAAGATTAATTAGAATGTCTCATAGACAGTCTAAAATTAATCTGACCGACCATAATGCGGCACATTAATTGTTAAGTTGTCTTATCGTGGATTAGTAATTGTTAAGTTAATGTGTTTGATATGTTGCATTCATGAATCACGTTTACTTTCTGAATTCTTGATATTTATTTCAATTATATTGAATTATGTATGTTTTAATTTTTAGTTATTAATGGGAAGCCCTATTACTACTTTACTTGCACTTGAGAAATTAAATGGTGATAATTTTATAAGATGGAAGTTAAATTTAAACTTGAAGTTAATTTGTGAGAATCACAAATTTGTTCTTACTAGGGAATGTCCTGAGGATCCCGTTGCCAATGCACCTAAGAATGTTAGGGACAAGGCATCTCTACTATTGGTTATACTTTAGACCAGTCACTACTTTGATTCTGACTTGTTTTGGAGATGTATATTAGGCTAGTTATTTGGATGATAGGAGGTCACTTACAAGATATTGTGTTTATCTAGGTGAAAACTTGATTACTTGGAGTTCTAAGAAGCAATATTTGGTTGCTAAGTTGAGTGTTGAGTGAGAATATAGTGCCCTCTCTCAAGAAGCCATTGAAATACTCTGGCTCTAATGTTAGAATACAGGACCCTCTCTCAAGCAGCCATTGAAATACTTTGGCTTCAATCCTTATTTGATGAGTTACAGTTTGTGTTATCACCTTGTCCAACACTTTGGTGTGATAATGTTAGTGCTTGTCTTCTTGCTTCAAACCCTGTTTTTCACTCAAGAAAAAAGTGTATAGAAGTGGATGTCCACTTCATCAGAGAGAAATTTTTGAATAATCAACTGACAGTACAACATATTCCTACTAATGCACATAATGCTGATATTCTAACCAAGCCTCTTTCTCAATCTAAGTTCAAGCTACTAAGGAACAAGATTCATGTTTTTCAGCTTGGGGGAGTATTAGTCATATACATAGAGATGTAACTTAGTATACTTAGATTAGATGTTTCATTTTTGTTTGTTTCAGTTAGTAAGCTTAACAACTTACTAACTACTGTTGTAACTTAGTTAGAATGTTAGTTACTATTATTAACAATAATCTAACTGTCTATAAATAGTCATCTGTTTATCTTTGTTAAGGTTGATGATAAAGCAAAATCTCTTTTATTTTCACATCGAATCGTCATAATACCTTTGGCAGACATCTCAACAAGGTCAAAATTTTTGACATTTCTCCTTCACTCCCTCTGGATCATCTTAAAATCCAAATTCTCAAGCAACTATGTGCTCTGAAAATGTTGTTAATAGTAATCGAGTGACTAGCCAAATCTGCCAAAATTTGGTCATAATGCCTTAGATTGCTATAGTAGGATTCCCATGAATTATTCCTATCAAGGTCGTCACCCACCTAGTCAGTTGGCTCCTATGGTTACTACTGTGCAACCAAATTATGATGCAAGTTCTTCAATAAGGCTTTCAAACTCATGTAGCAATGCCCATCTCACGAATGATCTAGCTAACTTGACAATATCAGCTACATACAATGGATATGATGTCGTAGCTATTGGCGATTGTCATAACTTACCCATTACTCATGCAGGTTCTGGATCACTAGCTACACCTTATACTTTTAGTATTCATAATATTCTTAAAGTTCCAACTGTCTCTTCCAATCTTTTATCTATTGATTAGTGTTGCTTATCAAGTAACTCTTGGTTTTTATTTGATGCTCACTATTTTCTAATTCAGGACAAGTACTCAGGTTGGGTATTATACCAAGGAATGTGTAAGAATGGTTTGTATCCCAATCCTCATCATTTCTTCCATCAAAAGATGCTCCAACTTCCTCAGTTACATCTTCTTTCATAGCTCCTTCTTCTGCTAATAAAGCTTTAGCTATTGCGTATATAGGAAAGAAAATGTCTAGTTCACTTTGGCATGATAGAGTAGGACATCCTAGTAATATTGTTTTACATTTCATCTTATGCAAATCAAATATTCACTATAATGACACTGACTCTTGTATCTGTCAATGTTGTTTGTTAAGCAAAATAACAGATATTATTTTTTTCTTAACAAACTCTGTCACATTCTCTCCTTTAGAATTATTACACAATGTTGTTTGGGATCCTGCACCTATTCTCTCATTTGTGGCTTTAGATATTATGTTTCATAAATAGATGACTTTACCAAGCACACTTGGATTGTTCTTCTATCTCACAAATCTTTTGTTTGTTCTGTTTTTGAACATTTTCACCCCAGTATTGAGAATTCCTTATCCGCAAGAGTCAATACACTTAGAACTGATGGCCAGGGTGAGTACACTAGAAACAGCTCACACATTATCTTGCAACTAAAGGCATTTATCATCAATTTTCTTGTGCTCACACACCTAAACAAAATGGAGTTTCTAAAAGAAAGCATAGACATCTAGTAGAAGCTACCCTTGCCTTAATGTTCCTCTTGAGTTTTGGTCCTTTGCTTTTTTCATTGTTGTCTTTTTAATAAACAAACTTCCTAATGTGTCTTTAAGTAATATTTCACCCTTTGAGAAGCTATTTAGTTATTTACCTAATTAGTCTCATCTTAAGTCCTCTTTAAAACATCATAGTGCACTTTTCTTGGTTATACATTACAATACAAGGGTACATTTATTTTAATCCTCTTATTCAGAAAATACTAGTAACTCAGCATGTCATTTTTTATGAAACTTTTTTTCCTTTTACTTCTTCCATTTGTAGTTCTAGTTCTTCTGTTTCTTATACTAAGACAGATTACAACTCTTTTCCCTTATCAATGTCCATTTCATCTTCTGCTAATTTACATCCATCTGTTGTAAGAGATTCAAGACATGTTAATGGTAATGATAGATCTATTGATGTTTGTAATGACCATACAAATATTATACTTGCCTCTTCTATTAGTGACAATAATCGGCATGCTACTATTGTTCCATTTGTTAGTCTTGTTGCTATTCCTACACCTGTCAATGTACACCATATGCAAAGCAACTCAAATATGGTATTTCAAAAAAGAAAGTCTATGGTGGTGCTACTACTTCTCATAGTCCATCTCATCTTGTTGAACCCATATCTTACATTGAAGCTTCCAAATCAACGTTGATAGTCGTGACACGTGTGCAGCGGAAACGTGTGGCATGTGACCATTTTAAAACTTAAATTTTTAATAAAATCGAATCTTTTATTGAAACAAGAATTGCGCAACGCTACGATAACCACATTTTTTTATATTAAGAATTATTTTCAATCAGTCAGGATCCATTATATATTTATATATTAAATTAATAACATACAAGGTTAGAAATCATATACCTCTTGTAATCTAAATCACGCGTCCTCACGAACCGATCGATTCTCTGTTCACACGAAATCGTTCCAACGATCAGCAGACTCTGAGATCCATATCAAAATCTTCCAAGTCAATCCTTAACGCACTAGGACGTGTGTGGACATGTAAAATATAACAAAGACACTTTCTGTCCCTAGATGCACTCAACACATAAGCTCTATAGATTTGACTTATTTGATTAACTCTTAATCATAGAAACATTTCTAGCTTAGAACATTGATTCTTTTAGAGATTTGATTAACTCTTAATCATAGAAAAATCACTCCTTGAGAATTGTGTTCTTCTCTCAACTCTTGATTGATGAACTGATTCTCTGATTCTCATTATCTAATTTACTCTTGTCATTTGAATAAAATCTGTATCTTATTCTAGATAATGACATATAAGATATTTAAGGATAATTAAAAATTAAAAATAATATTTAATTTTAAATTGTCCAATATAGTGGGACCCACTATATAACGGTGCACAACTGCAGTGCCACATGACACTATAGTGTGTTGTGAGGCAACACAGTGTTACACCCCCACTACCTTTCTTTTTCAGCTCAGAGAGATACTTGTTACAATTTCTCTTCCATTAACTTTCTACCTCACAATAGAAACATTTTCCTACGAGTTTGTTGTTAATATTGTTCTTCTCGCCTTCGACTGACCTTTTGACCTTCTTTACATTATTATTCTTGATTTTATCCTTACCATTCTTTTTCTTCCTTTTGTTACTACTAACAACAGAAGGATAAGGGTTTTGCTCGGTAACAATTACTTCGCCCCCAATGGTAGCCCCTATGTCAATAATCCAAGTATTGACTGCAGGTCTATCAGGACTTTCTTCAGCAAGAATAAATTCATTATGCTCATAAACTAGCAACATGTTCAAGTTGGATTTCCATCTTATGAAATTATCACCATTGAATTTCTCAAGAGCTAGTAAAGTAGTAATAGGGTTGACAATAGTAGATATAATAATGATAACTGAAATTTAAAACATATAAGATTCAATATAATTGATAAATATCTAAAATTTGGAAAGTAAACGTGATGCATGAATGTAACATAATAAACATACAATATTTAACATTTAATAATCACAATAAAATAACCTAACGATTAATGTGTTGCCTTAGGGTCAGTTAGATTAACCTCAGACTGTCTATGAGACATTCTCATCCTTATTAATTAGAACTTAAATTATCTCATATTTTCTCTTTTAACAATAAAGTATAGTTTGTTTGGTCAAGTCACAACTATCCACATAAAAACTTAATTGTGACTTTGTGAGTGTAACCATTATTTCAGATTCCATGACTTCATTTAGAATATGCCGCCTTAAGGTCAGTCAAAAATAAATTACAACACTTCCTCTTATCTTTTTAAGAAGTCCAACCTTAGTATTGATACAACTCGAAACCTTCTTACGGGGATGAAAAATAAAGCTACCTCGAGTGCCTCACTGTATCTCACAGTGTTGTACTAATAATGGAGACCGTAGGTTATATTGACATGTAAACTTTCCCCCACTTATTATTTTAGGATTATGTGTTTCCATTTTTAACTAATTAATTAATTCTAAATTAATTACTAGTTAAAATAATAACTCTGTAAATATTTAATAATCACTTATGTCAATCTCATTAGTCTAAGTTCATTTAACCTTTTAAAGCGTCAAAGTCATAATTATGTGAACTTAGATTAACTAATTAATTATATCTTTCAAACTTTAATAAAATTCTTTTACTAAAATCAGTTAACCTAAAAGTTACTATAGCTCTTAGTGTGGTGTGATTACCAAGTTTTAACTAATTAAAACCTAGCCGTTTATATGCAATTCATTTCATAAAACAATACATATAAATATATTAGGACAATCATAATAAATCATGTTTCTACATATAAACATATTAGTTCGTGTATGGCATGTGATCGACTAATGTATGAACATGTTATCAAATATAACAATTAAAATAATTAAATAAAATAATAATGGATCGAGTGACTATTGAGTATTTCTAAATTACAACCCTTAAAATAAAGAAATAAAATTATGAAGCGGACTTCAAGAATACATATTTCTCAAATATTGTCTTCTCCTCCTGATGTCTATCTCCATAATCCCCAAGCTTTGAACAAATTTTTTTTAATTAAAAATATTAATTTATCTTAATTAAAAATAATTTCTATAATTATCCTATTAAAATAATTGACTTTGATTTAATCAAATAAGCACTTTATTTAATTTTGAATTGGTCAAACACAATCAACCTATTAATTTCTAATTTTCATCAAATTAAAAATTAATAATTGATTTCTAATTTTCATAAAATTAAAAATTAAAAATTAATTTTAAAATTACATTAATTTCAAAATTTAAAAATATAATTGATAGATTGAGGGTTATCATCAAATCCTATGGTGATAGGGTTGGTTGGTATCAGGGTTTGTACGAAACTTCCCAAAACGTGACTACAGTTGCCACCGACGACAAGACTCTCTTATCGCCGCCCCATCATCGTCGGCCACCACTGCCACTGCCGGTCCCACTACCAGCAGCCATCGACCACCGCCGCCGAAACGGTATTTTTTGACGTGAACAATAAATTTTTGTCATGAATAGTAAATTCTGACATTCCTCTCGTGCATTCTTCATCTTCTCACATTCAGAATAATTATAATAATATTCAAAATAATTTGAAAAATTCTTACGCCTCAAAACGACTTACACAAGATCTAAGAAAAACTTAAAAGATCAAAACTTAACCCAATAATCACCATACAATTAGGGATCCATTGTTTTCCATACATTCAAAAAATATAATCATCCATTCATTCATACATATCTCATATTATATGAATAACGCAAGAAAATCTTGACAACATTTAACATATAAATACTATAAAGACCGCTCTGATCCCACTTGTTGGTCGTCGCGGCGCATGTGCAGCAGAAGCGTGTGGCGGGTGGTCATTTTAAAAATTAAACTTTTAATAAAATTGAATATTTTATTAAAACAAGAATTGTGCAACGCCACGATAACAAAAATCACTTTTATTGAAAATAATTTTCAATCAATCAGGATCTATTATATATTTATATATATTAAATTAACAACATACAAGATTAGAAATCATATACCTCTTATAGTCTAAATCAAGCGTTCTCGCAAAACTTATCGATTCTCCATTCGCACAAAATCGGTCCAACGATCAGCAGACTCCGAGATCCACACCAAAATCTTGCAAGTCAATCATCAACGCACTAGAACGTTTGTGGGTATGTGAAATATAACGAAGAGACTTTTTAGTTTCTGGATGTACTCAATACATGCGATCTAGAGATTTTACTGAGAATGATTTTTGTGAGACGATTCTCTAAAAGAACGTGACGATGAATCTTTTAGAGATTTGTTTAACTCTTAATCATAGAAAAATCACTCCTTGAGAATTGTGTTCTTCTCACAACTCTTGATTGATAAACTGATTCTCTGATTCTCATTATCTAATCAACTCTTGTCATTTGAATAAAGTTTGTATCTTATTCTAGATAATGACGTATCAGATATTTAGGAATAATTAATATTAAAAATAATATTTAGCTTCAAATTGTTCAATACAGTGAAACCCACTGTATAATGGTGCACAACTGCAGTGCCACATGACACTACAGTGTGTCGTGAGGCAGCACAGTGCCTCACGACACCATTGAAGTGTCATATGATACTACAGTGTTACACCTTCACTACTGTAGTGCCACGTGGAACTACAGTAGTCTATATCAATCTTTGATATACAATGAGTGATTGACACGTGCTAATTATTGTGGATTAAATATATATTTTAATAAGATAAATATCTAGATTTCAGTAAATTCAAAATTAAGATATTTGATTACCTATATCAACTAAATCATCTGTTACTTTACAAATAAAAAATTTAGTTTATCCAAAATATTATCTAATNTATATATATATATAATTCAATTAATTAATTCTTAATTAATTAATTACACATAATTATCTCATAATTATGTACTTACCCTAGAATAAAAATTCTTTTGCAAGTTAGTCCTTGTTTCATGTCCTGAAATATTCACATTCTAGACCGCGTAGTATAGATGTGCTTAGGGATCATGAACCTATATCCTAAGCTCCAATAAACCAGATTATAAATTAAACTCTTTAATTAAATAATCTTATTTATAATTCTATTAGTACTCCACTATAAATATGGAATTGTACTCTTAGAGATTATAGATTGCATTTATAGAGTATTCTTCTGTAGTCCACTAATCTAATCAATTCGTATAGTATTGTCCTCCAATTATTGGTTCGTAAATTAGAACTGATAAAAATTTACCGTTTTACCCTTCTCATTACCTTTTGATCCATAAGTACCATTAGTCTACTAGTGAATGGCTAATTTATAATCTTAATATATATTTAAGCTTAATAACCATTCAGTTCCAGAATTCACACTTAATTAAACCGATATACGATCTGTTAGGAAAGCTTAGATTCTAAATCTTATAAGATCATGTTCTCAGCCATGCATATTACTGAATCTCCAAAATAAAAATCACTAGTCTGTTTTACAAATAAACTTTAATGAGTGAATCAAAATATCCAATAGACATCTATAGGTTTTCATGACTACTTAGGATTCAGACTGATCTACATATGATCATCGAATTGATGTGTATTAAATCTTTGTTATAAATGGTATGTTGATAAAGACATTAATTCACATTGGTTCAGTAATATATAATCTCTTTATACAAAGTAATTTCACTAAGATGACTATCCATGTCAATGATCCGGATCTAGATTACACATATTCATAATACTTAGTAAACTGTACTAGCAACCGTTCATTAAAGATTTCATATTTTGATATGTTGCTGATAATTTTATTCATTATCTATGATCTTAAGCCTATCGTATTAATACAAGATCATAGTCTCATTAATGAATATATAATTTCCAGATATTTATATAAATTATTCAACAATAATTTAAAACAACAATTATAAAAAAATGTAATCCTTATTAATTTTTATATCAAAATATCAATACACATGCTTTGAGGGCATAACCCCTAACAATCAGTTCAATGGCAAATTGCTATGTCAAAGTGTTTTGTTCTCTTCAACAATAAGGTATATGGACTTTGTCTCCTCCACCTACAAATAAGAACATAATTAGGTGTAAATGGGTGTGCAGACTTAAGTACAATGTTGATAACAACATTTCAAAGTATAAGGCTCACTTGGTTGCAAAGGGTTTTCATCAACAATCAGGTCTTGAGTATGATGAAACATTCAATAGACATGCAATATCATATTTTCACTAGGCCAGATATCACATATGTAGTAGACAAGGTTTCCCAGTACATGCATAAACCCATTTCTTCCTATTTTTCTGTTGTGAAACGCATTATCTGATACATTAAGGGCACTACATCTTGGGGCATATAGTTTTTTTTCTAGATCTCTTCAAGCTAGCGTCTATTGTGATGCAGATAAGGCTGGTGATACCTTAGACTGATGCGCAACCACAGGTTTAATTGTTTTCCTTGGGTCAAATCTTACGTCCTGGGCTGTAAAAACATAGCCTACAATTGCTAGCACTTGCTTTATGATTACCATGTTTTTCTTACTACTCCTTTCAAAATATGGTGTGACAACATCTCTAACATGTCTTGAGCCTCAAATATAGTATTACATACTCCCTCCAAGCGCATTGAGTTTGCCTATCACTCCATTTATGAAAAAGATGTTAGAAATTAGTTCAAAGTATATTTTGTAGCAATTCAAGATCAAATTGTTAATGCATTTACTAAACCTCTCTCTACTGTTTGATTGTTATTCTTGAAGGCAAACTTATGACGGCCTTTGTAAACATTAGTTTGAGGGGGTGTAAGTTAACTAATTACTTTGCGCTCCGTCGTGTAATTTTCTATTAGTTCTCTTTATTCAACTAGTTGAATTGGTTTAGTTTATTCTATTAGTTGAGAAATATTATTCTCATTTCTATTTAACTAGCCTTCCTCTCTTTAGTTGTAATTATAAAAAAGTAATATATAGAGAAGTATTTTCTCAATAGAGTTTTCAACTGTTACTATTTTTAGTTCAATGTACTTGTGGTCGTCACTGTAATTTAAAAACACTGTGAAAAATCGAACATGTATATTATAAGGTTACGAAAGGAAAAACAAGATCGACCAAACACTTTGAGTCAGAAGTAGTGAGGATACTTGTAAAATATTAATTCAAAGGAAGTTTTGTTGGATAATGTAGGTGTTCGAGGCATGTTTATCATGTAAAGAACATGGAAAAAGATATCCCACAAAAAAACTAAGGGTATTTTAGAAAGAGAATGAATGGTGAGGCATCAGCAGTATCTTTGTATTTTCTTTCCACTCCTATATTTTTCTTGTGTATGTGGGGATGAATGTCTAAGAAAGCCAAGATTCTAAAGTAAAGGGAGAATGCTTCGATACACACCACCCCAATATATTTCTAGGCATCTTAGTCTATGCTCAAATTGCATTTGCTTCATTTTTAAGTTCAAGGGGGAATATTCATGTGTATCAAGTGTAATCACCATCCACAAAGCTTATATAGTATTTAAAACCATATGTGTCGAGCATGAGAGTTGGTCCTATTAGAAAATATGACTCAAATTCTTTAGGGATTTGTTTCTTTTTTTATGGAGATATTTAAAAAAAGATTGATGTGTGATATTGGGCATTGAATGAGTTTCTTGATTCTTGTAGGAAATGAATTAAGGTTTTCAGAAGTCATAAATAAGAAGTTTTGGCCTAGGGTTCAGTGGCACTGTTTCGATTGTGGATGAGAGGTGACTCTACCATAAGGGGAGAATCCCATTATGAGAAGACTTTGTCTTGAGAGATAGAAGACAACCTGAAGATGAGAGAGAGTGTTCTATCCTAGGAGGGATATACCATGACATTGAGAGGCTAGTCAGAAGACTTATCGTGGTGAAGATGGTTCCAAGCTAGTGGATTGCTCATATTAGATCGAGCACTGTGTTGACTTTTATCTTTACTATTTATAGTTTCTAAGGCCTAGTTTGTGTATGTTGAATTTAGATTTAGGTGTAATGCGATTTGAGTTAGATGGTTGAGTCGATGTTGAATATGTATGATGATAATATAATAAATATCTATGAATGCGGGTAAATTGACTGAACCACGTTAAAATATTATTTTGTTATTGTTTTATTAACACTTACGTTCTAAAAAATGGTATTAGGGCGAAATATTTGATCCAAAAAGTTTTGTTCGATAATTGATCAACATGGTTTTATCACGGAATGATTTACAACAACATTGTTGATATTTTTATGGTGATATTGATTGGTTTTCTGATTAAACTTGAAGTTGTAGATTTTGAATTTTGATGTTAAATTGTGATGGTTGCACTTGTAGTGCAATAACAAAGTCATAGTGGTTGTACTAGTGGTGTTTTGAGGAAAGGAAATTTTATTTTATTTTTTAGAGATTAAAGTGAGCTCATGTTTTATGGATGATTATTACGTGTTGTGCATATATTGGGCTTGAGTCGATTATTGGTATTCATGATCGAAGAGGATTTGGTTTAAGGTGGAGTAGTAGCAACGATGATTGCTTGAGGATTGTGAAATTCGAATCAAGGTGAAGATTGTTAGAAAATATGACTTAAATTCTTTAGAGATTTATTTTTTTATTTTATGAAAATATTTTACGGAAATGAATTGTGTGATACTGGATATTGAATGAGTTTCCTAATTCTAGTAGGAAAGGAATTCATAAATTGGTTTAGGGTAATGGATCTACTTCGACCGAGTGTTAGAGATGACTCTACCCAATAAGGATTATCCTGTTGTAAGGGGCATCTGCTCTATGTGATGGAAGGCAACCTTAAGATGAGAGAGAGAGTTCTATCCCAGGAGGAATACTCATGATATTTAGAGGCTAGTTAAAGGACTTCGCCCGTGTTGAAGACATTTTCTAAGGTAGTGAGTTGCTCAACTCCAATAGAGAGTGGTGACTTGTGTCTAAGCTAGTTATGATTACCAATGTATAGTTTGTGTATTGAGTTTAGATTTGAGTGTAATGAGATTCAAAATTTTGTGGTTCAGTTGATGATGAATATATAATGAGATATCAGTGTACGTAGGTAGATGTCAAAAGAATGTTAAAAATATGTTTTGTAAATAGGTGACGGTGTATATGGGACTCAATGGAAGTATACAAGTAATCTCATTTGAAGCTAAGCACTTTTAATCTTTTGTAGAAAAATCCCCTTCTCTAGTCTTGGGAAATTGAAGCTACCCATCTACATAAGCAAAAAAAGATTTCCCGAGCAAATCATTCTTCATCGTATAAGTCCCTGTCAGGTCATTTTAAGATACTTCTTTCGCGAAAAGCCTATGGTTATTGACATTTCTTTTCCAACAGTCCCTATATGCCAGAGTGAACAAGTTCAAAAGATTTGGTACCTAATTGACAATGATCAGATAAGTGTACATCATTTTCATTGAAATTGCAATTTACATTCCTTGAAAAGAACAAGACTTTGGCAGAAGGATGACATAAATTTTGATGTCAAAGATAGGTATAGATTATATGTCTACACTTAGCCAAGAAACAGAATGTAGAAAATTAAGTAGTAGGGAAACTTGTTGTTTTAAGCATGGTGAAGTTAAGTGAAAAGTGATGTAGTCCATCTTTAAGCACACTTTCAAAGGAACCTTCTTCTTAACATTATTATCATATGATATTTTAAAAAAACACTCAGTATATTTCTTATGGAAGACATGCAAAGTTTGATTGAGAGAAAGGGAAATGTATTTTCTATTAATATTAATTGAAGATTTGACAATGTGTATGATATCAAGTAACTCACCAACCCCCACAAGCAATTTACCTTTTCCCTTTTAATCATTTTTTTTTCAGAGAGAGGTTGCTAAGGTCACAGATGATGTGGTTGATTTCCCCATTGTTCATATACTGAGAATGATTATTAGAAGGTTGCTGGCCTTGACTACTGAGAATGATTATTAGATTGACAGCAGAAGTTAAGCTTCTATATTTGTGTTATTGGATTGACAGAAGACATTCAAACCCATTATAACAACGTTGACTGACAAGCTTTTCTACAAATTTTACGTGCTGGTCGTGGACCATTTCTTCCACCTCTTTCTCTTTCTCTGCCTCAAACCCTAAAGCCATAAGGGTTATGTCTATTTAGATAGAACTGCTGTTGTGGCCTTTCGTGGGTTTCAAAAATTTCTATGTCGCCGGAAGCATCGGTTATGTCAACAATATCTACTTTAATAAAGTATGTATGGGTGTTCACGATTCAGTTCGGTTCAGTTTTTTTACGAAAAATCGAACCGAATCGAAATTTGGTTCGACGACAAAACCGAACCATGATGACTAAAAGAACCAAATTAAACTGTGAGTTTCGATTAGGTTCGGTTCGGTTCAGTATTATTAATTATAAATAATTTTTAAATAATATTATTGAAAAATAAATATAAAATTAAAGTTTTACTTTGGTTCGGTTTTATAAGAAATTATATATATATAAAATAAAGTTTTGATTCGGTTCGGTTCGAAAACCACCAAAATTCTGATCTGAACCGAAACTTCGGTTCGACGATTTTCTCGAACCAAACTGAACCGAACATACATAAAAAACTGACCATTTTGGTTGGTTCGGTTTGGTTTTGAACACCCCTAGAGTTACGGTCAACTTTGTCACTCCTTAAAATTTAAGTGTTAATGTAAGACAACGTTTAAACATATTATATTGAGTTAAACACGTTCATACAAATAGTAAGAACTAAGAGGAACAGATAACTGAACTAAAGTGGCCAAATAAATTATATTGAGTTTACCCGTCCTGCTATGCTATGAGGATCTACTGTTTGCCCTCTTCTTGCCCGCACCCGAGGACGGATTCCAGGTGGTCGGGGTACATCGGCAACTGCACTAGATAATGGCAGGCTATGGAAGGGATGTTAATGAATTCAATGATGATACATCAAAATGATATGAAATGAAAAATCTACCTCTAATTTACAAGCTTTGCTAAGAGACCCAAGCGACTGTGCAAGATTAGGGCAAACATATGAAAAAGAATCAGAATCACAAGGCCTTTCAGAGGATCATACGAAGCCATGAACGCCAAAGCCAAAAACCTCTATACTTTGTACAATAGACACGAAGAGCCCTAGTCTCACAAATGAAAGATGTGAAGAGCCATCTTCACTCACGTGATCGTGCACAAGGGTCTGGAGAAGAAGAGAACGCAATTTATTTTGTTTGTAAGAGAAAAGGGAGAGAGTAGAGTAAGAGAACTTAACGGAAGAGCTCGTCGTCATGAATTTCAGAGAAGTCGCACACTAAAGTAAGAAAAATCGTGCCATGTCTCTCCTTGTGTGGATAGAGTTTAGAGAGGGAGTTGCGAGAGAGAGCTTCGAGAGACAATCTGCGATAGAGAACTGTAAGAATGGGTGGTCTCTCTCGAGAAGAAATTGAGAGAGAAGACTGAAGAGGGAAGGGATTCGGTGTCAGAGTGTGTAATATAGAGCCTCTCTCTCTTTAGTAAAACTCATTCCCACATTTTTTTGAAATCCCGCTTCCCTTAAAATTCATCCCGCTTATTTTTTAACTTTTGATAGGAAATTTTTTTATGGGTTCATAAAAAGTCTTGTTGTTTTAGTTTTTTATAGGAGGAGACTATTTACCCTGTTTTTAAATCTCGTAGAACGTCATACTTGTTGTAGTGAAAGAAGACCTAAACTATGTTTTTTATACCAAATAGAAAAGTTCATCCAAATCACTCCACAAAAACTAGGTGTTAGATAAAGAGGAACCAAAACCTTACAACGAGCACAACGAGCACAACGAGGTAAAGTCAGGCGATATTGGATAACATATATAATATAGCCAGTGGTGAGTCCACTTGATGAGCAAGGTGTCAATTGTTCCCATTTGATTTAATAAATTTTTGGTATTATGTGTATTAATAAGGGTTAATATAGTAATATTTATTCATGAAGGATAAAAAAATATGATTGATTAAAAATAGCAACGGTTGGGTTTTAGAAAAAATAGCAACGGTTCAGGTTTAGAAAAAATAA
The DNA here is from genome assembly GCA_003255025.1 of Datisca glomerata. Taxonomy (NCBI): domain Eukaryota; kingdom Viridiplantae; phylum Streptophyta; class Magnoliopsida; order Cucurbitales; family Datiscaceae; genus Datisca; species Datisca glomerata. The sequence continues at coordinate 672,697 of QANY01011848.1, read as the reverse complement.
CAACATTTATTCATGAAGGAGAAAAATAAATATGATTGATAAAATTAGTAACGGTTCAGATTTAAAAAAAATAACAATGGTTGGGTTAAAAAAATAGTAATGGTTCGGGTTTACAAAAAATAGCAACGGTTCAGGTTTAGAAAAAATAACAACATTTATTCATGAAGGAGAAAAATAAATATGATTGATAAAATTAGTAACGGTTCAGATTTAGAAAAAATAACAATGGTTGGGTCAAAAAAATAGTAATGGTTCGGGTTTAGAAAAAAAATAGCAACATTTATTTATGTTAAAGAAAATCAAATATGATTGATAAAAAATAGCAACGGTTCGGGTTTAGAAAAATAGTAACATTTATTCATGAAGGACAAAGATAAATATGATTGATAAAACTGAAACTGAATTTGTATGAGACTAAACCCGAGCCGTTGCTGAAACATGAGGAGAATTTGTCAAAATTTTAACAAATCAGTGAAGATGGAGATGTAATTTGTGATGAGTAACTTATAAAGTTGAAAAAAGAAAAAAAATTAGAGAAAAAAATAAACATGTGCCGTGCATGTGATCAATTACAGCTATTTAACGATCATTAGAGTAAATTGATAAATGAAAAAAATTAGAAGACCAATTAAGAAGAAAAATTAATTTAAGTGAATAAATTAATTTTAAAACAAAATATAAGGGGCACCTATGACAATAACACCATTAATAATTTGCACAAAACTACTAAGACTGCCATATGATATAGAGTTTTTTCGGGTAATGAGCCGTTTGAAAAGACAATTTAGATAAATGGGTCAAATTTTAAAATCTTGAAATTCGGGTATTTTTTCTGCGAAATTTATTTTAAGCTCCTCTTATTAAAGAAGTGGAAAGACCCAAAAAAATCTTGTGCTAATGTATTTTGTCCACATGCCATAGTAAAAAAATATTTGATCTAAATAAGTAGATTATATCTTCTACTTAGATGAAATAATTTTTAAAATTTTAATGAAAATGTCAAATTAAAAAATTATTTATTCTGAATGAGTAGATTATACAAATTACTTACTAAGACTAAATAATTTTTAACATTTTTGATAAATGAAAATGGTTAGATTAAGAAACTACTTGCTATTACCAAGTAGATTATATAAACTACGTACTCAACTAAATAATTTTTAACATTTTGAACAAATGATCATGTTTGAGTAAAAAAAATTACTTGATTTGAATAAATAGATTATATGAACTATTTTCTCGGATCAAATAATTTTTTAATATTCTGAATCGCATAGGGGTGGGGAATGTGGAGTTTAACAATGTCAAGACCTTGCATGTTGCAAAAGTAATGGTGGAGAAGCCAGAGTAACACAATTTAGGCAATTTAAGAGAGAGAGAGGAGAGAGAGAGAAGAGAGAGAGGAGAGAGAGGAGAGAGAAAGACATCGAGAGAGAAAAGGGCTAGGGAAGAAGACCATTGAAATTAATAAAATCACCAAATATATATTTGCCCTCTGCTTATTTGGAAAAGAACAGAAGTTATATACTATTCAAACTGTATAATATTTGCTTCATTTTACTTTCAATTTTCTAGAAATAATCTTTACTTAAAAGTAATAGATACAATAAAATGACTGAAAATTATTTTGTTTTATTATTATACCAAATAACAGAGGCTTTGGAAAAAAAAATTGTCCCCCTGCTTATAGCTTCTCCAGTGGTTGATAGATTGTCAGCTATTGACTTCATCTTCAAGATATAGTCATTAATTCTGACTCTCTTTTTATGGTTTGCAATTGAAACCTTAGTTGGAGTGTTTTCTTCATAGAGTGAGACGTGAATATAGTTCAAATGTAGTTAACCCCTCATGTGAACTAATGTGCTCATGGCTACATGGCCAAACATGGCCTCTGAGATGGAAGAGAGTAGACAACTCATAAGATGTTGATCTTTCATGTGCCATATTCTGGATTCAGAATAAAAGAAGCTTGCAGAGTAGCATGCTATAGTTGTTTTATCCAGTAGCAGTGATAGTAGCAGATGTTGCAGCAACAAGATTAGGTATGAATTCATCAGGTATAGGAATCATCCCCCAAGAGGTTAAGGCTCGAAATCATAAGGTCTTATCATTTCTGTCTAGACGTATGAAGAAAGAAAATAATGTTGTTAGCAAGAATATTTGGAAGTGCGGGAAGGGCGGTCCTAAAAGGGTTCTATCCAGCAAAAGAGGAAGCGTTTCTGATGGTATTAACACAGTGGCAGCAGAAGTAAACATGGTGTCTCGGTTGCAGAATGCAGGTTTTGATACCAACTTAAGAATATGTAAATATTCTCTGAATTTTCTCGCTATGATTTAACAATTTCAATTGTCAAATTATAATTGCAACGTAAACTACACTATTAATTACTTGGAATACAATCGAAAAAGTTGACTTATTCTAGGAACTTATGTAGATACTCTATTTTGTCCGGTCCAATACTTTAAAAATATAAATTTTATTTTTTTGCTCATATACTAGTCTAAAACTATGTGTATGATTCGAAAAATAACTCAATACCTAAAAAATAAGAAATTGTCCGAGCACTAAAAAAAACAAAAAGACTAAAATTAAAAAAGTGACCCTAAGTTTGCCTATAAATAGAGGGATGTTTTCACTTGAAAGGAGAGATTTTGAGAGAGTGGGGAAGAGAATGGATTTTAGAGAGAGAAATAGAGGTTTTGAGAAAGTAGTGAAAAATAGAAAGAATGAGAGTTTTCATTTCTATTCATCTTCCATCTTCTCATTTTCTTTTTATTAAGATAGTACAAATCTCTTACATTTTAACTTACAATATATCTTGTTTATTCTAATTAATCATCTCTCTTCTTCATACTCATGTATTGATATTTCTTTATTTCATTTTCCATATATAGGTTTGTTTGCTCATTTTTTATTATTTCTCCTACTTTTAATCTTAAGTTTTATTTTCATATATTGTTTATTTCTCTACAAGTTTGATGATGAGATTTTTTTTGTCATCCACTAAATCAATGAGAATGAGAATAAAATTTTGAGGGGTGTAAAATTAACTCAATGTGAATCAACCATTTAATGGGTTGAAAGTATACATTTGATGAAAAGATCTTCTATGAAAATTTCTCATACATAAAAATGCATAAAATAGAGAGTAAAACCTCTATACAAGATTATGCAAATATTTAAGCTTTGATTTTTTTTATGTCCTTCCAAGTCTTCTCTTCTTTTCTTTTACTTTTTGAGCATCATTTTTGTGACACTTGTTTGAACTAGTTATCATCCATGATTATTCCTAGCAGTGAAGGAAGAAAGGAAAATGATAATTAGTGAACTAAGTGGTCCAAAATAAAAAAAATGGTATATTTATATCCCAAAAAAAATTATTTTATTTTGAAACTTTTGTGAATTTTCTTTAGTGACACTTGTTTAAACTAGTTATCATCCATAATAATTCCTAGCAATGAAAGAAGAAAAGAAAAATGATAATTAGTGAACTAAATAATCCAAAATAAAAAATATGGTATATTTATATCTCAAACAAAATTATTTATTTATTTTTAATGACACTTGTTTAAATTAGTTACTATTCATGATCATTCTTTTGTCATTTGATTGGCATTGGGTGCAGAAATAAATAATGATAATTAATAGACCATGTAATAAAAAAACATGCTCATACTAATTATGTATGAAATTAAGCACTTTTTTATAGATTAATTTATTTTACACATAAAAAATCATTATTAATTTATTTACTAAATAATTATATATACATACATATGTAAAAAATGAAAATTAAAAAAAAATACAGAGAGTGACATCACCTTCTGTCACATTTTTTTTGTATTTTAAATTTTTTTTCTTTTTTAAGTTTTTTTTATTTTTTTGTTGTTTGCATTTTATTTTTATTTTTTTGTTTTTTTATATTTGTTTATTTTTCTATTTTTCAGTAGATATTATTGGTTTGTTTTAATTTATTTTATATAAATTTTTAATTATTTCACGTCTTGTTTCATTATTTTCACCCTACATATTCTTTTTTTTTAATTTATCTTACATAATTATCATCTCTAACAATCCTTTCCATTATTTTTTTCTTTATACTTGTTATCTCTTCTTATTTATTTATGTATTATTGTCATATATCACGGTTGTATGTGATTATTATTTTATTCTTTTATTATCAGAATTGACGCTCATAAATTAAAATCATAACAATTTGATTTAAATTTTATAAATTTCTTTATTTAATTTTTACTAAAAAATCCGATGACGCACTTTAGAATTTTCGGAATACCAAATTTCACGAACTACCGAGATGATAAGTTATTTCTAGGATACCGAGAGTAACTCCAATAACGTTTTGATTAAAATAATAATAATTTTTAATGGTCTTTATACCACCCGTTGAAGGTCATTTATTTGTTCTTTTTAATGATGCAAAATGTACCAAATGAGATATTCAAAATTGAATTTCTATAACATTATTTTAAAAAAAATAATTTGGATAGTATTTGATTAAATTTGGTAACCATTTTTCATAATGGGAGGCGTGGGGTGCTAATACCTTCCCCACACGCAAATGACTCTCGAACCAATTTTAAATTTTCGCAGACCAAAATATTTGATTTTAAAATTGGGTGACCAATCACGCCCTAAAATGATTGGTGGCGACTCTGAATTTTTTTTTCAAAAAATGATTTTTCAATCACCGCTCCGCGTTGCATGCATGTTGCGACAGCTTGGCGACTCCACTGGGGACAAACAATTGGTCTAACCATCTTTAGATCGATAGAGAGTCAAGCCAAAATTTCATCATATGCTATCCTTTTGTATGGTTCTTTGTTTGTTTATTTGATTCATTGTTTTTTTTCTAATTCTTGCCTATAGTTGTACATAAGTCTTTTTTTTAATTATATTTTTTTATATTATTTCTAATTTCACACATATACACTAGCCATGTACCTAGGCTTTTCCTTTAGAATTAGCGAGTATGAGTAGTGGAATACCTTCATGGAACTACGGTTCCCGTGCAGGCTCACGAAAGTTCTCACTCAGATTGACTCTTTCGGGATACCGTTTGGGGGGCACCGTTACTCCGTTCGGATAATAGTGAGGACAATCTGAGAGTCTATTAAGAGACTTAAGAGCCCAACCACACATGTATTTTGTTTTTAAAGCCCATCTCATGACCAATGTTTGATAGAAATAGAGATTCTGCTTAATTATGATATCTGGTTAATTTTGTTCATGTATATATGTCATAGGCTCTTTAAACATTTCTTTTCTTTCCCATTGTTTCACTTCTGACTTCGTCTTTCCTTTTTGCATACATGCATCATGTTGTGTAATAGGTATTGTAGAGAAGTATTCAATTCATTCATATTTTAGAGACCATGACTTCTACCTCGAGTGTGATAGAAGATTAAGTTATAGTAGCCCAATGGCCAGAGGAAACGCAGAAACGAAAAGGAGATTATCTGAATAAGGAGGATGTCATTCTTCTACCACCAATCACTAAGATAGAGTTCTCATACACTAACTTGAGAGGTTGAAGAAGATATGGGAGGATTTTTCACCGAAGCAGAAAAATTTGTTTGTTGACAAATATGGTCACATCGCTTATCTTCTGTATATTACAGTCAATGCTCCCATTCTTAAGGATTTAATTCATTTATGGGACCCTCTGTACATATATTTCACCTTTGGAACAATTGATCTTACTCCTACAATTGAAGAATATCAAGCCCTACTGAATGTCCCGCTGCAAAGCATGGATAAAGTTTATAATTACGACAAAAGGCTCACATGGAAGAGAGCTTTATCCAAGCTCTTGGGTACTGTCCATGCATCTGAGATTAAGAAAATTTTGAAAGTTAAAGGGGGAATGAGTGTGTGCCGTTGGATTACCTCTTATATCTCACCCAAAATGTCTTAAAGGAAGATAAGGGTATGACTCTTTATACTCTATATATATAAGACACCGTGGTGTTTTAAAAAATTCAAGGTTATGTGGATGATAAAGTGATAAAAAATGTTCCTGCAAGTTGAACATGGCGTTAACCCTGTTATCTTAATTCTAGCTGAGACTTTTTGTTCCTTAAATCACATACGAGCGCTTGGAAAATGGAAGTTCATCGCCTCTCCATCTCTTTTGTGTATTTGGATTCTTAGCCATCTAAGATGTCCACCAGATTTCAAATGTCCTCAAGTTAAGTTTTCAACTCCATGGATGAAGACGCGAATCCCCGTTACAGAATTTGGAATGGCCAAATGGAATCCTCAGAATTTGGAATGGCCAAATGGAATTTCACACCTATCAAATTTGAAAGATGAGGATGTTATCTGAAAAGCCCAATGGATGCCATTGACATCGATGATCTACAAATGTGGTGACTATCAATGGTTCCGCTCCCAGAACTATGGGGTTGTACTAGTTATGCTTCGCTAATGGTGCTCCGTCAACTATACATGAGACAGTTTGTCCCTGTCACGCACGCATTAAAGGACATTGAGATCAATTATGTTTCTCAAGATATTGAACAAAAATTGCAGCAGCTAATTGGAGCTTGAAAAATAACGAGAAGAGTGCGGAATGAGAAGAATCACATGAATTGCACAAAGGAGTATGAAACATGGCTTGAGAGCAGAGCAAAAGTAACTATTGCTTTACCAGTTGAGGATTTACAATCACACAAGTTACCAGAAGCTTATCGGGAGATTGTTAAAAACGAGGAGCGGGATGAGTTATATGAGGAGCGTCAAAAGAATTTAGCTCTCTTGGAAGAAAACAGACGTCTAACAGTTGTGAGGAATTTGTTTGGCCAGCACAGGACCGAAGCGGAAAAACAACTCAGAGATTTGAGAAACAAAGTTGAGGATCAAAAATATCTGAAGCGGAAAAACTTAGAGTTGGAAACTGACACTCGTAAACTGAACAACAAAATCAGAAGGATGGCAGAGGACAATGAGAATTTGTGAGTGGTAATCTATGAACAAGAGGATCGAATCATGAAGCTAGAAAGGAAAAATAAACTTGTACAAGAGGTTTTAGAAGAGGTTAAATGGGCTGTCGATAAGAAGAATGCGTACAATGTATAGTTAGAAAAACAATATGACTCGTTACGACGAATCGCTGATAAATTACAAGTTGATTTAAAGAATAAAAAAGTTAGGAAGACTGAGTCACCAAATGATAGTGAAGAACTATTGAAAGTCATTGTAAGCCTTGAGCACCAAGTTAGAGCGTATCAGAACGTGGCAGAGAAATTGGCAAGAAATAATGATGCTAATGTCGACGCACTGAGATATGATTACAAATTACTGTAACAAGAGCACAGCTTGATTCAAAAACGATCAGGGTAGGCTATAGAATGGGTTAAAGGCGTGGCTGTGAGAGCGAGCAATTCGGCGGAACAAGCATCATTTGTGAAACAAAGTGTTTTGCCCATCCATCCTAATGGGAAGAACTTGTCTAAGTTCTTGAAAGAAATCAACAGAGATTTGGGTCATTTTATATAAACTCATATTGTGGAGTAGTGCAGTTTGACTTCTATATACTTAAATGTATTGATTGGCTCTACTAATTGAATGAAATTGAGTACTTTTGGACTTTCACTTTGCGTAATATCATTTCTCGTGCATAAATTTACTTTCATTATTATTATTGTTATTATTATTCATTATTCTTCATTAGCAAAATCTACCATCTCATTGTTTTATTTTTATTTATTAAGAAAACTTTTCAAAGAGAGCCCGTCAACTTAGGGTCATAGGCGAGCAAGTAAGAGAGCAATCGCGAGAGGATGTGAAAGAAGAAATTAAGGAGCTGAAAGAGCAAATGGCAAGAGTCCTGGAACTCCTCACCGCGAGTAAGGGAGAAGCCTGTCTTGAAAATCCACAAGGAGCTCAATCATCACAAAATCAACTGCCAAACGATACTCCACCTTACCCTCCTGGGTACACTCCAACCTATCAACATCATCAGACCGACCACTTTTAGCATGTTTCACCACCAGTAAATATCCAGCACTATCCATTTCCAAGTTTCCAGGAAATGATGTAGACATGGAAAAGTGGGTACAACCCATCCACAATGGCACGTAGCCACAACCAATCTTTCACCCCATAAGGCGAACTCGCTAATGAGCCAATCATCATGCCCGATGTTGATGACCCAAAGGGGCAGAGACCTGTTACTAAACCAAGCGAAGTCCCGCTGTCCAAAGATAAGCTAGTCTTTTTAGAGGAAAGATTATGCGCCATTGAAGGGTCAGATGTATATAGTACCATTGATGCGTCCCAATTATGTTTGCTCCCAGATATTACCATCTCACACAAATTCAGACTACATGAGTTTGAAAAATATGATGGTAGTACATGCCCGAGAAGTCACCTTATTATGTATTGCAGAAAGATGGCTATTTGTGCAAATAATGATAAGCTGCTGATTCATTTCTTTCAAGATATCATGACAAGGGTTGCATCTCACTGGTATATTCAATTGGATAACCAACATATTTGGAGGTGGAAAGATTTAGCTAATGCTTTCTTAAGACAATACAAGTACAACATAGACATGGCTCCTGATCGTTTGGATCTACAAAGGATGGAGAAAAAGCCTACTGAAGGCTTTAAGGAATATGCGCAAAGGTGGAGAGAATTAGCTACTCAAGTACACCCCTTTATCAGAAAAGGAGATGGCTGCAGTGTTTATCAACACCTTGCGATCTCCATTCTACGATAGAATGATTGGAAATGGTCCAAACAACTTATCTGACATTATAGTGATTGGTGAAAGGATTGAATATGGGATAAAGAATGGAAGAATTTTGGAATTCGTATATGATAAAAAAGGGGCCACCGTTGAAGCGAAAAGAAGTGGATGTACATGCGATCAATTTTGGGTACTCCTCACAAGCTACAAACTCGAGGCCGGGATTTTTAAAGTATAGTGAAGGGCCCAAATCTGTGACATCATATGTTGCAAATATCTCATAAATTTCATACAATTATCACTCTCAACAATCATCATTTCAAAATAACCCGAGATCCGGTTTTAGACCACCGAATCACCAGCAAAATGTTGGTCAGGCTGATCAGCCTCTGAGGGGAAATAAAAATAATCAAGGTTTTTTCCAATATGATCCAACCCCCATGTCATATACCTGCCAATTCCTTATGAACCTTTACAACCACCATACCAAATGTGGTATGATCCGACTGCTCGCTGTGATTATCATGTTGGGACAGTGGGACATTCAACTGAGAATTGCACGACATTAAAAAGTAGAGTACATGCATTGATCAAGGCTGGATGGTTGAATATCAAAAAGGCTAATGGGAATCTAGATATCAATTCCAACCCTCTACCAAATCATGGGAATCCTACCGTAAATGCAATTGAAGAATATTTTTCATATGAAAAGAGGGACGTGGAAGATGTGAGCACGTCAATGAAAACACTTTTCCATCTTCTTTCTAGAGCAGGGTACACCTACCCAACACGCTCAGAGGATGATGGCGTTTCTAGGAAGCATATGCATGGTTTTGATGGTTTGTTTCATAAGAATGTGATCGGGAATACAATTGAGGAATGTGCTGATTTTAAAATGGAAGTGCAAAAGTTGTTGGATGCAAAGATACTTACAATAAGTCATGAAGGAGAAAAAGAATACCAGGAAGATGACTCTTTAGTCCTCATGATAACTAAAGAATCATCTGAAGTTAATGTTGAAGTGTCGTCCTACATCCCAAAACCTCTCACAATACATTACGAGGAAAAGTCAACTCACACCACTACGTTTTCTGCTCCGATGCCTATCACCATCCAAATACCAGGTGTGTTTGCTTACAAAGATTCAAGAGTCGTACCATGGGCGTACGGATATAAGGTCATTACAAGCAGTAATGAAAAAACTAAAGCGCTAAATCCGCCTGACCTCGATCTCCCCATAAGTAATATTTAAGGACTAGGTGGGATGACGAGGAGTGGCAGATGCTACACGCCAGAAGTTTTGAAAACACATAAAAGCGATGAGTTTGAAAGGGAAAGGAAAGGGAAAGCCAAAGAAGGCGACAATGATCATGAATTTCAAGGAGAAAAGCATGGCGGCCAAGTGATAGACCCAAATATAATAAGAGGTACGGAGAAAGAAATAGCAGTGTCTGAAGAAGAAGTATGTGAATTTTTGAAGCTCATCAAGCAAAGCGAGTATAAGGTGATAGAACAACTTAATCGCTTACCTGCTCGCATATCTTTACTGTCACTCTTTCTGAATTCTGATCCACATCGCCAAGCATTATTGAAGGTTTTGAATCAAGCATATGTATGTCATGATATTACGGTGGAGAAGTATTACCGCACCAAATTTTATCACTTTCACAGATGATGAAATCCCTGCCGATGGTACTGGATACACCGGAGCTCTACATATATCTGTAAAATGTGGGGATTACGCAAAAGTATTGATTGATAATGGCTCATCTCTAAATGTAATGCCAAGATCCACACTAGCAAAGCTCCCTGTGCGACCGAGCATGATGATAGTAAGAGCATTCGACGGTACCCGAAGAGAAGTAGTCGGAGACATAGAGATATAAAATCGAATCGAGCCATGCCTATTCAATATTGTTTTCCAAGTGATGGCATAAATCCAGCATACAGTTTTGTTTTAGGTCGACCATGGATTCACTCTACCGTGGCAGTACCGTCTTCATTACATCAGAAGCTGAAATTTATAATGGATCATAAACTCATTTGTACATATGGGGAAAAAGATTTATTAGTATCCAAGTCGGCTACCATGTCGTATGTTGAGGGGGCAGAAGAAGTATTGGAGTGCTCATTTCGATCATTTGAGATTGCGAACACTACATTTGTTGCTAGTGGGAAACTCACTCCAACATCAAGCCTATCAAAAGCATCTCAGATGGTGGCAAAGTGGATGATAAAAGGGGGATACAAGCCAGTCGAAGGACTCGGGGGTAAGTATCATGGCATAAATAAGTTAATCGAGTGGGACAAGAATGAACAAAGGTTTGGGCTTGGATATAAACCGACCAAGGCTGATAGAAGAAGAGTGGAAGCTTAATAGAAAGAAAAGAGGATTGCTAGGCTCGAAAATAGAGAATTCGATATGGAAATGGCGATACCCCATATTTCTAAATCCTTTAGAAGTGGGGGAATTTCATTCGAAGAACCGGTTATAGTAAGCAGTACGACCTTGAAGATGATATCGCCAAGCTTTCAATATTCGCATTCATGGGAAAATCATCAAGTGCAAGTACAGAGGACTTGGTTTCTCGATACGATTCAGATCATGAGCTTAACAATTGGGACGTCACCGAGCTACCAGTGCTTCTCGAGAATTTTCAAGAGTAATATGTCCATGCCAAAATTCTAATGCTTTTACCCAATGCCTTAGGAATTTTGTTGTTATGGGCTTATGTTCTCGTCTATTTCATGTCATCTCTTTGAATGAAAATCTAAAAACTTGTTTCATCTCCTTTTGCTAATGATAAATATAATTCCAATTCTTTTTGTTCTTCCTTTTATGTCTATTTTTTTCATTTCTGAAATGTTGTTCATACTCATGCATTGTTTATTTTTTTCTCGCCTTCTTTTCATCCAATAATCTGATTCAGGTTGAAGAACGCTGATCTTGAAAACAAGAACATAAGCAATAACTTTGACAATCTCATTCTTAACGTAGAGTCAGATAAAAGTGACGAGGATATAACCATCTCTGAAACTGTTAAGAATGGTATAAGATGATGAAAAAATAACTCAACCATATTAAGAGTTAACGGAGGTGATAAATTTGAGATTGGAGGGAGAGACGAAAGAAGTCCAAATCGGAATTTCTATGACAAGCCAAAACCGTCGAGAATTAATTGACTTACTCAAAAAGTATATTGATATCTTTGCATGGTCTTACCAAGATATGCCAGGTCTAGACACTGATATCGTGGTTCATCATTTACCATTTATGCCCGAAAGCAAACCAGTGCGACAAAACTTACAGAAAATGAAACCAGACATGCTGGTACAGATCAAAGAAGAAGTTAAAAAGCAAGTAGATGCGGGTTTTCTAGAAGTAGTAAAATACACTGAATGGGTTGCTAACATAGTCTCAGTGCTGAAGAAAAATTGGAAAATAAGGGTGTGCGTCGATTATAGAGACTTAAAGCAAGCAAGCCCTAAGGATAATTTTTCATTACCCCATATCGATGTCTTAGTAGATAACACTGCATGACATTCAACCTTCTCTTTCATGGATTGTTTTTCGGGGTATAACCAAATCAAAATGGCTCTTGAAGACCGTGAAAAGATGACTTTTATAACTTTGTGGAGTACATTTGGTTATAAGGTTATGCCATTTGGTCTGAAGAATGCAGGAGTGACTTACCAGCGGGCAATGGTAACACAGTTTCATGATATGATGCATAAAGAAATCGAAGTGTACGTTGATGATATAATTGCCAAATCTCATCAAGGGGAAGATCATACGGTCACTCTGCGAAAACTATTTGAACAGTCGAGAAAGTTCCAGTTAAAGCTTAACCCGACAAAGTGTACATTCGCAACATCTTCAAAGAAACTACTTGATTTTGTCGTGAGCAATGAAGGAATAAAGGTTGACCCTGACAAGGTTCGAGCCATCATTGATATGCCGCCACCTCAAACTCAAAAGGATGTTAGAGGTTCCATGGGGAGATTAAATTACATAACCCGGTTCATCTCACAGCTAACTGCAACTTGCGAACCTATCTTTAAATTTCTCCACAAAAGTGATACAAAAGGATGGAATGATGATTGTCAAATTTCTTTTGAGAAGATCAAGCAATACTTGCAAAATTTGCCTATACTTGTTCCTCCAACTCCAGGAGTCCACTCATTTTGTATCTTACAGTGACATGAAAATCCATGGATTGCGTACTTGGTCAACATGACACATCTGAAAGGAAAGAACAAGCAACATACTATTTAAGCAAAATGTTCACAAATTATGAGGCTAATTATTCGATGTTGGAGAAAACGTGTTGTGCATTAGCCTGGGTTGCTCATCGGCTTAGGCAGTACATGTTATACCACACCACTTGGTTAATTTCAAAGATGGATCCAATCAAATATATCTTTGAAAAACCATCACTTTTTGGGCAAATCGCTAAATGAAAAATGTTGCTAACAGAATATGATATTGTTTATGTCACAAAAAAGTCAATAAAAGAAAGTGTACTTACTGATGATTATCTTGTAGATCAACCAATACAAGATTATGAGCCTATGAAGTTTGATTTTTCTGATGAGAACATATCAGTCATATTAAAAATGAAGTAGAATCTATGGACCCAGAATTGTGGACAATGTTATTTGATGGCGCATCTAATGATGTAGGACATGGAATTGGGGCAATCGTCATATCTCCCTCGGGAAAGTTGTTCCTATTCACAGTAAAACTATGCTTTGACTACACAAACAATGTGGCAGAATATGACGCATGTTCCATGGAATTCAAGTTGCTTATAATATGAAGATAAGGAAGCTTCGAGGGTACGAAGATTCGTTATTTGTGATACGACAACTAAACGGGGAATGAGAAGCTAGAGACTTCAAGCTAGTACCTTACAACAAACATGTAACTAAGTTAAACAGAACTTTTGAAGTGATCTCATTTTACCATTTACCCAGAGAGAATAATCAAATTACAGATGCACTGGCAACTCTGGCATCCATGTTCGCCGCAGACTTTAAGGAAGAAGTGCAACCCATAAAAATTAAGAAGCGAGATTTTCCAGCTCACTGTATAAATATTGAAGAAGAGCCAGACACAAGGTCATGGTATTACGACATCAAGCAGTATATAAAGGATGAAGAATATTCATCCAAAGCTTATGAGAATGATAAACGCACTAGTAGAAGATTGTCCACGGGTTTCTTCTTGAATTTGAAATACTCTACAAAGAAACCATGATATGGTGCTCTTAAAATGTGTTGATGTAAGAGAAGCGAATCAAATCATAGAAGAAGTTCAAGAAGAAATTTGTGGAGTTCATGCTAATGGATATATGATGACCAAACAAATCTTGAGAGTAGGATATTATTGGTTAACTCTAGAATCTGACTGCATCAATTACTCCAAGAAATGTCAAATTTATGTGCATAAAATTCACGTACCCGCATCCCTTTTACATGTCATGGCCGCGCCTTGGCTGTTCTCTATGTGGGGCATAGACGTCATTGGTCCCATCACACCAAAAGCCTCTAGCGGGCATCATTTCATTTTGGTCTCTATAGATTATTTTACCAAATGGGTGGAGGCAAGTTCTTATTGAGTATAACCAGAAGTGCGGTTGTTAAGTTTATTAAAAAGGAAATAATTTGTCGATATGGTCTACCTGGAAGGATCATCACAGATAATGAGACAAATTTAAATAACAATATGATGAAAGAATTATGTGAGCAATTCAAAATTAAGCATCATAATTCATCTCTTTATCGTCCGAAAATGAACGGAGCAGTGGAAGCAGCCAATAAGAACATAAAAATGATCATAGAGAAGATGACGGAGGTTTACAAGGATTGTCATGAGATGCTCTCATTTGCACTACATAGGTACCGCACATCAGTTCGAACATCAACTAGGGCAACGTCATTCTCTTTGGTATATGGCATGAAAGCGGTCATTCCAATTGAGGTGGAAATTCCCTCCCTCAGAGTCTCAATGGAGGCAAAATTAGAAGAAGCAGAGTGGGTACAAACACGATATGAGCAATTGAATTTCATCGAGGAAAAAAGATTGACTAGATTGTGTAGAGGGCAATTATATAAAAAAAATGATGCACGCATATGACAAAAAATTACATCCCCGATGTTTCTGAGAAGGAGACTTGGTGTTGAAAACGATACTCCCATATCAAAAGGATCACCGGGGGAAGTGGACCCCAAATTACAAAGGACCTTTCATTGTCAAGAAGGCTTTCTCGGGAGGAGCTCTCATGCTGACAAACATGGATGGAAATGATTTACCGCACACAGTTAATTCTGATACAGTCAAGAAGTACTTCGTTTGACAGCTCTAAGTATGGGAAAAATGTCATTAGTTACTCTTGAAATAACTCAGAAGCATAAATTTGGTTAGCTGAAAGCTAATTAAAAAAGAAAAAAGAAAAAAATAGGAACTAAGAAAGGCGGTCTGAGTACGAGGGGAAATCTAAAGAAATTCTTCCTCCATTTTTTTTTCTTTTTCCAAATCATCATTTGTAAACATTATTCATCATCAATGAAGAGCCTTTTTTCTTTCTCAGTTGACAAATACATACACTTCATCTTCTCTTTATTTCCATTATTTCTTATTCTTCTCAATTCTAAGATACCATTAATTACTCTTGAAATAACTCAGAAGCATAAACTTGGTTATGTAAAAGCTAATTAAAAAAGAAAAAAGAAAAGAATAGGAACTAAGAAAGGCGGTCTGAGTACAAGGGGAAATCTAAAAAGTCATCATGAGAACGTTGGTATGCACATAACGAAGGCTAAAGCACGATTGGAAGATTGTGATTAAAGTACAAAAAAAGAAACAAAATGTGGAGAAATTAATCACTTTTCTTCATCATCGACGTGAAGCTGAATATTGGGGCACAAACCAATGAATAATGATGCATCATTTTCTTGAAAGTATGCTCGATACTTCATTGCAAGTCCATGTCCTTAGGCCAAGTGATTGATTTGAAGGGTGAAGGATATGGCGACATTAGTCAACTTATAAAAAAAATCATCAAATAATTTTCTTACAAATGTTTTCAATCATGCATGCACTCAAAATCACTACTTTGTATTTATATTCAATAATTACAACGTATAGACATGCATCATATTGATCTGTTTTGATGCAATTCAAGTGCATGAATCATTTAAAGATATTTTTTCGAAATCCATACATGTCTTTCCACCATTTAGAGCATGCATTAGTCTAACTCTTGCACTATATGAAACTTGTAAATATCAGATCAAATATCATTTCAACATCTTTAGTTAAATCGAACCTAAATCGAGTCGAGGTCGAACCCTGCGTCTATCCAGGTCTGTTTCCTTTCAAATATCTCGGTTAAATTGAATACGACTTTGTCGGGGTCGAAGCCCGGTGTCAGCGCCTGGTCCATTTTAATTAATATGGTTAAATCGAACTCGCAACGAGTCGAGGTCGAAGCCTGCCTATATCCAGGTCCGCGTCGTTTCTTTATCTTTGATTAAATCGAACCTGACTTTATCGTGGCCGAAGCCCGGTGTTAGCGCTTGGTCCATTTTAATTAATATGGTTAAATCAAACCCGGATCGACTTGAGGTCAAAACCTGCGTCTATCCAGGTCCACGCCTTTCCTTTAACTATAGTTAAATCGAACCCGACTTTGTCACGGTCAAAGCCCGATGTAAGCGCTTGGTCCGTTTCAATTTATAGGGTTAAATCGAACCTGAATTGAGTCGAGGTCGAAGCCTGTATCTATCCAGGTCCATTTCATAAGTTCCGTCATTTCATAGAACCCGAATAAGTCGAGGTTTCTATTTCCTGTATCTATAGTTCTTTCTCGATCAAAATACTTATCTACACCTTTATACACCTTCTAAGTTTAGAAGCATGAACAAAGGGGGGCGGCTGTAGATACCGTATTTTATCTGGTCAAATACTTTAAAAATATAAATTTTATTTTTTTGCTCATATACTAGTCTAAGACTATGTGTATGATTTGAAAAATAGTTCAATGTCTAAAAAATAAAAAAATTTGTCCAAGGACAAAAAAAATAAAAAGACTAAAATTAAAAAAGTGAAGCTCTAAGTTTGCTTAAAAATAAAGGGGAGGTCTTCACTTGAAAGGAGAGATTTTGGGAGAGTGGGAAGAGAAGAGATTTTAGAGAGAGAAATAGAGGTTTTGAGAAAATAGTGAAAAAGATAAAGAATAAGAGTTTTCATTTCTATTCATCTTTCATCTTCTCCTTTTCTTTTTATTAAGCTAGTTCAAATCTCTTACATTTTAACTTATAATATATTTTATTCATTTTAATTAATGATCTTTCTTCTCTATACTCATGTATTTAATATTTCTTTGTTTCATTTTCCATATATAAGTTTGTTTGCTCATTCTTTATAATTTCTCATACTTTTAATCTTAAGTTTTATTTTCATATATTGTTTACTTCTCTACAAGTTTGATGATGAGATTTTTTTGTCATTAACTCAATCAATGAGAATGAGGATAAAATTTTGAGGGGTGTAAAATTAACTTAATGTGAATCAACCATTTAATGAGTTGAAAGTGTACATTTGATGAAAAGATCTCCTATGATAATTTCTCATGCATAAAAATTCATAAAATAGAGAGTAAAATCTCTAGACAAGATTATGCAAATATTTAAGTTTTCATTTTTTTTATGTTCTTGCAAATCTTCTCTTCTTTTCTTTTTAATTTTTACCATCATTTTTGTGTCACTTGTTTGAACTAGTTACCATCCATGATCATTCCTAGCAATGAAGGAAGAAAGAAACAATGGTAATTAGTGAACTAAGTGGTCCACAATAAAAAAAAGTGGTATACTTATATCCTAAATAAAAATTATTTTATTTTGAAACTTTATTGATTTTCTTTAGTGACACTTGTTTAAACTAGTTACCATCCATGATCATTCCTAGCAATGAAGGAAGAAAGGAAAAATGGTAATTAGTGAGCTAAGTAGTCCAAAATAAAAATGGTATATTATATCTCAAACAAAATTATTTATTTATTTTTAGTGACATTTTTCTAAATTAGTTACCATTCATGATCATTCTTTTGCTATTTGATTAGCATTGGATGAAAAAATAAAAAATGATAATTAATAGAAAATGTAGTAAAAAAACCATGCTCATACTAATTATGTATGAAATTAAGCATTTTTATTTACTAAATAATTATATATACACATATATATAAACAAAACGAAAATTAAAAAAAAAAACAAAGGGTGACATCACAACCTGTTACTTAACAAAGGGTGATGTCACTCTCTGTAAAAAAATTTTATTTTAAAATTTCTTTTTAAGTTTTTTTTGTTTTTTTTTATTTTTTTGTTGTTTGCATTTTTTTGTTGTTTGTTTATTTTTCTATTTTTCAGTAGATATTATTTGTTCGTTTTAATTTATTTTTATATTTTTTTATTATTTCACGTCTTGTTTCATTATTTTCATCCTACATATTCTTTTTTTTAATTTATCATATATATTTATCATCTCTAACATTATTTTTCATTATTTTTTTTCTTTATAGTTATTATCTCTTCTTATTTATTTATGTATTATTGTCATATGTCACAGTTGGATGTGATTATTATTTTATTCTTTTATCATCAGAATTGACGCTCGTAAATTAAAACCATAACAATTTGATTTTTGATTTAAATTTTGTAAATTTTTTTATTTAGTTTTCACTAAAAAAATCCGATGACGGACTTTAGAATTTTCGGGATATCAAATTTCTCGAACTACCGAGTTGAGGAGTTATTTTTAAGATACCGAGAGTAACTTCAATAACGCTTTGATTAAAAAAAATAATTTTTAATGGTCTTTATACCACCCGTTGAAGGTCATTTATTTACTAATTTTTATGATGCAAAATTTACCAAATGGAACATTCAAAATTGAATTTCTATAACATTATTTAAAAAAAAATTGAATAGTATTTAATTAAATTTAGTAACCATTTTTCATAATGGACGGTGTGGGGTGCTAATACCTTCCCCACACGTAAATGATACCCGAACCAACTTTAAATTTTCACAGACCAAAATATTTGATTTTAAAATTAGGTGACCAATCATGCCCTAAAATGATTGGTGGAGACTCTGAATTTCTATTTTTTCAAAAAGTGATTTTTCAATCGCCGCTCCGCGTCGCATGAACATTGCGACAACTTACAATTCAATGCTTTCTCACAAGACCATCAGAGTTTAGATTCAACTGGAAAAATCATCTATTTTAGAGACATCTTCTTTTAATAAGTTTGAGAGCTAGAGAGAGATTGAGTGGTTGAAAGTCAACCAAATGCTATGATTTAAACCTCCCTAGAGGATCTAAATACCTACTCTTGAGATCATCAATAAGAGTGATCTGTTTGTCAAATCGTGTCCATTCATTTTGAAAATTGACCGTAGCGATAGTATTGGCACGAGTGTTAAAGTGAAAAATTACTTTGCCATCTTTTTCTTTATCTTTTTGTTTTTTGTTTTTATTTTTTTAATTTTTTTCATGTCAAATCTGATCTGTCCTTTTCTAGATCAGATAGATCAGAACTTAATACCTTCCTCTCATGAAGAACAAGAGAATCTAAATCCCCATACTAAAATTTGGTGAGTTGTTGATTAGATATATTGGTATTGCAAAAGGAATCAAACTCCATATGTGGGTTATGAAATAGACTGATCACATTTGGAGTTCATTTGTGGAGAGTGTAGAGTCAAAAGTCACCGCAACTAATTTTCCAATTGTGATGAGTGTATTATTGGTTGGAGTCAGTCCACATTCACAAGGTCCTTCCTTCCTATCTATAAAAACAACTTCTTCAACGGCACAACACATTCCACAAATTAAACAAAAAAAATAATAAAAACAAAAGAGAGAAATTTATTGTCCTTCAACATTGTAGAAAAGACATTTTCCTCTTACCCATAGAAGTTGAAAGGCAGGCTAGTTTTGACTCAATGAAATGATAAAGGTTAAAAGGTGGAAATATTTGGCAATATATATATACAAATATATTATGTGTTGCTAATATTGAAATAGCTGGCTATCTTTACTCCAATGGTCTCTGTCCCAATCATGAATACTTCAATGGATTGAAAAAAAAAAGTGCAAATCATGCATGTCTTCGTAGGTAATCATCTCTAAATAGCAATCATTCTTGACTTGAATACGAACTTAATCACAAAATTTTAGACTACTCCCACATACTTAAATAGAAATCAATAGTAGTTAAATTTGCCACTTTTTAGAAATTACTAGAAAAATCATGTCCTAATTTGAAGTATGTTGCAAAAATGATTGTGCATTCCTTCGGAATTAATTGAGGTATTTAAAAGACACATATAAACCCGCCTATCATCATACAATTTGTTTGGTTGAAATTAAAATTCTAGAAAAAATGACTTGAATCCATGAATTTAAGAAGATGACTGAGGGCTTAACCACTGAATGTACAACTGGTCTTTGCCAGCTAATGCATGCTAAATACAAAAAATGTCCATATTACAAGTATTTAATTTAATTATTATGCCTCACAAGTACAAACAAGTATTGTGTTTGATAATAGTTGATAACGTCATTAATATAATTATTAATTTTTTGTTTTACCCTTAGACAAATAAAAAATGAGCGTGATTTTGATGATATAAGAAAATGATAGTTTGGATGATGTATGAAATTTTGGTTGAAAGAGATAGTCGGAATCTACTTACTTCATTTTTTGAAATGTTCTATATACTACCTCAAATGAGGATCTCTCTCTCTCGATTCTCAAACACCTTTGAAATCGTTTGTGCAACAACTTTAACCGTCCCAACAAAACATATTTGATGTTTGTACGTATACAAATCGCCTCTTGTTGGGATTCTGGTTATGTTCCTTAAATCAGGCCGCCCATGTATAATGGCCATCTTTTATAAAATTTTGAATATTTTACCATTTCAAAAATTCACAATCATTTTCTAAACATCACTCATTCGGTCGTTTTTTTTGTAAGCTTTACATGTTTAAACCCAACATTTGAGTAGATCAACTAGGAGGGATAAAGCCCAACATATAACAAGATGCACTTTAAAGAATGCGAAAGTTGTGGGCTTTCTACATCATTATAGATAATTAATATAAAATAGATAATAAATTTCATAAAAATAGATATTTATATTCCTATTATACCATTCCATAGAACATTTACTTATCATTATAAAATTTAGAAAGTAATCTAATAAACTCACCCAAACTGTCGACCATTTAATGCTGGATATTTTTGAAATCCCATAAACTGCACAAAACCAAAGGCACGGTGATTTTTAGGGGTTTGGTTGAGATTTTTTCTGAGAAATCTCCTTCAAAATATATAAGTATAATCTATAACCACCATATTTTTTCCATATTCTGCCTCTCAATTTCACCAAATGTTGATATTTAGGGGGTGCGGTTGAGGTTTTGATGTTAGGTCACCATTGTTGAAGCAAAAGGATTTCACCATTGTTGAAGCAGAAGGTTTCAGAGCCTCATCATATGTGAGTGACATATTAGTTTATGTAATGTATATATTTGAGTAATAGATTAGTTGATGTAGTGTACATATTTGATATACATACCTCATTAAAATTATTATATTGTCTACAATTATGATAAAACCAAGTAACGGGTGAGCATTTGAGAACTTGTTAGTTTTTGTAGAGTCTATATCTGATGTACTTCATTTAGAATTATTATATTTGTCTATAATTATGATAAAACCGATTAATAAATTGAGCATTTAGAAGTTATAAATTTATGTACCGTATAAATTTGATATACAAATGGGTTATTGTCTATAATTATTAGATTTCTTATATCAGGAATATCCTTTGTTGTTGGAAAAAACACTAATAGATACCTTCGAATAGGGGGTGTGAGAGAGAAATTCAGGGAGAGAGAGAGAGAGAGAATATTTATTAATATTCTACTAAATACAACCAAATACGTTATCTCTATAAATTCCAAATATGCAATGTATTTAAATAGGTAGAGAGAGAGAGAGAATATAGATATTTAATGACTATATATAGATGGAGAAAAAGTAGGGAGGGTAAGACATTTAAATAAAATAATAAAAAAGGTTAAATTAATAACTAACTAAAGAGAGAAAACTATTAAATTTAATCAAATTTGCTATATTAATTATTATTATAGAAACATGCTATATATCATAATTTTTAAAAGTTGTAGACAAAATCACATTTAAAATTTAAAAAAATGTCTAAATAATATCATTTCTAAAAAATTATTACAGCAAAATTATTTGATAGGGAATGTCTTATGTGCAATCTTGATCAGGGAGCTATTGAATTACCTATCAAGTTAATTTACAAAGATTTATCATGAAATTATAATTATATAAAACATAAAAATATTAAATTTCCACAATGATTTTATAAATTCTGATACACAATTAAATATATCAATCATTCACTTCTCAATAATAAAACCTCCCTAAAAAATTTGGGAAAGGTTTTAACTTTTAACTTGTGACATAGTTTTTTTATTATACATGTGCAATGTAGATAAATGATCCGCATGCAAACTAATTAAACTAATTAAATCTTTCCGGAGAAGTTTTTTCTAATAATTACCCAATATTTCCCGAAAGTGTATGGTATTTTAGCACTATTTTATTTATTTTTTATTAGTTTTGTATTAAGGTAACAACTAAGAGTTTTGTACACAAATAGCTACATTATAAAAAGTTAATACAAAAATAGACAATAAATTTCATAAACATCAAATATAGCCATATTTTACGGGCGCAATTACTAGAAGTGTTTTTCTTCCTATTATACCCTTATACATAACATTTAATGATCATTTTTTATAAAACTTTAAAAATCCTAAAATATCTCTCTCCCCGAGTCTCTCTCTAAACTATTTGTAAAGAATATATGTTACAATTATTAATAATATAAATAAATAATATACAAATATATATGTTATTTGCTGTGAATATATACAATTATGCTATTGTTCACAATTTTTTTATACTGATTTTTTCTCTGTTTTGCTTTATTTTTTAGAAGTAATACATAATATTTTTCTACAGATTTAGAATATAGAAAATAAATATTTTAGGTATATTAAAATATATTAGTATATAAAAATATAATATGGTATATAAATATATATATCTAAATTTTTACATTTTAAAAATGATAATTTATGTAAATATAACTTCTTTGAGTCATTTTTTTTGCTTATGTCTCAAAAGTGGACTGCTTTCCGGAATGAGCTTTATTTTTTAACTTGACTCATTGAATTGAAACCGGTCGTTTTTTATAAGCTTTACGTATTTAAACCCAATATTTGAGTTGATTCACTACGAGGGGTAAAGCCCAACAGGACAGGGTGCATTGAAAACAGAGCGAAAATGATCACAGCGGCCCTATTTGGTAGCGGTTGTTTTGTCTGCAATCTTAAATAACCATCTTTTACTAACTGAATTTATGGCAATAATAATTGAACTACCTCTAAAAATTAATGTACATGAGATCACCACAAAATTATAACTATAATACAAAACATAACAATATTAAATTTCATCGACTGTACTATGAATAACCATTGTTTAAGTAAACAAAATCAATGTGGCTTAAACCCACCAAAGGGACAAACCAAATTGCTATCAAGAAGAGAAGAAATATTATGTGAAATTTGAGAGAGGTTGTTATACATACAATTCTGATATATGCTTTATTTTACTAAAGCATCTGTAACTGTATTACAACCCCTATAAATCCATCTAATAGTACAAAAATTAAAAGTTTTGAGAGTGTTCCTAGCAAGAGTAATAGAATTTGATAAATCCCAAGAAGGGGAAGCTATCCGATTCAAGAAGTCACCACAGTTTTGGAGTCACTTTCAATAATGAGGTTGCTCCAACCGTTGCTAGAGGCTAAGCTAATCCCTGCATCGATGGAACAAAATTCAGCATGAAGAGCACTTCCACAAAAAGTTTTCTTTCCCAAAATGACAATGACCTTTCCAGCTGAGTCTATAGCAACAACACCCAAAGATGCAGTAGGAGGACAGGAAAAAAAATGCAGCATCCACGTTCAATTTGATAAAGCCCATAGGAGGGGGAAGCCAAGTATTCTTGCAAGAAAAACAGAGGAAATAGCATAAGAACTAGGCCTAGAAGCAGTAAAGGAAATAAAAGATTTATACACATGTCAATTGTTACATAGTATTTTTCTTATACAGGTGCAATATAGATAGATGATCCACGCATGCAAACAAATTAGTGGTATTTTGTCATTATTTTATATATTTTTTATTGGTTCTGAATTAATGGTAACAACTAATTAACAAAGATGTATGAAATGACTCAAAGCACATATTCTTCTTAAATCCTGATGTAATGTGAAACCGTGGACAAAAATAATGAGAGAAACAGAGAGAGAATTATGTAAAAACTTTCTATTATTCTTCCATTTCTATTGTTTTATGCTCTACTTTTACTTGTAATATATTTGTTGTTCTCTTCCTCACCAAGAAAAGAATCAATAATGGTTATAAAAAAAGCAACGTGAAAGAGTTCTAAGGTTATATATCCTCTTTTTAGATCGGAGTTTGATTCCTTTTTTTCCCCAAATTATAATACAGGATTTGAAATATTGATATATGACTGAAAATCACAATTTTGAAAATTTTGAAAAGATGTGTAATGTGAACCCATCTCAAGAAAGTTGGTGTTTTCTTGTTGTAAAGTAAACCACTCATTGAGAAAGTGTGTTGGGAGGAGTGAACTACAAGTTTGAACCCTAAGTTTGTATCCCAAGTGAACTAGGAAATTTGGATCTTAATTTTTTTACGTTAAGATAAACATTTGTTAGACCGCAGTCTAATATAATATTTTTATTAAATTACGATCAAACAGACACTTAGTTCGACAGAAAAATCTTAAATGAAAGGGACAATTTTATATTTTCTCTTATATAAAAAACTAAATTTTGTTTTAAAAAAAGGGTCTTAAATTTGTTTTTGTTTCACAAAGACAAGGGTCTATCTATGAAAATTCTTAACCTCATTTCTTACAATATACGTACGTGTGCATGAACTTAATTTGAATTCTTTTAGTCCCTCTTCTTGTGATTATCCTAAGAAACACATTTAAAAAATAATTACATTTTATTTTGTTATTCTCTTTAAGCAAACCGAAGTACTAATTGGCGCAAACAATGTGTTCCTCACAATGACGCAAACAATGTGTTCGTTCTTTATATATAATTGGATTTTTAGGATAACATTTATAGACAAAACTATCATATTAAATTTAACCTAGCTAGGACTACCGATTTGATTTTGCATTTCTCAAATTTGCTTACTGGTCAAGAAACACTTGTAAGTAAGAGATTTGAAAGTATGGCGCACTGAATCAGATATGGTTGGTTTGTAATTTGAAAACGAGTTTTTTTATTACAAACACAAGTTAAAATATTGTTTGTTAAAAACTTGTGAAGACATGTTTTGTAATCCTATTCAATGAACGTTTTAGCTATATAAAGTTTTTGAAAATGGTTAAAATCAGTTAAATCACTAAAAACAACTTTGAAGTAAAAGATCCAAAAGTACGTGTTATATGGGTTTATTAAGCTCGTGATTTAAAAATGAGATTTTAACCAAACGAAATCAAGGAAAACATTTTTAAAAAGTGAAAACGCATTGAGTAATAAAAGGAACAAAATAACGACCTATCAAAAATAAGATACCAAATTCAAGCCAAACATCTATATAATCTAGGGTTAATATTATAAGATCTCCTGCACTTTATCTCAAAATCAACTTATCTAATAAACTAATTTTTCTTTTTAATTGGTCCTCTAATTTTCTTCAACCATCAATTTACCTCACTGACCGTTAAATGACTGTTAAATTGTCACATGCACGGCACATGACTATTTTTTTTTCTAATTTTACCAATGTCTCCAATCTTATCAGCTACATATGTTTTCATAAAAGAATAAGTCACAAATTGCATCTCTCTCTTCAATGATTTGTCAAAATTTTGACAAATTCTCATCTAGTTTCACAAACAGTTCAGATTTAGTCTCATGCAGGTTCGGTTTCATTTTTATTAATCATATTTTTTATCCTTCATGAATAAATATTGTTATTTTTTCTAAACCCGAACCATTGTTATTTTTCTAAACCGAAATCGTTGCTATTTTTTCTAAACCTGAACCCTTGCTATTTTTTAGACTCAAACCGTTACTATTTTTATCATATCATATTTATTTTTCTCCAACATGCATAACTGTTCCTATTTTTTCTAAACTCCAACCATTGCTATTTTTTTCTAAACTTTAATGGCTGCTATTTTTTCTAAACCCAGACAGTTGTTATTTTCTATCAATAATATTTATTTTTCTTCAACATGAATAAATATTGTTGTATTTTCTAAACTTAAGCCGTTACTATTTTTTTTTGAACTCGGACCGTTGTTATTTATCAACTATTCGAGTTTAGAAAAAATAGTAACATTTATTCATATTGAAAAAAAAATATGATTGATAAAAAATAGTCACAGTTTGGGATTTAAAAAAAATAGTAACGGTTCAGGTTTAGAATAAATAGCAACATTTATTCATGTTGAAAAAAATAAATATGATTGATAAAAATAACAACCGTACGAGTTTAAAAAAATAGCAACGGTTCGAGTTTAGTAAAAATAATAACATTTATTAATGTTGGAGAAATATAAATATGATTGATAAAAAATAGCAACTATTCAAGTTTAGAAAAAATAGCAACGGCTCGTGTTAGAATAAATAACAACATTTATTCATGAAGAATAAAAAATATGATTGGTAAGACTAAAACCGAACTTCCAGGAGATAAAACCTGAACCGTTGCTGAAACTAGAGTAGAATTTGTCAATTTTTTGTTAAATCATTGAAGAGGGAAGTGTGCAATTTGTAGCTGATTTTTGGATGAAAAAATATGGGAGATCGGTAGCTTATAAGTTTGAAGAAATTGATAAAATTGGAGAAAAAATAGGCATGTGACAATTTAACAGTCATTCAATCATAGGGTAAATTGATGGATGGAGAAAGTTGGAGAACTAATTAGAAAGAAAAATTAATTTAGGGGGTAAGTTATTTTGAGACAAAGTGCATGAAGTTCTATGATATTAACCATATAATCTATAATATATTAAAAGGTGAAAGTATATAAACTTTTTTGGACAATTTCATCCACCTTCATTTTTGCTAATCCTAAAATGCCCTTATAAAGTACACATGACACATTTCTATTTGTTTATCAAATAAAGATGTGTCAATGCATCAAAATGTAACAATTGGAAAGTGACTGTTGAAATATGACTTTTAAAATGTACGTTTTGAAATGAAATAATTATGAGAAGTAACCTTTAAAATGTGATATTAATTCATGTAATGCTCTCGAGTTCATGCGTTTTTATATCGAGTTCTTATATTCATCTTGGTTTAATTTTTCTGATTGTTCTTTGTGTATTATAGATTATTGAATATTGTATATAAAAAATATTTATTCAATAAAATATTTGTTGTCTATTACTTTTGTATTTGATTATGATAATATTGTAAACATAGAGATTACATTCATGAATGACATTGATATTAATTTAAAATGATATGTGCAACGCATGTAACGAGACCTAGTATATTAAAAGGGAGAACTAAAGGATAACTTTTTTTGGACAATCATATCCACATATTTTTCTTCTAAATCCTGAATTACCCCCTAAAAATACACTTCTCACATTCTTATTCATTATTACTATTATTTTTTACCACTACAACAATGAATACAACTTTCGGTTTAAAATAATATCATATTTTTAAGTGAAACATCATTTTTTAAGTGAAATAACACCATTTTTTTAACAATGAACCGATACCATTTTCTTAATTAGAGAAGTATATATTATTATTATCGAAAAAAATAATATATAACTGTATAAATATAGTTACAAAAAATTTACAAATGAAAAATTAAATTTACAATACAAACGAAAAATAGAAGATCATAGTTTAAAATAAATTAAAATTTTAATTCTAATAACATCATTTTGTCTTTTAATTTTTGAGAGCATCTTTATGCCGTACGCTCTTAAATTTATCCTGCAAACATACATGATGTGGAACGATATGGTTGGATCAAAATATACCAACAATTACAAATAATAACAATATATATAACATTGTATTGATTTTATTCAAATATATTGAAAACAAATAATATGGTGTTATATATTTCTATATAATTCACATGAACACAACATGATTATAAATAGTTATCACAGTTAAAAATATAGAAAGTTTAACTATACGTGCGATGCACGTATGTATTGACTAGTTATTTTAAAAGAGATTTCAGCTTTCTAACTTTTCTCGATATTTTTCTTTAAATTTTTTCCAGATTTTCTCCCTTTAGGTACGATATTAGATGCTCTACCATTTCAACAAGGAATTTACTGGAAAGCCCAAGCAAAAGCGTTTATTGTGATCAAAAGTTACCTAAAGAATAGTTTTATATACTAAAAAGAAAAAAAGAAAGAAAGAAAAAGGCTACTTGTTGCCGACCTAGTTCTTCAATGTTGAAACTAACATACTTGTCAAAATTTCATAGCACAAAGAAGAGAAGGATATATATATATATCTATATATATACATGATCATATGAGTAGAAAAAACTAACACAAATTAGAGAGTGAATAAGCTAGGAGATCAAATACCTAACTCATACATTCTCTTCTTGTTTTGCTTCCTTTTTTCAGTATGTCCAACTCTTCTACCCAAAACAACCCACCTCCACCAGGTTAACTCTCTCTCTCTCTCTCTCTCTCTCTCTTTCTCTCTCTCTCTCTCTCTCTCTCACACACACACACACACACACACATCTTTTCTTAAGATTATTGTATTAATTCACACATCTCATCATCTTTTCTTTTCTTAAGATTATTGTATTAATTCACACATCTCATCATCTTTTCTTTTCTTAAGATTATTGTATTAATTCACACATCTCATCATCTTTTCTTTTCTTAAGATTATTGTATTAATTCACACATCTCATCATCTTTTCTTTTCTTAAGATTATTGTATTAATTCACACATCTCATCATCTTTTCTTTTCTTAAGATTATTGTATTAATTCACACATCTCATCTTCTTTTCTTTCGGTTGGTTAATGAAAGGATATCCGACCGAGAGTCCCCCAACCGGGAAGAAGAAGTTATGTACACCTACGAAGAAGCGAGGAGAAAGAAGTTTCATTGAAGGATGGTAAGTCATCAACATAAGTAGGAATACAAATGTTACACATCTTCCCGTCTCTGTATTCCTGAAAATAATATTGAGTTCGTTTCATAAGAAAGTTAGTTTAATGGTCCTTAGCTATTAGCTGTAGTCGTTTGTTAATAACATTGAAGAGTAATATTTCTTCCATTTTTGGTATTATTAGATTTTTCTTATAATGATTCTTTTGTAAATTGCAGTCTCTTCGCTTTATGCTGCTGTTGGCTCTGTGAGGAGTGCTTCTGATGTCAGTGAACAATCATATTCACTGCCCTTAATCTATAGTTATACTATGTGTATATTTGTAAGAGTAAAAACTTTGTATAATAAAGTTTTTTTTCATCCTTTTTAACATTTCTTTTCTTCTTACATATTAATGTTGGGGTTTTCACCAAATTTTGCCTGTGTTTTTTATAATCCATACAAAGAGGAAACTTAGGAGAAATTGTTATACACAAAAATATGTCCATATAATTAAAACTTTAAGCATCTTATCTAGTTGAGGACTCAAAAAAATCTTGAGTTTTTAAGCTCCTGAAATATGCGTTGAAGATTAGATTATCTAGAATGAACTTCAGTTCAGGAAGATGAGATCTTTAAGAATGATCACTAGGTTAAAAAGCCTTATTATATATTTATATCAAATTTATCGGACGCGTCACTAATAAGACTATTTAATTTAAGGTAAACGTCAAAACCCCCCATCCATTTTGACGGTTTGCAATGAACACCTTATGCACACATTATTTTAGCTATGATTAATTTTAAAGTGAAATGATCAAAATATCCTTAAGTTTTCACCCTTATTCGACCCACCACCAGATCCTTACCCGAATTGATTTTACCCGATTTTATACTCATAGTCCCCTCAACACGCCATTCAATCTCCCCCGCAATTTCCCTTCCCACGAACCCTAAAACTCAGCCAAAAAATTTCAGTCGCCCAGGTCGAAATTAAAAGAAGAGAATCGAAAGTAAGGGAAGAGAGGGGAAGAGGCTGAGATATTTTTCATTCTTTCTTTTTTTATTACTCTATAATAAAAGAAAGAATCCTCACACTTTTTATCCTCAATTTGTCCCTGTAATTTGACTATATTAATGTCACGGGCTGTGTTAGTGTTTCATTTTGGGTTGCGTTAAGGTTGTATTAGTCATTGTCATCTCGTAAAATTGTTGACTTTTTCAAGCCTTTGATAATGTGTTTGATCTTAATCATTGGTTGTTGAGTATTTAATGCTCTTATTTTATTTAGCTTAATGTTTTTCTCATTTTTCTTCTCTCTTCTTCTTCGGCGACTTCTTGGTAACATTGAGGGTTTCTGTAATCATTTCCTTCTTCTTTTTCTCTGATTCTCTGGCTTCTTCTTCCAAGTATTTTCTTATGATTTGTTTTTTAAGTTTTGATTTTCGTATTTGTCGATTGCTTGACTTGGTTATTCGAGGACCTCTTGCTATTTTCTTAGGGTTATGTGTTTCTATGTCTTTCTTTTCTTCTTCTTTTCTTCTTTGTATTATTCTTCCTCTTCTTCTAGTCATTTGCTATGAATTTTTGTTTCATTTTTGTTCTTAATCAGTGTCTATCTAGGGTTTTTTCTAAGTTTTTTTATTTTTCTGTGTTTTTTTTTCATTTTCCTTCTTAATCGATGTCTAATCTAGGGTTTTTTTTCAAGTTGTTAGAATTGAATCTTTATTTTTCTATTGTGTTTTCGTGTATTTGAGAGTAGTGTTTCTGTTTTGTTTTTGTTATTGATATTCTAAATTTGATGCATGTTATTCGTGTCTAATATCGATCGAATTACAGATGCTTGTTTACTGTTATTCGGTTGAGCGGTGTTCTTTGGTTGAGAGTGTTTCTAGCGTGTTGTTGTGAGGTGTCACAGGTATGTGATGAGTGACAGATATGAGGATAGAGTTGAAATTTTATTTTTATTTTTATTTGTTTTAGGATAGATTTGGATTCTCTTAATGTTATTTTTTTCTTTCATGACCTATTTTATTTTATTCGGCATCTACCATTGATGTGTGTAGTTTTGGACTGTTTTGGTGGCTGTGCCCTTCTTGTTAATCGGTGTAGCCGTGGGTTTTTGGGTGTTTCTTAAGCCATTTTTTAGGATGAGGTGGAAGTTGTTTTTTGTTTTGCTTTAAGATAGACTTGGACTGCATTGTAAGGATAGATTTTGACTATTCGGTAGTTTTTGGCTGTGTAAAATTTATTGTTTCTTTGCCATTTCTACTATTATAAATTAAACAATTATTTGTTACAGAAAATTCAATTTGCTTTCAGTTGCTTTCGTACTCTGAGCTAAGATTGTCTTCATTTGTTGGAAAATTAATTATTATGTCTATGCTTCTATGTTTGTTTGTATATTTTTTGGGTTCATCTTGAAAAGTCAATTATTTTTTTATGCTTCTGAGTTTGTTTATCTATGTTTCTAAAGGTGATTTAATTTTTTTGGGTAATAGGTTGATTTCCTATATTGAATTTTTATCTTGTTATTGATTGTTTTTATTTGCTTTGATTCGGTTAGAAATACTACGAGACTCTGCACTTCATTGATTATATTTGATAAATATTGATTGTAGGTCTCATTTCTTCTTGGAATTGTACCTGTGATCTTAGCTTTGTTTTATTCAGAGTTCTTGAATACAAGAAGCGAAACCTCCTCAAATCTCTAAGTTGAAATAAATTGGTTATATTGGTCAGATATATGGGATGTAGTTCTCGTTGGGTTCAGGGATAGGTGAGTTATTTCGTGTGTTATGTTGGTTGTGGTTTATTCTAATTTTTTAGCAATTTTTCTTTAACAAATTGGTGTTAATTACTACAACCTCAAAATCATTTATGAAGTTTCTTTGTTAGCTTAAGTCATTTTTTTCCTAGTTCTAATTGATGTTATGACCAGAATATTTAGTTTGTCTTTACACTCAATTATTTATATCCTCTGCTTTGTAAGTATAGGATTTGAGCTAGAGTTATTACAATAAAAAGAATATTGAATCTAAGTAAGTTACTTTGAGCATAAAGATGGATGATTGCCTGTTAGTAGTAGTTTATAAGGTGTGCCTAATTTCATATGCTTTGGTTAAGATTTTACTTACTGAATTACCATGTTCCTAACAAAGTTACAGGGAAAACAGTGTATGTGTTTGATTGTCAATATTACGACAATATGAACTCATCTTTGGACGACAAATTGAATGAAAAGCATGACAAATGACTTAGAATAATGAAAGAAGAAAATAGTTTAAACTTACTTGATTTTGGAAATAAAATATATGTTGATTGTTATCTTTACGAATGCATACGATAGTTTATTTTTATCATGAATCTGCCAATTTCGTATTTTAAGGGTTGCTCAATTCCTACTCAGACTACCTTTCTCTTTATAAAACAAATTCATTTGCTTTGATTATTGTGTTATGAAATTATATTTGGTGATCCCATCCCACATAGAAGACTGGTTTTGTTTGACAAGTTGATTTAAGATTTTACAACATTCTTAATAGTGGTTCTTATTGTGCAGCCACATGGAATATCATTATCATTTATCATTATGACCCCTGTTAAGCAATAATGTATACACACAAACAATAAGAAAAAATAAATAAATGCATTTTAAAAATTGACATTCTAAGAATAGACAACCTTATCTCAAACGATTTTTTAATTTATAATAGCAGAAATGGTAAAGAAATAAACCCACTGATTTTTTATACAGTAAAACACTAAAGAACAGTCAAAATCTATCCTTACAATACACTATCCTAAAGCAAAACAAACAACAAAAGACAACTTCTATTTTTAGGATGAAGTAGAAGTTGTCTTTTGTTTATTTTTTGGTTTTAGGATAGACTTAGACTGCATTGTAAGTATAGATTTTGATTGGTTTATGGCTGTGCAAAAAAATGGGTGAGTTTTGTTTCTTTGTCATTTCCACTATTATAAATTAAACAATAGGTTGTTACAGATAATTCAATTTACTTTCAGTTAGCTTCCTTTCTTGTCTGAGATAAGGTTTGTCTACTCCTAGATGTTAATTTTTGAAATGCATTTATTTTTCTTACTGTTGTATCCATTTTTCAATTGTTAGAACTTTAAAAGAGGAAAAATAAACAAATGTTTTTATTGATTGTTCTTTTCATTTGATGTTATGATTTGCGTTTTTGAAAGTTTTTGGTTAACCGGTGTTTGTTGTTATGTTAAGTAATATAAATTGTGCTTTATGTTATTATGTATAATCAATTGTGGCTGAGGGATATTTTTATTTCTGTTTGCAGGTTGTGACAGAATGTTTTTGCTCACTACTCAGTCTGCTTTGCATTAAATTAATTTTAGTGTCGTCTTCGAACACAAATTTATTGTATTAGATTAATTGGTTCAATTACCGCATATTACATTTTATTAAACAAACATTCGTTAAATAAATTATAATTCATTACGTCTTCCTCCAGGGTGAATTGTAAGATTTCAGAACTCTTTTTTTTTTATAGAAATTCTGTTTTTTGAATTTATAAAAATTTGGTTTCAATAACAAATATATTATTGATTTGGAGTTCTACGTGACAATTATTGATGTTTACTCTTAGATATGTATATAGGAGGACTGCAAAAATTATTGATGTGCTCTTTTCCTGCTATTTTCCCATATATATATATNTATATATATATTTAAGAACATATGTTTAAGGATACGATATGTTTTTTGTTAATTCTGATCTCTTCTTATATAATTGTATAATCGAATGTGTATTTGACTTTTCTTCACAATTCATTAGTTTGTTAATTCTCATCTCTTCTTATATAATTGTATAATCGAATATGTATTTGATTTTTCTTCACAATTCAGTAGTTTCTTGGAACAACGACATAAATGGTTTTGTTTTTGTTAATTCTTATCTCTTCTCCTATAATTGTATGATCGAATATGTATTTGGTTTTCCTTATCAATTCATTAGTTTCTTGAAATAACTTATTCTATTATAACTCAAAATAACTTATTCTATTAAGAATATGAATATTATAAGTGATTAACTTATGTTATTATAACTCAAAATAACTTATTCTATTATAATAAGAATATGAATATTTTTTTTACACTGATGATGTTCATTAAGATTTAATTTATTATTTTCATTAACAACCGCCATTCTCCTCACTCAAAAAAGACGATAGATGAATATGACAAAAACAAAAATTCATATGGAGAGCCAAAACAATAGAGGAATATGAGAAAACAAAATAAACAAAAATATATATATGAAGAGCAAAAACATTAGATAAGTCTTCAAATGAAAATCAAAGTCTATAAGTTTAAATGATGTTTGGGAAGAATTTACATCTGCATATTGTATAAAAACATTTTGGACAAGCTGTGACCATTCTCCTCACTCTGTGGCCTAGATCTAATTTTAGATGGGATGACATTACAGAATCATCAAATAAAATAGATGTTTTTTCTAGTCATGTCAGTTTAATCACATTATCTGTTGTAACTTCTGCATCAACAAGTCTAATAACTCTTCCATTAACAAATGTCGAAACAGATGTATCATCAATATCAAGAAGACTATAATCACTTTATCTTCAATCTGCTATAAAAAAAGACAAGTTGTTTGTAAGATGGAGTTTCTTGTGCTATACGCATGTTTCACTAATATTTCGATCAAGATGTAAATAAATAATATCAAGAATATATAAAAATAAAATAGCTAAATAGTATTTACTTCTTCATGTAACTTATTCAAAACTATGATTATAAATTGTTTCAACTCTCATTATGTATGTAATATTAATAGTGTCGACGCATATTATTACGATAACAAGATAGTTTAAGTGTAAGGTGTGTTTTCACAATTGGAAAGTAATGCATAAATATATATTAATCTCAGGTTATAAATGTATAACAAAGGTGTAAATGAAAGCCAACATTTAACAACTTATAAATCTCTGTATTGAAAATGAAATAAGAATTTGTGTTCACCATGGAACTGAGTGACCATCTTGATCTCCTCTTCCCCATCTCCCGCCGTACCCTTTCTCTCCGGCTGAAGAATCCATTTCCTTTTTGGATTATGCGTCTCGTTGGCCGGGAAGGGATTTTCTATTTGTTCGTTTACTCCCTTCAGGCCTTTTAACGCTTAAATGTAAACAAAATGGAGAGTTACCGGAATTACCGGTTTGTAAGAGAGTGTTCTATTTGTCTGTTTACTCCCTTCTGGCCTTCACGCTTAAATGTAAACAAAATGAAGAGTTACAGGAATGACCGGTTGGTAAGAGAGAGTTAGTAAATGAACGGACCATTAAAAATTAGTAAAAATAGTGAAAAAAATGACTAAAAATAGAAAGTCACATCAAACCACCAGTAGTAACCATCAATAGTTTCATGTGAAAGATCAAAATTTGGCCATTTTCGCAAACAATTTATTAACGGTCATTTACATAATTTTACCCTTAAAACCTGTATTTTTATCATTTTCCAGCACCCTCGCGTACTTTCTCTGCAGAATAAAGATTCAACAGTATATGTACACGAAACAACTCATTCAAGTGGCAATAGAGATACAACATAATACACTTGAACATATCCCAATACTAAAGGATTTTATAAGTATCTCGAGCTAATATGTACACAAGTTAGATATCATAGCCAGTCCTATAGAAACGGCATATCAATATATATTCCATAATAACTCAGCTATGACATATACTCCCTTGAAGCCAACCTCTCTTCAAATCGGCCGAATGAATAGGCAGAAGAAGGCACCTCAGACAAGTGCAAAGGATCAGGTTCGATTCCGTAATCTGTTAGGGGCCTATGCTCAAGAAGATCATCATGACTTTTCACAAACTCAGGAATATCAATCTCTCCTTTCTTTATATCTTCCCACAAGTACTGCAGGCGGCTTAGATAACTGATTTTCCAATATAAACTACAATGGAAACAGGAGAATTTAGAGTTAAAACTCATGATAACTAGCCATGTGACTCCAATAAATACATCGATTGTCTTCATAAGGTATGGCTGCGTTTTCAAAGAAAACTAACTACCATTATAATTCACAGCTCTGTTTCATTTCTGCACAGTTTGACAAAAAATTGTGATTAACAAATAAAAACTCACTATGCTCTAAAACTTACAAGATAAGAGCAAAATCTCAGGTGGGAGAAATTACCAAAAGAAGGAAACTATTCCTAAAACAGTATATTTGTGATCATCTGTAGAAACAAGAATGTTTACTTCACATAACAAAAATTAACTGAATTTGGGAATGAATTTGAAACGTTACCAGCAGAAAAGCAAACTGGCATAATATATGAAATGCCATGACGGTCGTTGTTATTTGTAATTTCCATTTGAAATAAAATTATCAATAATAATAGTTTTTTAAAAATATTCAACTGCAAACTATTATATTATTCAATATCCATACTCTTGTTATCTAAATATTTGCTTTCTTGTATTATCTAATGGAGAAACTCACCCTCCACTTAAGAACAAACGGCCCAGCGTGGCAATGACAAGCCTAGAGCGGAGCCCAGGATGCATGAAGTACACAATTTGAAGCCTGTCCTTGTAATCAGAGGGAAGTTCTTCATAAATCCACCTCAAAATGGTTATGCCAGGTGAGTTATCCTCCTTCTGCACTGTACTATGCATGTAAACAATGCAGAACGGCCCTTCAGGCAACTCGCCGCACATTTTGTGGAGAATGTACTTCTTCAGCCGCTCTCCACTTATAACTAGAGCTGCACATCAGAATGTAAATACTGAAAACTCGAGTGAAGAGAATAATCCAGAAGATAGAGAGAGAGAGAGAGAGAGAGAGAGAGAGAGAGGAGACTATTCATTGAAAAAATTTGAAAGAAGAAAATATGACAATTCCTTTCAAACACTTGCGCAACAGCAAATTGAACAAGTTAAAAGGAAAAATAACACGAAAGCACCAACCAGACACTTAAGTGACATTAATGCAATGATATGCAGGTATACCAAAATAGAGAGGTACATAAGCGAGCAAATGGGAGAGATTTAATATAAGGAATATATTCTACAAAAGCAATTCAATCTTTGAGCTGATTGCACAGACCATGTGCGAATCCTGGTTGCAAAGTGAAGGTGTCATAAAAAAGAATAATAAGCACAAATGGACGGCTAAATCAAGAAAGAAAAAGATTGCTGATGCATCAATAGGTTACATCAAATAGAGAGGTACATAAGCAAGCAAGTGGGATAGATTTAATATAAGGAATATATTCTACAAAAGCAATTCAATCTTTGAGCTGATTGCACAGACAATGTGCGAATCCTGGTTGCAAAGTGAAGGTGTCATAAAAAAGAATAATAAGCGCAAATGGACGGCTAAATCAAGAAAGAAAAATATTGCTGATGCATCAATAGGTTACATCATAAGGCCCATGATTTAGATAGAATTATGAACTGATAAAGATAACATACACTCGGTTAAAGTCGGCTCTCGGCTCAAAATCCTATGAACATTTATTCCCATGAGCACCAAAATCTGGTTCCTGATTACCAAAAATATAGAAGTAGCTTCGAAATGTAACCAATGATCTTTATTTCATATACATACAAAACGTAATTAAAGAATCCTACTAGACTATTGAACCATCATATGAGCCGCATCCCAAAAATAAAGAGGCTTTTGCAATTTTGCAAAAAAAAAGGGTCTGGAGGGAAGGAAAATCTACCAGAAGGAATTTCATTAAACTAGAAATTGGAATAATCTCCGATAAATCGCTCTGAACAGCTATACAATACTCGAGCTTTCAATTAACATAATTAAAAACCAACACAAAACCCCAGATGCCAAATATCTAATTCGTCAAATAAGACGAAGATGCAAACCCAAAAAGAAGACAGAGCTTCTGTTTGTTTACCAGGAAAATACTTCCCCACGATGCGCAAAATACGATTCCCCTTCTTGTCGGAGCCTTCGAGCCGAAAGAACTGCAAGAGGTCGAGATCAGAGAAGTCCTCGTCGGAGGAAATGAACTGAGAGCAGTCATGCCAATTCTCTCGCTCTTCGGTATCTCTCTCTTGGTTCGACAAGAAGGGGCGTGAGTCGACGACACCCTGATCGGAGGGCAATATCACAACTGAGAAATCGTTTGGAGTGCTACCCATTTTTGTTTCTATCTGATTTCTTCCCTCACTTTCTCGCTTTCTAATATGGTATTTATTTATTAAGGAATAAGGAGAAGGAATCTGAGGTGGATCCAGCAGTTCAATTGTGCGCCTGGGGCCCTGGGCAGTTTGAGTCATTATGCACAAAGCAAGATGTTGATCAAGTTTTTAATAGAACATTAGACCGTATGATAAGAGAAAAGAAGTTGATCAAGAAAAAATTGTTTGATTTAGGGGATATTTTTTTTTGATAAATATATCTTTTTCATTTTCTTAAAGATTTTTGTACCATTTTTTCAAAATAAAAAATTTTATACACTCAGTGAATCAACATCACATCACTCTTGCAATCTCTCTTTTCCTTATCATTCTTTTTTCTTTCTCAATGTACATGTCAAATCAATTTAATAATTTTTTTCATCTTATTCTTTATTTTTTAACAAAATTTTTTCTTCTACTAGAGCAGTTCAAGTAATTATTTATGACTAACCCTTCAAGTAATTTTTTTTGTCAGTCAATATTCATACAACATGTGATTAATTGAAATGTTTAAATAGTAGTTTATGACTACTTGAAGGGTTCAAGTAGTTATTTTTTTGTCAGTCAATTACTCATACATCAGTTGACTACTTGAAGGGTTCAAGTAGTTGTTTTATTTGATCAGTCAGTAACTCAAACACTAGTGAATACTTGAAGGTATCAAGTAGTTTTTTATAATTACTTGAATCATTCAAATAAATTTTTATGACTACTTGAGCATTTTTTAAGCCAAAAAAAAGAAAAAATGAACGTTGGTTTCTAAGAAAATACCCACTACCTCACTCTTCTTCTTTCTCTCATCTTTTCCTCCATACTTTCCAGTTCATTTCCTCCACGCTTTCAAGTAACTCATTTATTTCTTAACAGATTGCAAGCACCCAAAAGTTTTAAATTTAGTTTCTTTCTCCATTTCTCACTTTTTTCGCTTTTTGGTTTCCAAGAAACCTTACGAGTGAAAAGAAAATAAGATTTGGGAATTTATTTTAGTCTGTATTGGTTGTCACAATAATAGTAATTCAGCTCACTTGAGCTTATGAAAGAGACATGTCTTTTTTTGTTGTTTGCATTTCTAAATTCTTATGCACTTCTTTGGATTATAAGTTTGTTGATTGAATATATTTGTTGATTGAAATTCAAGTAATTATAAACTGACAATGGGTTAAGATTGATTACTGTGTGGATAGTGTCGATTTCTGTGTCTAGATTTCTCACTGACAGGAGATAAAAATGATTACTTGAAGGTTCAAGTAGTATTTTTTTTACTACTTGAACCCTTCAAGTAGTCACATACTCGTTGTATACATCACTGTATAAAACAAAATTAAAACAAATGACTACTTGAAGGGTTCAAGTAGTCATAAAATACTACTTGAACATTTCAAGTAGTTACATGCTCTTTGTATAAATCGATGACAACAAATAATTTGACTACTTGAAGGGTTCAAGTAGTGTTTGTTGAGTATTTGAACCCTTTAAATAGTCACACACTCTCTGAATAAATCACTCCATGGAACAAAAAGACTACTTGCATCATTCAAGTAGTCATTTTTTGACTTCAGTAGTGATTTATTCGGAGAGTATGTGACTACTTGAATAGTTTAAGTAGTAATAAATGACTACTTGAGGAGTTCAAGTTGTAATTTTTTTACTACTTGAAGGGTTCAAGTAGGCACGCGCTACTACATAACATACTGCATGAATCAAACAGACTACTTGAACGGTTCACGTAGTCATCTTTTACTACTTGAACTCCTCAAGTAGTCAGTTTCATTCCTGCAACCAAATGTTCAGTGATCATGTGACTACTTGAAGGGTTCAACTAGTAATTTTTTTACTACTTGAACCCTTCAAATAGTTTTTTTTCTCTTGAAATCTGTTGTCCAATAAGCTCGTCACTACTTGAATGGTTCAAATAGTGATGCAGGCGGTGTAACTTTAAAATTTCTGAAACAAATGGATCGTGGCACGCGTAGGTCAACTTCTAGAGGGTATAACTTTTGACTCAGGTAGAACCACGTGGACCGTAAGATATCAAATCAAATTTTATTCATATATTTACATGCGAGACTTGTTTTACCCATTATAGTCCAATTTCGGGTCAAAAAACACTATTTCAAGCACTTTCAGAGGCGCATAAGTTATTTCAGTCATAATTTTGGGCTTTTTCGTAGGATTCAACAGGTATAGGGATCGATTTGTGGAAATCGTGCATAATTCAATAGCTTTTGGTATTATTAGGATTTTGTTGAGGCTTCCGCTACAGCAAGAAGTAATTTTATACTATTTGGATCCTTCAAGTAATTTTTTTCTCCTAAAGTTTATTGTATAGTAAACTCATCACTATTTAAAAGGTTCAAGTAGTAATTTTTTACTATTTGAAGGGTTCAAGTAGTAAGTTTTTACTACTTAAATCCTACAAGTAATTTTTTTTCCCAAAGTCTATTGTCCAGTAAGCAAATCACTACTTTTTTTCTTAGCAAATCAGTACTTGAAGGGTTCAAGTATTAATTTAATACTTGAACCCTTCAAGTAGTGATTTTCTTATTGGACAATAGACTTCAAGAGAAAAAAAATTACTTGAAAGGTTCAAGTACTGTAAAATTACTACTTG
Organism: Datisca glomerata; assembly: GCA_003255025.1. Lineage (NCBI taxonomy): Eukaryota > Viridiplantae > Streptophyta > Magnoliopsida > Cucurbitales > Datiscaceae > Datisca > Datisca glomerata. The sequence continues at coordinate 631,818 of QANY01011848.1, read as the reverse complement.
AACCCTTCAAGTAGTGAGTGACGAGCTTTCTGGACAATAAATTTTAAGAGAAAAAATTACTTGAAGGGTTCAAGTAGTAAAAAATTAATACTTGAGCCCTCAAGTAGTGATTTTTCTTACTGGACAATAAACTTTATGAAAAAAAGCTACTTGAAGGGTTCAAGTAGTATAAAATTACTATTGAACCCTTCAAATAGTGACAAGCTTACTGGAAAATAGACTTTAATAGAAAAAAACTACTTGGAAGGTTCTAGTAGAAAAAAATAACTACTTAAGCCATTCAAGTAGTCATAGACTATATACAATTTGCATTGAATTGCTAAATAGGTACAATATACCTACAAAATAGATTGATAATGTTCAAAAACAAACTATTGTAAGAACAAGCAAGCTAATATGCCCGGTTGTGATTCGTCACTTAACAAATAATGGGTCGGGTCTGAAGAAGAATGAGTAATGTCTCGATAAAATTGATGAATACAGGGTCTCAAATTAGCATACAAAGTAAGAAGAAGAAAAGGATGAATAAGAACTTTTGTTGGAGAGGAACCTTTGTTGAAGAAGCGAGAAAGGAAAGCAAAAATAGTAAAATTGATATTTAAGTTTTATGGGTGTGCAATCGTCCTGAAAAACCTGTCCCGTCTCGAACCGAGTGGGACAAGATGTGATTTTTTACTCTTGGCGAGACGGGACGGGACAAAATTTTTTTCTTACCCTAGCCCCTGGCCCACTTTTCTTTGACTTTTCACTTTTTCCCCATTGCCCTTCTTACACGCTATCTAATCAAATGTCATGATCCACTCACTTAACACTCAACACCGCCTACCCACCCCATTTTTCCTTCTTCGTTTTTCATTTTTCAACTTCTTCATTTTCCTCTTCATTTTCTTCTTCGTCTTCTTCCTTCTTCCTGCAATAGCAAAAGATTGCTAGTTCTTTTCTCTGGAACATGTATAAGTTTTGTTTTTCTTCTTTCTGAAAACATTTACTTATCTTCTTCCTTCTTTCATGGGTTTTTCATTTACATGAGTTTTATGAGAATATTTATTTATTTTCTTCTTTCTGGAATATTGTTTGAAGTTCATTTATTGTACATGATCACTACAAGATGTTGATGTAGTGTAAACTAAGGTCTACATGAAAACTACACGAGCTTCGTGTAGACTACACGCAGGGTACACGACCCCCGTGTAGACCTTGTGTATACTACACTATTATCGTGTAGTAAATCAGGAACTTCTTCAATAGTTCACGAGCATCGTGTAGTATCTATTACACTACACGAGGACTACACGATCATCGTGTAGTGTACAAGATGACCACATGATGATCGTGTACTCCTCATGTACAGTTTACCATTACACTACATGATCCTCTTGTACACTACATGATGGAACTACACAACCATCATGTAGTCCTCGTGTAGTCTACACGATCATCATGTAGTGCTCGTGTACATTACACGATTACACTACACGATCATCGTGTAGTCATCGTGTAAGGCTTATTACAGTACACGATGTCTACACGGTCATCGTGTAATGTACACTACACGATGCTCGTGAAGGCTTCATGTACAATACACGATGTCCGTGAAAGCCTCGTGTACACTACACGATGATTACACGATGGCTACACGATTATCGTGTAATATTCCATTTCATTATGTATTCTTCTTGTACTGACTTCCTTCATTGATGTATATATAAATATGTCTGAAGTTTGAATTTTAGTAATCCATGATGGAGATTGGGTGAAAAATGGTACAACATGGTCTTTTAGGGTAGAGAAGACCAAATTATTGGAGATATCTACTACATACACTTACCACGATTTATTGGATATATTACATGAAGAAATCCAAATAGACCCCTTAAAATATGATATGTCCATCAAAATTTTTTATAAAAGCCATGTTCCCAACTCTCCTACTTAAATTTTAAAGGATAGAAATTGATAGTTCTTTATTAAGGAGAATGGATCAGAATCACTTAGAAACCCACTATTTATAATATCGATTCCTTAAACCAAAATGTCACAACAACCTCAGGTTCCTGAAACTACAGGGTTTTATCAAAGTTAGGTTCTTGAAACACAAATGTCACGACAACCTCTACATAAAAGCATTCATTGCTTTAAGAGTGTTGATCATTTTGAAAGAAACTATCATGATGTTGATGTTTTTGAACATGACGATTATAATGTTTTCGAGGATGAGGATGTTGATGTTGATGGAGATGATGATTTTGATCAAGGGGTGTATGATGATGCAATCCATGGAGATGATGAAGCCATCAGTGGAGATGACCAAACAACAATTCCAAACTTGAATACTAGTCTTGAGCCCGAACCACTTTTCCATTGCCATCACAACCTGATTTGAATGAACAACGTCCTGGGTCCAGTGAGCAATGATCTTATTTGAATCAGACACAATAAATATGATTGATTTTTACAGTGATAAAGCCGAGCTGCTTAAGGTTGCTTATATGATGGTCATCTGGAGAAATTTTAAGTTTCGGATCTTCAAGTCAAAAGAGTCAACATTGGTACTTGTATGTGTTGAGAAAACATGCCAATGAAGGTTACGGGCCATGAAATTGAAAAATTGTCCACACTTCAAAGTTACAAAGTTCATCAATACACATACATGCACATTTGAAGTATTGAGACATGAACACCATCAGGCTACATATTCATTGATTGGTCATTCTATATTGTCTAAATACACGGGTGTCAGACTTATATATAGGCCAAAAGACATAATTGAGGATGTTCGAGTTGATTTCAGTGTCAACATAGGTTACCATAAGGCATGGAGGGCTAGGTAATATGCATTGGTCTTAGTTCGAGGGTCTCTTGAAGATAACTATAGGATGCTCCTAGCATATTGTCGCATGTTAGAATAAAAAAATTCAGGTACTTATTTTTTTATTTTACCATCATAATGTCTACACGAGTACTACACGAGCCTCATGTAGCCATCGTGTAGTCGACACGATGGTTACTTGGACCTCATGTAACCTTCGTGTCATGATGCCTACACTAACCACATGTAGTCATCGTGTAGTCTACATGATGGTTACATTGACCTCTGTAGTCATCATTAAGTCTACATGATGGTTACACGGACCGCGTGTAGTCATCGTGTAGTCTACACAATGCCCACTTCCTTCATGTAGTCTACACAATGCCTACACTGATCTCGTGCAGTCATCGTATAGTCTACACCATGGTTATACGGACCTCGTGTAGTTCACATCATGGTTACACAGACCTCGTGTACGCATCATGTACACTATGTACTCTGCCGATTTTAATTTGGAAATATTAAATATTTTTCTAGGACAACAACACACATAGAGATCGATTAGCAAAATCATTTTAAATATTTTTTTCATGACTCTTGGACCCTATGTCCGTGGATTGCATACGGCATGTCATTGTTGTTCACGCAACCACCTTAAAATCCAAATACATAGGGGTATTATTTATTGCAACAGCAAAGGATGGGAACAACCAAGTATATCACATTGTATTTGGAATTGCAGATTCAAAAAATAATGATTCATGAGCATGGTTCTTCCGTAAACTTCATGATGTAATCGATGATCCAGAAGACTTGGTGTTTATATCTGACATTCATACAAGTATACTAAATGTTGTACAAGTTATTTTTCCCAATGCGCTTCATGGAGCTTGCATCTTCCATATGGGCTAAAATATCAAATCAATTTATAAAAAGGAAGATCTAGTCGCATTGTTTTTTAAAGCAACAAAGGTACACTGCCAATCAGAATTTGATCGACTGAATGTCCTAAATGCGACCTTAGTAATAGTATGTAATATAACAGTTTTTAGATTTTTCTGTAACTGAAAGTAAAGATTAATGAAGATCTGAGTCGTTTTAAAACTAGAATGAGTGTCTGTGTCTTTTAAACAAAGTATAAGGGATGTTAGAGTACTTTTTCTAATAATTTATCGATCTGGTAATGGGTTTGGTCAGTAGAGTTTATTAATTATTTAGCAATGAATATTTTTATCCTTATGGTCTCTAAGCTAGCATATAGATTATAGGTATTATCGTAACGATAATAAATAGGTAAGCATGAATACCTAGTAGTCAAACAAGTATGTTCTAATTTTAGTCAAACAAGTATACCTAGTAGTCAAACAAGATGCAGTCTCATTTTACAGATGCATTTCTAGATATCTCACAATACGTGTCGGTGGGGGGAGTTGAGAGCTGGGCACGTTCCCGTTTTGATGGAAGGCGATACAATATAATGACTACAAACATTGCAGAATATTTGCATGGGAATTTGAAGGATGCTAGAAAGCTTCCGATTACATGTCTTATAGAACATATCTGTGACATGTTACAACGGTGGTTCTATGAACGACAGATTATTGTCTGTCAACTCACCTCCCAGGATGATAGATTGGGTTAAGGTTGAGCTTAATAAGAAGCATTTTGCATCACGCACACTATCATTGTTTCCTTCCGATATCCATGAGTTTCGTGTTGCGGGTGGGGGTAGGGAAGCAGTGGTAAACTTACATCTTAAGACTTGTACGTGCAGAGAATTTGATCTTGATCAAATTCCATGCACGCATGTGTTGGCTGCATATCGACAGCGTAATATTTCCGCATACAGTATGTGTTCGGGGTTCTATAAAAATAAGGCTATAATTGCTACGTATGCGGAAACAATACATCCTCTCAGGGATCGAGCTAATTGGGTCATCGACCAGGAGGTTCATGAAAATGTGGTATTGCCATCTATAACGAGGAGGAAAAGTGACAGAATTATGATAGAGAGAATTCCATCTAGAGGTGAGGAAGAAGTAAGAAGAAAGTGCAAGTGAGAAGGAAGTGCAAACGTGCAGAAATCCAATTCCTCTATTTCAACAGGATGACCAAGCCACTTAAATAAAATAATGACATTTGTAGACTTAAATTATTAATATAGAAATATACTTGTGTTTATTATCCAATAATTTCATAAAGTTTAATTAGCCTACATGAATCTTACATGATTCCCGTGAAGTCATCGTGTAGTCTACATGAAGACTACACGATGCTCGTGAATCATCTTGTAGTCTACACGATGATTACGCGATGCCCGTGAAGTCATCGTGTAGTCTACATGATGACTACGCGATACTTGTGAAGTCACCGTGCAGGCTACATAAAGACTACACGATACCCGTGAAGTCATCTTGTAGTCTACAAGATGATTACATGATGTCCGTGAAGTCATCGTTAGCCTACATGAATCCTACATGATTGTTGTGAAGTTCTCGTGTAGTCTACATGATGACTACACGATTCTCATGAAGTCATCATGTAGGCTACATGAAAACTACACGATGCTCGTGAAGTCATCGTGTAGCCTACATGATGACCACATGATGCCCATGAAGTCATTGTGTAGTATACACGATGACTACACGATGTCCTTGAAGTCATCATGTAGCCTACATGAATCCTACACAATTCCTGTGAAGTTCTCGTGTAGTCTATATAATGCTCATGAAGTTATCGTGTAGGCTACATGAAGCTTACACGATGCTCGTGAAGTCATCGTGTAGTCTACATGAATCCTACACGATTTCCATGAAATTCTCATGCAGTCTACACGATACCCGTGAAGTCATCGGGATGATCAAGACACTTAAATATAAAAATATACATGTGTTTGTTATCTAATAATGTCATAAATTTTAATTAGTCTACATAAATCCTACGTGATGCCTGTAAAGTCATCGTGTAGGCTACATAAAGCCTACAAGATGCCCGTGAAGTTATTGTGTAGTCTACATGAATCTTACACGATTCCCGTGAAATTCTCGTATAGTCTATGGGATGTCGTTTCAAGTGTTTTTAGGAAGGATATCAAACTTGATGATACTATCTTAGATCTTTGGCAGACGGTGATGAAGATCTCTTTTAGCAGGCAATTGAAAGCTCTATAACAAACTTCCATCTTTACTAAAGCTCTTGCCTTGCTTTGGTGTTCAGTTCGTGAAGCAGACTTCTTTAAGATTGGCACCATGCAGAGCTCAATGGAGGAGCTTTTGACACTTCAACGGTTTTATGTTTCGGCATCCCCGTCCATCAGGTTGGATTAAGGTGAACACAGATGGAGTGGCTTTTGGTAATCCTAGGCTTGCAAATTGTGGAGACATTTTCAGATCGTCTAGAAGATTTGTTAAGGGTTGTTACGCTATTCACCTTGACGTATTTTTTGCTTTCGAGACTGAGTTAGTTGGTGTAATTCATGCGATTGTTTATTCTTTAACTTTTGGTGTCCATTGTTCGTTCTAGATCTCGAAAGGTTTTGTGGTGTTGGCGTACTACTTGGGAGAGATGTTTAAATTTAATCGATTAGATGAAACTTGTTGCGTTGGGCACAATGCCCTCATGTGTTTAGACATTTTTAATTTGAATTAATGAAATTACATTTTCTTATAATTGTTCTATTGAATTATTATTTAATAATTTATATAAATATCTAAAAATTTCATGTTCATTTATGAGCTATGATCTTGTATAAGTACGAGATGATTAAAATCATAGATGATAAATAAAATAGTCCGCAACATATTAAAGTATGAAATCTTTAATGAACGGTTCACTAAGCATTTTTGAAAACATGTGAACTAGATCTGGATCACTGATGTGGATATACATTTTAATGAATGTACTTTATATAATCAGTTTTAGGACGGAACTGATGTGGATTAATATCTTTATTAACTTATCATTTATTATAAATATTTAAAACACATCAAATCTGATGATCATATGCATGTCTACTAGATCTTTTGATTCACTCGTTAAAGTTTGTTTATAAAACATATTAGTGACTTTTGTTTTGGAGATTCAGTGATATGGATGGTTGAGAATATGATCTTACAAGATTTGGAATCTAAGTTTTTCTAATGGATCGTATATTGGTTCTCCTAAGTATTAATTCTGGAACTAAATGGTTATTGAGCTCAAATTTATAATATTATTATAAATTGATCATTCACTAGTGAATTAATGGTACTGAAGGATCAAGAAGTAATTAGAAGGGTAAAACGGTAATTTTGATAATCTGCAATTTACGTACCAATAATCGGAGGACAGAACTACAAGAAATGATTATATCAATGGACTACACGGGAATACTCTGTAACTATATTCTGTAATTACTAATAGTGTAATTTTATATTTATAGTGGAGTAATAATAGGATTAATAAATTAAATTATTTAATTAAAGAGTTTAATTAATAATCTAATTTATTGGAGCTTAGAATTATAGGTTCATGGTCACCGAGTCACCTCTATACTACGTAGTTTAGGGTGTGAATATTTCAATATATGAGAAAATAACCAACTTGCGAGAGAAATTAAATTTCTGGGACAAGTATATAATTATAAGATATATAATTAATTAATTAAATTATTTATTGTAATTTTCAGTAATTACAATTAAATAATTATATCGATTAATTTTTGTGTTAATCAATAAGTGAGAAAGCATATTTGATGTATGAAATTAAATAATGTTAAATTATTATGAGATAATAATTCAAATTTGAATCAAATAAATCTATTATTTGTGAACTAACCGAAAAGTTAGTTGATATGAGTGATCAAATAAATTAATTTTAAATTAACTGATGTCTAGATATTTATCTTATTAAAATAAATATTAAATTTAGAAAATTGTCACGTGACATGTTGGACTGTCACATGTCAATCAGTGACTGACATGAATCACTTAGTGCCACATGACACCACGATGATAGGTGGCACACTGTAGTGCCTCATAGCAGTACAGTGGTGCCGTGAGTCAGTAGTGTCGTGAGCCACTACAGCTATGCGAGGCACACTGTAGTGTCATGTGGCACTACATTGTTACACCAATTGAAGTGGGTCCTACTACAATGACACATTTGTAAATAATTTGCTATTTTAAGTACACCTTAAACTTAATGAGCCTTGACCTAGAATATATACATAGATATTATTTTATTGGCCTAATTAAGTACGCGATTAAGTGATTAAAGCATTCACTGTGGTTAAAAGTTAATCAAAGACTCGGTGAATACTCCAATTCATTTTCAGAGTTTTTGTCTGACAATAGGCCTTCTCCAAATCCTAAATCTTATGTGTTTACTATAAGAACTATAACATCCCATAGGATTAAAATACAAGGTTCGCAGTCGCCTCTTATTAAAAACTCAAAATAACAAGAGATTTTAAAATCAAGTAAAATGTATTCTGGTTAAAAGTGAGAAAAAAACATGAGGCCATATTAATAGAGACGCGGGACTTGGACTTAAGCGGGACTTTGATAAAATTTTAGAGGCCCCTCACATTCTGTTCTCGAGCTCTCTCAGTACCGTGCTTCGATTCTCTTACTCTATTTTCATATCAGAGAAGCTCAACTCGTTGCTCCATTTTCGATCAGATAAGTTAAAAATTGGAGACCCTTAACAATATTGTGTCTCGATACCCTTCTTTCTCACTCTCTCGTTCAAAGATAGAGCAGCTAGGGTTTCATTGATTTTCAAGTTTGGAGACCCCTCGACATTTCACTCTCTCTTGATTCTTCTCTCTCGCTCTTTTGTTCAAAGACAGATAAGATCTTCGCGTGGGTCTCGCCACTGTGCTTGGTTCTCATCATCGTGGGACTTGTCATTGTGTTGGTTCTCGTCATTGTGGGTCTCGTCATTGTGCTTGGTTCTTATTATCATCGATGAGAATCTTGTTCGGTTTGTTAAAATTGATTTATCATTTTCATTGAGCTCGTAGGTTATGTTTGATTTGAGGTAGCTATTAGCTTTGTTTGTTATAGCTAAGTTTTTATTTTTGGGCCCTAAGCTTGCGATTTTAAGGTTGAGGTTCCTTTCTCCATTTCTTGTTTGGGTGTTGATGAGTCATCGTCATGGGTTTCACGGTCTCATATTGTATGTTAGGTTCTATGCTGAGCTCTTCGTCATTTGGGCACGATGATAAATCCTATTTCACGTAATAGAAGTTGAGCTTGCTGATGGTGAGTGTCTCATTTCTCGATCTACTGCGAAGTATTTGCTGCAATTCACATGTGTTTTGTTTTTCCTCCCCTCCCTTTCGCTGAAGATACAATCCATTTTCTTACTGAATTTGTTGATTGGTGATCCTCTACATTAAAAGACCTGTTTATGTGCTGTCACTGGAACAATTAGGAATCTCTAAACAGTTTCTTTAAGAATAGGATAGCCTTTGATGAGATTAATAAGCTTGTTACTCTGGTTTGTTTTGCTGATGTTGCTCTTTGTTAGTTGAATCCTTTAACTTACATGATTATAGTATGTATTGGGACTATTTTTTTGGTAAAGTACTACATTTTAAAAGCTAAAAAAATTCAAAACCCTTGTGTAATGATTGTTGCCTTGGCAGCAATAGATGTTTTATATCTGCCTCTAATTGTTTGGTCATTTGCTTTTGTGATATATGGATGGAAGGTTTGAAGTTTCATTGTTCATTATCATTTAGGGTGTATTTATTCCATATTTATATTCCTTATTTATTCCATATTAGATGATTTCTTATGCCTTGTTTTATTACAGGCGGCTCAGCAGATGCATCTGCATGTAGGAAGGTCTGTGGTCACACTCGAGACATATGGTATGAATATGTCTATTGCACTCTATTTTTTCTTTTCACCATCTAAGTCTTTGTGCTGTTTTGGATCTAGATACATAGTTTCTTTTTTAGATCTATATGGGTTTCTTTTACTTTGCTTTTAGCTTCTGGTCTTTGAGTTTTGGTATGTGAGCTCCGAAGAATATACATTCATACAGGAATCATTAGTGTTTCTCTTACTTAATATGGATGGATTTTGTTCCGCTTAGACTTTTTATTTGCTTAATTTGAAATTATAGTTGAATGATTTACTGAGCTTTGGTCAACATCGAGTATGAAAAAGAATGGCATTGTCTTGGAGTAGGTATGTGATTTTGTTGTTCTCATTTGATATTACTTTGTTTTCTTTTTATACCAAAATTTTGAGAAAGTTTTGAAGTTTTTTGGCAGAGCGAAGATGGAAGACTGTATATTGGATTTGTGATGTGGAAGTGGAAATTTGGCGTTCTTGTTATCAGAGAAGGTTGGTCCAAATGGGAAGGTCTAACGTTTCTTTTTAGTAATTTTTATTTTGGCTTTGTTATGAATAATCTATACCAACTGTGTAGAAAACTAACATTATTATGGACATTTATACTAGTTTATAAATGATTCTACTCATTGAGCTTTGGTATGTGAGGTCTGAAGAATATGCATTCATACATGAATCATTTTATAGGTTGTGAAAGTAAAACATAACTCTTTTTAGTTAATATTAGGGTGCTGCTAAATCTCAGTACTTGTTCCAATTAGTCTATCATTATAAATTATTGCTTGATCTGTGGAAACTTTTTAGTCCAATATTAATGTCATTAGCTTTACAGTTTTATTCGTCTGGACAAAAATTTGTGATTCTGTGACAATAAAAGTATATTGTTATTAGAGAGTTGATAAATAAATTTAATCTTATATGTTTACAATGTGCTCGCATAATGATTGATGAAATAAATACACAAGGACATTCTATTTGGTATGCAGTTGGATGTTAACATCTTGAATTATGTTATGCAATGACTAGTCTTTCTTATCTTGGAACCTAGATGTTTCATCATTTTTATTTGTCATTATATTCAGACAATAATTTAATTGAAATATTAACAACACAAAGCCAGGAACACTGATGGTATGATTGTGCTAACTGGAAACTGTTTTGCACATATTACAGTTGATGCACGTCTATGAATGATTTCCCATACTGCCTAATCAAACCTGGATTCTGTGGCGATGGACTTCAGTGTGAAGGTGTGTTAAATATAAGTTAAAAAACTTGTAGAATGATTATATATGATTATTATTTGTACTTTCTGGAGCTTTGGTCTTACTTTTTCTTTAAATTATGCATATAAAATATATAGTATAGTATGATTTCATCCCCTTCTTCTACTGCCATCATTTTTATACTGGATTTTTCTTAAGGTTTTATTATACATGAGATTTGAATGTTGATCTTTTCACTTTTATGTTGTTATTTTTTATATTATTTGACATTTCCTATACTTGGTTTTTGTCAAACCCCTTGCAAAAATAATGTATATTGCAAAAAAAACCACCCCATTTTTATGCTTCAATTTTTTCTCATACTATGATGCTAGTTTAAAGTTTATTTTGTGGATTCGTCCCCCAATTCAAAAAACTCATACTAAAAACAAAGTCTTGCATATTTGCTGCTGCAATCATAAGTTTTTGCATATCAAAAGAACTTAAAGTAAAAAAAACCTCAATAGTAAATTCTGCAAGTTATGGTATGCTGCGTTTATCTTTTGGTTTTATAGCATTCTAGTATAAAAGTAATGGAGATTAATTATATTTGTCAATCTGGACGTTATTATTTTGGAGGTTATTGCTTCTCCCTCTTGTTTGTGACCTGATGAACACAAATCACCGTGTTATGTGCTGTTTTATAGCATTGTAATGTTAGGTTTGTATATGTGGCAGCAATGGTGAAAAGAATTTTAGCATGATTAGAACTTGAACATAAAAAGATATGACGTTGGATTCTATTTACTGTATTAGTGAGTATATGAATACTTCTACCTCATTTTTTTACTAGAGAGTATCTTTATATATGTTCGTAATGTTTTACTAGTCAGGAATCTACTTGCTGCATTAATATTTTATATTTTCATAATTTTATATTCATATGACATTGGATTCAATTTATTGTAATTATAGTGTATATTAGTTGTGAGAAATTTAAACAAGTACATTGACTATATATTTTCTTTAAAATGTAGATCCTACAATTCCTTGAGGCTTTTCAACTAACATCAAAGTTTGAAGAGTTAAGCAATGAAAATTTGAAGTTATTTTGTAGCATCTGTGAAATTTTTAGATATTTTTTGTTTTTTGAATAGCACATTGTATTAGTAGACTAAGTACTAATAGATGATAATTATGGATGATACTTATGGATAATATTTTGTGAAAATGAAATGATGTTTGAATGTCTTTTAGTCTAGTAATATATTAATTTTGAATTTTTAAATAGGTATGTAAACATGTGCATATAAATTGATTGTAAAAATAGCATTTATAAAATGCTAAGAAAATCTCTTTATAAGAGACATACTATTATAACAAAAAAACTATATGAATGAGATTCAAAAAATCTTATTGTATCTGATTTAATATGATACAAAAATACCTGTGAATATTAATTCACGAGAATTAAAAACGTATGTTGAATAAAAATAATAGAAGTCGTAAAATCTCATTAACAACGTTCTACAGGAATCAAAAAATCCTGTAAAAAGCAAGATACCACAGAGGTCTTCACAGGAGGCGTTGCGTCTCACGAAAAACGTGAACTTTTAATATGAGGGGCTGTCACATGCGCCGCATGATCCTTGTGGATTATTTTCACGGGGATATCTGCCTCTTGTAGAATGTCATATTTCTTGTAGTGGTTGAGTACATCTAGAGACAGAAAAAATGTATTTGATATATTCTACGTGCTCACACACGTCCTAATGTGTCTGAAGATTGGTTTGGAAGATCTTGGTGTGGATCTTGCAATCCGTTATTAGTGGAACCTCCAGTTCCTTGTTGACAATGATGTTTGATAGACTACAAGAGATATAATTCATATATTTGTATGTCCTAGATTTAATATATAGATATATTATGGATCCGATGAAAAATATTATTTTTCGTTAAAAGTTTTTTTTGGAAACTTGTGGCGACGCGATTGTTTTTTCAAACAATAATTTTTTTTTAAATAAACGTGTCTGATGCGTGCCTCGATTTCCAACATATTGTCACTCATATTTATTGGGAGGATAACCGAGTTGCAGAGTGTTTGGCATCTAAAACTCCTAGTATAGTTACTCCAACTTAGTGGTGAAACTTGTTGTCACTAATTTAATCGATCAAATGGAACTTGTTGTCACTAGTTTTTGTTCTTCGTTTGTTTCCGATGATATTTGTAACATGCTTTTTTTTAGGTTCTGCTGATTTTTTTATGTTTTCTTTTGGTAACTTTTTTATTTTATTTTAATAATATGTTGGGTTGGGTTAAATGATACGGGTGCTACGGAGGTACCAGTCTAGTTAGAATGTTCTGATACACATACTAATTCTTTCGACCAACAACTTAAAAAAAATAGATTCTAAGTTCGTTTTTTCTTTTACAATGGGGACCCTGTATAAGCATTTTTGTTGATCAGGAGAACTACAAAAATGTCTCAAATTGAAGTCTGATTTACAAAAATGTCTGAGAAAACAAAAGGCTACATAGATACATAGAAATAACTAATTTATTTATGTAACAGAGTTAGGTACGGCTATATTTATTTACGTAAATAAAATATTTATGTAACTTATTCACTCTATAATTAAAAATATCTCACTAAATTTTATGGGAAAAATGAAATCACGTAAATCACCAACTATGTCATCAATGTTACGCAGTACTTTTCATTTATCGTGTGAAGTTCATGAAATCTCAGTTGAATACAAGAATTGTTGGACACGTGTTATAAAGTGATACACTTCAGTTAACTAGTAACGTAATTTGCCGAGACAATGCTCGTGTGTGTACGAGTACATATGATTTCGACTTTCTGTCGTTTTGTGCAAAATGGCAAAGGAGGAGAGAAAATATTAAACAAATTAACAATTGTGGCCTTGGGGTTTGCTCTCCTAAATCACGGGTTCGAACTGAGTCATTATAATTTTGTGACCATCGTACGGAGGATTTAACCCCTGAATTAACCAATGTGCATTTGTGAGAAATTTCTTATCGAGGGCATGTGCACCTTCAGGATTAGTCGGAGAATCGCTTCTGAGACACGAAACTAACAAAAAAAAAGTTGAAACAAATCAAACCATTTAGATACAACTCTTTTTCTTGAGATTTTTAGTGATGCAAGTTTTAGGATTTATAATTATAACGTTGTTGAAATATTTTGTGTTAATCGTGAAATGATTTTTGCTTATAAGGGGGTTATATATAGTATAATAGTTAGTTCAGAGAAGGTAAAAATATAAAATATTATTCGACAAATATAATACGTTTAATACAATTTTTAAAAAGTCGGCATATAATAAGCGTCTTATATGCGAATTAACTAACACTTCATAAGATAGCCGTATTCTAATTAATAACTATTCAATGTATATGTTGGTTTAAAGAAATTCTATGTGTTTAAAAAATATTTCTTTTAAACATTGTGTTAATAGACACATAATTAATTATATGTATCCGTAAGAAAATGTCTTCAAACGGTGAAAAGGAGACTTAAAAAAATACACACTCCATCAATTTTCGTTCTTTTTTTTTTCTTCCTCTCATATTTTTTAGGGAAAATATTATGACCATCTTTATAGTTTACTTAAAAAACTGTAGATACATCTTATAGCTTGAAAAAATATAAATAAGTTCAGTTTGTTATAAATGTGTTGGTTGTATGGTGATATGACAAAAACACTCTCGACTAAACTTTGAGTTTTTCTATCATCGAAAGTAAACATTAAAGGAGATTCGAGTCAATTTTTCAAATTAGAATGAGTGTTTGTGCCTTCTAATCAAACTATAAGGGTGTCGGCAAGGTTGTCAGGATCGTAATCTGGATCGTACGATTCTATTAAGGGTCAGCGATCTGGATCATGGGATCGTGATCTGACACCGATCCTGGTGCTTAAGTAAAGTAGGTGATTTTTACCTTATTTTTTTAAAAAAAGTGTTGTTGGTAGAATTTAAACATTTATACCTAAAGTTCACACATGAGCATTGATCACTCAACCAACTAAGTTTGTGTAACAAAAATAAACATCTTTAATACTTAATTAAAGATTCGAATATTTTAATCACATTTTAATTTATTTATTTTATGAATACACCTTTTAAACTTATCAAAATTAGACGTACACCTCTTAAAATTATCAAAATTAGAATGAACACTGCCACCACTATTTTATTATATTTAGACATTAATTTTATTATTGTTACAAACTTATTAAATGTTAACTTATAACACTTCTAAACCTAACTTATTATAAATTTATAATAATGATCTTAACATGTTTATTTTTTATTTTTATAAAAATGATCATTTAACCACTGAACTAACTATGAACATCTTTTATATTTAATTAAATATTTTACTATTTTTATGACATTTCAAATTATTTATTTTATGACTTACACTATCAAAATTAGAATGACTTTCGCCGCACTATTTTATTATATTTGTACATTAATTTTTTTTGTTACAAAATTATTAAATTTTAACTTATAAATCAAACACTTTTAAACTTAATGTATTATAATAATGATCTTAACATATTTAATTAATAATTATCTTTACACATGTATTTATTTATCTTTAATAGTTTGAAACATTTCATCTAGGAGATCACATATTTGTTTCCATGAGAACTCCACTTAATATTATGTTATTTTAGATGACTTGATGTTAATTTTATCTTAAACTTGTTTATGTTACATTTCTTTCTTGAAAACTTAAAAGTATGAGAATTATACTTAATATTACGTTATTTTAGATGACTTGATGTTATTTTTATTTAATATGTAGACGGCTTAATGTTATATAATCATTTCCTTCAATGTATTGAAATATTATTAGCATAAATATATTTTCTACTAATAAATTATTAAAATTGGTAGGATCTTACGATCATCGATTCGATCCAACGATTTACGATCCTACACCCTTCTACCAATCCTAGGGTAGGATCACGATCCTAACAACATTGTGTGTCAGAGTATGTTTTCCCTTTTTTTAATCTACACCGAATTATATTCTTAACTCGGCCGAAGTGTGTTATAACTCGATGTTTATTGTCTTCTACCATTGGAAGGAGACGATTTTACAAGTGTATAAGCTCACCTCTTGTAATGTCATAATTACACATAAGAAACTTAATTGGGGGCTTTGGAATTTAATAGTAATACACAAACCCACTACCATGTTTTTCGTTTTTCCTTTCATTTTCTCTTTCTTTTGCCACTTTTCGTTTCATCTTCCATTCAAATTCTCTGTTTCCAAATACTTTCTCACCTAACTAATGTCATCATTTTCTCCATAAAATGGAAATCAAGGAGAGGTGTTTTGAATAATTATACATAAGAACAAATTTTTCAACGACATTTCACTTGGGTTTAAACACTTGACAAGGATTTCGACTATGTATTGGGGACACAACGAGCGAACTATAACTATATCTAAATTGAACAACTCATTTGTTAAAAGAAAAAAAAACTAACCATTAATAAGGGTAGATAAGCATCCCATGAATATGTAATGAAAAATTAGAAGCTTTTCATCTTTGCTGTAACAATAAGCCTTAAAAGAGATCAAATTTTTATATTTCATCTTCCCCCTAAACTCTCTTTCTCTATCAGCATTACAGTTATTATATCATTCATTACAGTTATTATATCATTCAATAAATCCATCAAATCAAACATCTTATCTACCCCTAACACACTACGTTCTTGATTTTGCCACTCTTCTTATTTTGGATATTCACTGCTTATGTGGTCGGAAGGCTTCCGACCACACCGAAATTACCCATGGAGCAACCCGTTTCAGGTCCAGATAATATGTTGATTCGGGTCAAATGTTGGTTGTGGACCATAACTCTGGTCAATCAAGGGTGTTTTAGTCATTTCATCATAAAACAACATATTGATAATAGATTTGTCTTATTTGATTTTTTTCAAATTAGAAGTGGTGTATGTATCTTTTAAGCAAACTATAAGAATTGTCATTGTTCCAAAAATCATTTTCGGTTTTGAAAATTGAAAAGTAAGGATAATTTAATACCGTTGGTATGTAATATAATGATTTTTAATTTTTCTCAATCAATTTTTAAACTATAAAATATGTGTCTTTTAGACAAATTACAGAGTGTCAGAATACTTTTCTCTCATTCCTATTAGCATGTACGGATATGAACAAGTTTTGCTTATATGAACCACGACATAGAATTAAACAAGCCAAAAAAAAAGGTTTTTAAACATTACATAATGACCAATAGAAAAGGAAAACAAAAGTTGAGGGTGTATAAGTGTTCTACAAAAAAGTCCGGAAAAAAATACGCGTTCACTACAAGAAGTTCTGAATACTGGTAGTATACTGGTAAAAGTTCAACAAACTACTTCACATAATTCTGTGCCATATGAGTTATTCACAAGAGAAAAGATGCAAGAAGAGAAGTAATTCTGAGTTTCCAATACTCGGACTAGGAAAATCTGAGGTTATAAAGAGCTCTAACGACTACCTTTGTTCTTTAGAAAAGATAATTACATAAGTTTTGGAACATAAAACATGCTAAAGTCTGTACAAGATTGTTTACATTTTACTATAAAACACGAAAATCAGAAATTTCGCCAATTCGCCTCAGAACAAACACAAGCCTAAATAATCTAATCAGAATTAATAATCTGGAAGAATCGTAAGATCAGAAAGGGCGGAGACCAACCTATCTAGTAGTAGTTCACTCCGAGGTAGCAAGAGCTGAATGCAATACGTCTTCGAGATACTTTTCGGCAGCCGCATACTGTCTTTTCTTGTCCTCAATTGCTAAAGCAGCCAAAGCTTTATCCTGCAAATATATAAAGAATTCAGTCGAAACTCTTCCCACAGAAATAAGAAACATTAACGTGTGATAAAGTGTTTATATTTTTCTTGAAAGAAACGAATTACAGGAGGCAAATCTTGGTAGCTCCTCAGCGTGTCAAGGATAGGCTTCGTTTTTTTTTCCAACTCTTTCCTGTGCTCATCCATTTCAACCAATACGCCATGACTAATCTCCGGGGCGTAACCTACACGGTTGAGCATTGCCTGTGCCAAAAAGATTCAGATAGTGTTGCATGTACTAGATTTAAAATTCAGAGGTAAAAAAAAGTCATGTACTAAACTAGTAATTACATTCTTCAATAGTTACACACACTCCAAATGGAAGGAGAGTAGTAAAAATTGATAAACATGCAAAGTTGAACAGAAAAATGTTCTTGAAACAGTTAGATTAAAATCTTTATAATCTGAGAACAAATATAGAAATTGCATGACGCAGTGACCACTATCTACACTGTCCGAAATTCATTTTTCAAAAGCAAAGGCCAGGAAAAATTAACAGCTTTTAATTAATTACTGCTTTCAAATACCATCGCCTCAAGTTGTTATACATAATCCCCGACAGAATTTGTTCACTGGGAAGAAGAAACAAACTTGAAATCCTGAAGGATCACAAAACAAGATAGCCAATACCCTCTCCTTATTTGACTTACAGAACCACAAATTTGAAAACCTGAATGACTGCAAAACATGAAAGACAATGAGTCTCCTGGATTCGGCATAAATTACGATATTCCAAACTTAAGTCCTAATTTTCCTCCGGTGTAAACTGACAATCTAAACCCGGAGAATGAATCAATGAAAAGCATACTCCTGGTTGTAGCAATGATCCATTCATATTCAAGACATAAATAATTATGGAAGGACAATCTCCAAGCCAATGTGAGAAGAAGAAACATTAAATAATACTTTTTTCTAACAAATAACAATTCTCTTAAATTCTTAATCATCGAGTGCAACCAAGCGTTTATAGATTAAAAAATTAGTTAATATTTAACAATGATAGTTCCCTTCTCCCCCAATACTTGGCATTTTTAGGACTTTCGAATTAGAATTCTTTTTCCTTGCATTTCTAAGACAGGCTCAGCCTTTGGGGTCCCCTTGAAGTTGATCTCAAGGAACCCGCATTTTGTCAAGGTCGGGTTTATGAGATCATGTGAAAATAGGATGTCTACACATAGTACCAAAACTCACATTTTATCTTGTGCGGGAAAGCCGATCATAACAAGACAATAAAGCAAGAAGAGGCAATGTGCTTTTATCAGTAGAAGCTTTTGAGCCAGATAGACATATCAGAAGGAAAATATAACCTTGTAGTTGGCACATTGTTGCATATACTGCCGCTCCTTGGCAGCCATAACTGCCAAATTTGTCTTCCAATTCTCCATTTGAGCCTCACATGGGGCAACATCATCTTCTAATTGAGCTAGTGTTCTAGGATGATCATTCCAAAGAACAAGACGGTAAACAAAGATAACCATCTCTATCAATTCTAATTATTAAACTCATTTTTTAAACAGCCCTACACGGACCACATAAAAGAACCCCCGTTTCAATTAGAAATCCTACCTTTTAAGATAGGTTAACCTGGCTATTGCCTTCCGAGTGCAATCAAGAAGAACGTTGGACTCCTTTTTTACTTTAGCCCTCTTCTCTTCCACAGTTGTCTTCCTCAATGAAATATCCGCCATTGCCACAAGAAAGCTACATCACATTTTCCTATGAGACACATAATCATAAAATTTGAGACACACTCAGACTGAAAATGCACATTACCTACTGAGCTCAGTGTCCCTAATGTTCAGCAAATTGGCCACATTTGCAAGGACTTGAGCCGATGAAACCACATTCGAAGGCAAGCTCTCCTGGGCCAACCCCACACTCTCTAATATCTCTCGAATCCTCGCCGCTAAATCCAGGACATAAAATTTTTTTGTCAAACAAATGCTTCTGAAATCCCAAACCAATAGTTAATTCAGCAACCAACAGATTAAATTAAAAAAAATCGTCTACAGATACGTGTACAACTCTAAATCTTACACTGACCCTTAAAATAGCACTAACCTTGAGATCGGAACTCAGAGGCTTTGAGTCGGAAATCACTGGCGAGTAAATCGGCAGCACGGGTCTTGGCCTGAGAAAGGGTGCAGAGATTGTGAAGATGAGCGACGCTTTGAGGAGTGTATTCCAAATCAGGGACTTCTTTACCAGCTCTACTAAATTCACTACCTAACCATTCCTTCACTTCCGCGATCCGACTGCTCGGATCCATTTCCCTATCGACAATGGAAACGAAGGAAACAGACGCAGAATTAGGTCCTTTTGGATATATATATGGTCCTTGTCCATGATAAACGTTACATACTCTGTGACAAAGGGTTTGAGTTTTTTTGTTTTCCTCTTTTTTTAAATTTTAAAAAACCACAACACATCCAAAATCAACTTTATTTATGGCATATTTCAATCTTAATTGAATAGATTTTTTAAGAGAGTAAAATATGTTTACAATTATAATATTTTTGCAAAACAACATTTGTTTCCCTTCACTCTTCCTGGTCTAAACTTCTACTTGCAAAAAGGATAGTGCTCCCTAATTGAAGTGTTCAAACTACTTATCAGGGTTATTTAGAGAAATTAGTAACAACATACAAAATATACGTTGCACGTAATAAATTTAGTCTTTTTGTTAATTTATTAATAACATAAATAATTTAAGTATATTCATCTTTGTATAAAATAAGGGAAAGTATATTAATTTTTAATATTTAGAAATTAAATTTATGTTGTACATTAAATTAAATAAAGTATCAATCAAGCTCTCTAGTTAAATAACTTGAGATACTCTCCAAAAAATATGTATTTGCAGGCCATATATAAAATGAGCTACCAAGTTAGTCATTAGAAATGCTAAATTATAAAATTTAGATATTTTGTATTAGAATTTTTGGTGCTAGAACATAGTGTACTTAAAATAAAATGTGTTAAATTATTAGATGCTTGAAACTATACTTTATAGTATTTTTTAAAATATTATATAGAATGACTTTATTTCATCAATTTGTCACATTTTTAAGAAATGATTATATCGTTAATAGATTGTTAAAAAATATATTAATGTCTTCTTTAAACTCATTTTTATAAATCTTTATGTTGCTAATAACATAAATATTACATAATATAAATCTTACAAATCAGTAACAAAGAAAAATTAAAAATTAAAAAAAAATAACTAGTCTATGTATATAAAAAATCTTAAAATTAGTCTTTAGAGACATTATTCGCATTCCTAATTACCCAATGTTATTAAAGATATTTAATTTGTAAACAATTTATAAAATTTATTGTGTAAATAATGCAAATGAAAAACTGGCGAAATATCTAATTTATTTGATATTTTAAATGGGCTTAATGGGTAAAAGGGGAAATCAAAAATTTCTCCTCTTTAAGTCTCTTTTAATATAGTACTAGTCGAAAAGCATATGCTTCGCAAGTGTTGAACATTTTTAAAATTATACGATAAGTTTTAAAATTATTATTAACATTTCAAAATGTTATAAATCTAAAACAAAATAAAATAATAATGATAATTTTCTCATGTTCATAATTAAACTAATGTCAATAAAAAGAAATTTGAATAGATCGTGCATCACCTGAAAATAATATATTTATAATAAAACTATTACAAATAGAATGAACTTGAATATGCATCATCTCAAGATAATAAATTATTTATAAAAAATTTTGAATTAAAGAACGCACGATTCTAAAAATCTACACCGCAAGTTAAGATGAAAAAAACTAAAAAAACATTATTTGGAAGAGAAAATTAAATATGACAAAACTATTTTACTACAGATAATGAACGTTGAAAATTGTTACACTTATTATAAAACTAAAAAATCATAGGTCTCGAATAGTGATTCAATTAAGCAACAACTTTTTTTACAAATAAACAATAACTCATTGTTAGTGACTGAAATAAATGTTTATGATATAAAGATCTCTAAAATCTTATACATAATCATTCGCATTCTTAATAACATAATAATCTAAAATATAAATATTATAAAATATTAGTAAAAGAATATTTAGTGAATATAATTATAAATGATTAAATACAAAAAAAACTTAATCATATATTATTTTTAGTAGGGCCTAAAGAGTAAAAGGAGAAATCAAAAGTTTTTCCTTTTAATGTTGACTATATATATATATATATAATATTCCTTTGACCCATTAAAATCAACTAATTTACTAAATAATTATTAAATTATCATTAAATTTAAATTATAGCTTTCTGTTTAGTCTAGTCAATGTCATTATCATATACATTCTCTAACGCGACTACCACCACTGCATCATTACAATTTCATCTTCCGTATCATCTATTGCATCATCAATCTTCTTCTTCCTCCTATGTTTATCCTTCCCACTTTTTCTTTTTTTCATGATTAAAGCTCTTTTCATGTTCGCATTTGAATATTCTTTATTGTTGATGAAAACATATTGTAATTAAAAGTATGAGATCATATAGTTTAAATCTATATAACAAAATGTGGGAGTTTATAATTCTGTAAAATTTTCTACTGGAGTTCGACGACAAAAAAGTCCACAACTAACTTTTTTGTGAAATGTTGAAAAAGTTTTTGCTTTATATTGGATAAGTTCACAACTCAAAATTTTTTAAAGCAAATACACCACAATCTCCCATACAAAACAAAAGCAAAAACAAATAAGAATGTTATACTTATTAGAATAAAGCACACACATTCCCTTATTGAGGGACCTTGACAGTTGTTAGGGATCACGTGTCAAGTATTTTATCAACTTTTCTATTTTCATAGAATTTCATCAAACGTAAACACATGCGCTAGTAGATGGGTGAATGGTCATGTAAGTTGAGGCACATGGGATCATTGATTAGGGTCGTTCAATGAGTTATAAACCCTAAGTCTTGTGTATGTAGATCAAACTCTACAGTTATCTAGTGAGATTTGAAGACATTCATAGCAAACAATACCTATAGAATAACATTCTCATGAAATAAAAAAAGTCTAAAGGACATATTTTTAAAAAATGTGTAAGGTTACATACTCGATCACATTGATTCAAACCCTTTTAAAATGGGATCTCATTCCAATCGCTTTTCCAGTAATAAAGAATTAAATCTCATCATCAGATACTCTATCATCCTTGCGCTTGGCAAACTTCTTTAATAAGCACATGGTGATAAAATGATGGTCGAAAACTGGAGAATTTGTCTGTCCGGTAGATGACCGAAACATGTCTGTCGAAAAAGTTTCTTTTGGGATGTTGTTAGCTTCTCATTTAAGTTTTTAGTGGCACGTAAATTTGATAAACATTTCACTCTTCCTGGAATGAATTAGGGTATATTTAGATAAGGAACCAATAGAACATTTGGAGCCATAATTTGCTGAAAGATGCAGATTGAATGTACTTTTCATATTTATTTTATACACACAATTTCTACATGTAGTTCAAGTATTCATAAATAACAACTTGAACTCTTCAAGTAGGTAATTCTGACTTTGATTTGTTTATTGATACATCAAATAACTACTTGAGTGGTTCATGTATCCATGAACAACTACTTGAACCGTTTAGTCAATTGTGACTTAGACTTTTTATTGACAGAATTAAATAACTACTTGAGGGGTTATTTGAAGGGTTCAAGTGCTCATAA
The DNA here is from genome assembly GCA_003255025.1 of Datisca glomerata. Lineage (NCBI taxonomy): Eukaryota > Viridiplantae > Streptophyta > Magnoliopsida > Cucurbitales > Datiscaceae > Datisca > Datisca glomerata. The sequence continues at coordinate 608,347 of QANY01011848.1, read as the reverse complement.
ACAATTACTTAAACCTTTGAGTAATCAATTCTGACTTAGATTAGTCTACTATCTAATATCAAACAAAAGGTACATCATGCTAACATTTACTAATTTTTCAACAGAGGAAGAAGAGTAATTTTTTAAGGAAACACACAGACCACTAAGAGGGGAAAACACTAACCAAACCATAGAGTGTGGTAAGCTTGGCACTCTCCGATTAAAGACTCAATTTTCCCCCAATCTGCTGTACTAAAAAGTTTTAATTTTTAGGTAATTTCTCAAAAATTTGTATGGTTTACAAAAATAAGAAAAATGGATGAAAGAAGAAGAGGAAGAATGGGTATCCGATTTTTAGGAACGGGCATTGTCTCATGAAGTAGAAAAACAATGCTTCAATAGGTACCCGAGTTTTCACTTGAGCAATGTCTCCTTGAAAAGAAGCTTCGGTCATAAGAAAAAGGAAAGACAAACAAAGGAGGAAGAAAAATATCGATGATGCAAAAAGCTGGTGAAAATGAAGTTGTGATGATGTAGTTGTAGTAGATGCATTAGTTAATGTTTAGACTAAACCAAAAGCTATCATTTGAGTGGAATGATAATCTAGTAATTATTTTAGTGAAATTAGTTGAGTTTGGTGGGTCTAGGAGGTAGAATTTTTTGCTTTTAGAAAATGAGTATATTTATCTAAAATTATTTAACAAAGGATATATTTCTTCAAATAATAAAAATTATTATGGTACTATACTATAAGCTCGTATACTTTGCGTTTAATTTCATTTGTCTTTCTACTTCTACATTTTTAAAAGGAAAGTTCTTTGACAACTTTTATAGTCTGTTTAAATGACACAAACACTTTTATAATTTGAAAAATAACATAGGCATCTCTCCATATTTGGTTTCATTTACGAAAAACTCCAGAACCGTTAAATTTCAAAATAACACCGTTTAAATAGTATATAATACTAAAATTATCCCTCCTTTTATTCTAATTACTAAAAACATTAAAATCAAATTCTTTTAAAATTTAAACTAGAATTCACCTAAAATCAAATAACCCGGGTCAATTTATATTTTCAGTTAGAAAATTAGTTGGATCAGATTGTTATAGTGATAATATAGTCTTTTTTTACACATAAACTAACAGATTTTAACAGAATTGATTTATTTATCATTGTTTAAACTAGAATAGTGTCTATATCTTTAAAAAAAACTACAATGTGTCAAATGAGTTTTTCCCCTTATATTTTTCTCATTATTTCATTGTAGTAAAAAACAATTTAACTTTTGTTTGATCCTACAAGTGACAAAACGTTTGACCAAAACTTATCATTACTATTCAATCTAACAGACTTTTACATGCGTCCATTTGTACAAGTGATAAAATTAAATTTGCATTTGTATCTAACTGAGAAAATTATAACTGGTGAAGATCTTGATTCCCATTCTCGTCTTATGCTGGTCTTATTTTCCAGAATGATTCATTTGTACTCACTCGTTGCCTTTGCAGCTGATATGGACTTGTACAATATCAGTACTCAAGGCATTTGGAGCTGTGCTCATAATGATCCTGCCAATCCAATTGCAGCCATGTTGAGAAAAGGTTTTATGATAAAGCTGACTACATTTCATTTCATTTCCAAAGATTTAACATAAAAGGTTTTAAGCACCCTCATTCATCATTGCAATTAGAATTGGTCTGACTATTCAATTCCTATTTGATAAACATGTGAATAATGATATCAAAATTTAAGTGAGTCACCTACAACACATCTAAAATACATTACTTAAAAAGTGAGATTAAAATTTTTATAGAAGGGGCCAAATGTTTTTAGACAAATAGGATACTATTTGATTATTTTACAAATTATTGGGAATAACAAATAATATGCAATTTTATAATTTTATAAATTTAAAAGGAACAAATATTATACGAGTTGATAATGTTATAAATCGAAAGGGAGACACATAATCGATTATTGGATAATTTTATACATTTTATTTAAACATTACATTTAATATAAAAAACATATAAAATGAATCGCCCCTTCCTTAACATGTGGAATCGCCCGTGCATTATTGTTCAAACCCATTTGTGGTCGCTCACTACACATACACATTATCTGCACTACCCACCGGGGTACCCCTTACAATTTCCCTTACTAACTTGAATTAGAACGAGACCAGTGCATTCTTGTGATCGTGCATTTTCATCATGTTTTCTACCTTTGAAAATAAATTAGAAAGAGATGAGCTTTTTCAACTGATAAAAAGCTTCCATTAGAACAGTTCAGAAGTAAACTAGTATGAGCAATGGCAAAGAGCAATTGGCAGTTCTGTAACGGTAAACACTGCAAAAACTACACGAACCTTTGACACAGATATTCCACGATACAGCTAATAAAAAGTCTCAGAGAAAAAACCAACATTAATTCCATAAGACCATACAATAAACGGGCACCGAAAGTTATCACCAGATACATCTGTAAGTGATATGTGACATAGTCATTTCACCATCATATATAACTTTCACCACTTGACCCTTCTCAAGTCCATAATACCGTGCTATTGCATCAGTCTTTAACATACGAGGAAGCTGTCGGAAAATAATCAAACACTCAGAAATCAAAATATTTACTATCATTATTAGAAGAACTAATATAAAACACTGAACATTATATATCATACCAATCCATGGTGGTGTATAGAATAGTTGACGAACATTATTGAATTTTGGAGATGGATTCCTAACATATATATGGACTTTGCAAGAGGGAAAAAGACTTGAGTAGATGTGCGCTTTTTAAGCGGATACTTTATGGTTTATAGTTCCATTAGTTTTGATAGCTAACCTGTTTTTCTTCTATACTATACTTTTTTAAGAGCCTTTGTTTCTCTTGCTCAGTCAGCACCGTATGCCTTGGCTTCAGCACATGCTTTGTGATATTAACGAGCAAATCTGTAATCTGCTAGCAGACAAAACAACATTTAGACAGACATCAGATTAACAATTAACAAGTCAGAAGTATCATATAACAAAGACAATGAGGGAAGAACATATATATATATAATAAGGAAGAGGACAAAAATACAAGCAAAAATGTGGTTAAAAGGAGGACTTAAGAGTAATCTTTCCTAATGAAATCTAAATTTCAACATTTATCGTATGATACGTACAACTTTATAAGTTCCAGAAGCTAGAGCACGGAGATTTAATGTACCAATAATGAGTAATGTGCTCTCTAAGGCGTACAAGTTGACATTTTAATGTACCAATAATGAGTCAAGGCAAGATTTCAACTCAAATGGGAGATAACACGGACGATCATAATTGAAATAGTAAAGATTGGAGAAGAGGAACTGATGTTCCAGAAGCTAGAGCACGGAGAACGATTCTAATGTCTTTCAAGTAGAGGAGAATTTTCAAGATTCGAAGGATAAACAATGGGAAATTGGTTCTCTATTTCTCTTCCCGGAGGAAACTTTTAATAGACTTCAGCTTTTACTTCTAAACCAGCCTCTTCCACTTTTCATTGTCAATCACTTCACCTAATAATATCGGAAAACCTGTATCCTTATGAATAGAACTCCCTCCACCTTGTTCAACAATATTTTCTATTGTATAGATTAATCTTGTCGCAGTATTCATATCCAAGTAAAAGTTGAAGTTTCTATTAGAAGTTTGCTCCGAGAAGAGAATAGAGAACCAATTTCCACTGTTTCCTCTGAATCTTCAAAGTATTCTCCTCCACTCAAAAAACATTAGAATCTATTCTACATGGTCTAGCTTCTGCATTATCCGTTCTCTTCCTCCAATCATTACAATTTCAATCATGATCTTCTCCATGATTTCTCCCATTTAACTAGAAACATAGCCTTGACCTTCTTGTTTCTTCAAAAGTCCTTGACCTTTTGCCTCTAAAATCTTCCATAACCCTCCCTCCCTCCCTCCCTCCCTCATATCTAATCAACAATTTTTCCACTTACTGTTAAGTTCATTCAGGTAATTATTGTAAAAACAGTTATCTGAAACTTTTTATAACCTATCTTCATACCAGTTCAGGACTTGAAATACCAGTTCCTGAGGCAATTAATTATTCACCAGCAAATCCACCATAATGTTTTAAAAGGATTATGAAAGTATCACCTCAGAGAATAGTTAAGTTTGAAGAACGAAGATGCAATAAATGATAATCAAGGCTGTATACTTCCCTACATATCATTGTTAGCTAAAGAAAAATGGTACTTATAAAGAAGAGATAAAGATATATGTGCAGCCCATTATCAGCAGCAAACATACCTGGAATATTTCGACTTTTAATTGGAAGAGATCCACAGCTTTTAGAGCTTGGCTTGTTATCTGCTTTTCTATTATTAGGATGAGGCCATGTAAACTTTCTTTATTCATAATTTGTCCTGCTATGTTGCGGATGATATTGACTTTTACAATACTGTTACCACAGAATACAACCAGGATCTGCATTTTCTCAAGATTATAATTTCAACAAACTGATTAAAAATAGTTAAAGATTGCAAGAAAGCAGAGAATTGCTTAAACAAGTGAGTAGTGTTCTATATTACATGCCATAATAGAGTGACAACATTATGCATTTTAAGTTTTTTGCGCATGTTAAGACTACGAGGGATATTGAAGCAAAAAATCAACCTAAAAACAAATCAAATTAACAATATTTTTCATACATCATCAATCACAATTTGATAGCTACATCACAAAAATTTCTTCAATAAGTCCTATAATACGAAACAGATACATAATGCAAAATTCCTGAGTACTACTGTAGAATTATAGAACAAAAGAAGAAAAAAGTAAATAGTATATGAAAGAAGTAATTATCAATTATGTATTTTAGTGTAACCAGATGTCTCATAGTTCATAATAGGCTATGAGAAATTGAAAAGATGGACAACAGTACCACATGTGTTCGGTAAACTTGATTAAGTAGGAGGCGATTAGGTTCCTTAAAGAATAACTTTATTATTTCACCACACAATAATCATATCTTAAAGCCAACATATTTCAAGAATTTAACACTATCCTACCACTCTTAAGAGATTTCTGTAACCAATCTCTAAGCTTTCTGTCAGCATATCTCAGACTCTTCTTCCTTTTCTCTTTGTCAGACCTCAATCTCCAAGTTTACAGACAAACTAACGCATTTTCATCTATAAAACTACTTAATTAAAAAAAATAAAAGATAATTACTTGCATGCATTCCGCTGCGTCAAGATTTTTTAAAATAGTTTAAATGGAAATTACGAAACTGATCCACTGTAAAGCGCTACTACTAGCGTCCCTAGTTAAAATTAGATGCAATGAAGAATACAGAGAGCGGAATTTAATTTACTAGTTTCGTCAATTTGTCCTATTTTCGCAGCAACCCGGCAGACCACGGAAAATGCAAAAAGGAACCTTGAAACTTACTTGCTTAGACGGGTCTGAGAAGTGAGTGGTGGAGAATCTGAGGCGATCAATGTCGGGGTTTTGACCGTGAATATCTCGGAATTGTTGGAGAGTTAAGTCGATTTCAGAGGCGGGAATGGAGTACCCTCTGTCTCTAAGCATCTCCATGATGGTTCTGCGTGAAAGATAATATCGGTGGCTCTCTGTGCTACCTTCGTCAACAAAGCTACTCAGGCAAGTCCCCAGCTCCTCCATATTTACTTCCCTTTCAAACCCATCATCCTCCATTGTATCAGTTCGACTTTCGCTTTGCTTCCCAAAATCCGAGCAGAATGGGAAAAGGTCGAACGGGGAAATTTGGAAAAGACGGGTCGTTTCAGAAATTTGTTCAAACTTTTAAAAAAGAAAAATATTTTGAGAAATTTAAAGAGGGATTATTTATAAATCAATAATTTTTTAATTTGGTTAAAGATTTTTACAGCCATTTCTCAAAATTTAGAAATTTATATCATTGGTCCACTACAATCAATATAAGCAAATTTCAACTCTCTCTTTCATCATCATTTTTTTCTATTTTATCCATGTAAAGATCAAATCAACGAAGCAAAGAAAATTTATTTCATCCATGATTTTCTATTCTGTGAAGTTCTTCCTCTCAATCGCACTGGTTTTGACCATGTCACGACCTTTTTTTTCTTAAGAAAACTTTTTTTTTGTTTGAATTTTGTGAATTTTTTTACACTTCTTTGGATTATAATTTTGTTGATTAAATATATTTGTTGATTGAAATTTAAGTAATTATAAACCGATAAAGGGTTCAAGATTGATTACTATATGAATGGTGTCAATTTTTATATCTAAATTGCTCACTAACATGAGATAAAAATGATTATTTGAAAGGTTCAAATAATTTTTTTATTATTTGAACCCTTCAAGTAGTCACATGCTCTCTGTATAAATCATTGCATGAAATAAAATGACTACTTGAAGGGTTCAAGTAGTCATAAAACACTACTTGAACCATTCAAGTAGTTACATGCATCTATCTAAAACCGACAACAACAGATAGTTTGACTACTTGAAGGGTTCAAGTAGTCACATGCTCTTTATATAAATAACTACATAAAATAAAATGACTACTTGAATGATTTAAGTGGTCTTTTATTACTACTTGAACCCTTCAAGGAGTGATTTGCTTACTGGACAATAGACTTTCAAGAGAGAAAAAACTACTTGAAGGGTTTAAGCAGCAAAAAATTACTACTCGAACTCTTCAAGTAGCAAGTTTACTAGACAATAAATTTCATGAGAAAAAAACCTACTTGAAAGGTTCAAGTAGTAAAAAATTACTACTTGAACCCTTCAAGTAGCGACAAGCTTACTGGACAACAAACTTCAAGAGAAAAAATTACTTGAAGGGTTCAAGTAGTAAAAAAACACTACTTGAACCCTTCAAGTAGTCACATGCTCTCAGTATAAATCATTGTGTAAAATAAAATTACTACTTAAAGGGTTCAAGTACTCATAAAACACTACTTGAACCCTTCAAGTAGTGACGAGCTTCCTAGACAACAGACTTCAAGAGAACAAAAATTACTTGAAGGGTTCAAGTAGTAAAAAATGACTACTTGAACCTTTCAAGTAGTCATTTTTATCTCCAGCAGTTAATTTTTCAGTGAGCATGTGATTACTTGAAAAGTTTGAGTAGTCATTTTTTACTACTTGAACCCTTCAAGTAATTTTTTTCTTCTTAAAATCTATTATCCAGTAAACTTGTCACTACTTTTCTAGAGATTTGGACTTTTATAGAGTTCTTAACGTGGTGAAAATTTACTAATATGATTCTTTTAGCATGATAAATTATGAAAAACTTGGAGAAGAGCATGCTCCAACTAGATAAACTAAATTTCTTACATTCTTTAAATTCTTTACATATTCATATTTTCATGAAATCTTTCCTTGATTTTCGCAAGTCATTGACATTCACATCATGAACATTAATTCAATGGTACATAGGACCTTAGGATTCTTACTAGATGTGCTCAACCCATTACAAAATACTATCAGGGATGATCATGATAAAAAAACATTGTCACACGCTAAATTTGATGATGTTAACCATTATTTCATACGGCTAACACAAATGTGAACATGAAGAAGGCAATGGGTGGTTTCATTGGCTTCTTGTAAGTAATTAATGAAATCATAAATTTAATGTTACATATTTTCATATCAATTGTTGCAATGTTAATGTTACTTTTTATAGTCAAATAGTAAGCATGTTGCACTGAAAGCTTTAGGGGTAAAGCTTACGGGTGAAGTATGTATGTTTAATTTAACAATTCACATGACACGAAATTGATAAATATTGATTGTAATTTAAGTGAGTTTGTGATATGCATGAATGAAAATAACTGGCTGCAGTTTGGAACAAGATGACGAAGGATGAGAAAATCCTTTATTTCAAGGATAGTGAAATCCACAAGCTTGAAGGCGGAGCGGCACAACCCACTCCTAGTCATCCGACAAAGCATGTCATTAAACGGAAGTTTCTCACATGTTGTACTCCCGAGAAATTTATGAATCTTGTTGTAAATTTTGATGAGAATAAGAGGAGAGTGATCATAGAGAAGCGATTTAGAGGGTTATTGAATATGAAATGCCGCAAGCAGAGGAAGACCTTCTTGAAACAACTATTAGGTTACTTCGATCTAGCCACATGCGCATTGAATGTCCATAGGTCGACATTCAATGTGATGATAGATGATGTGAGTTCTATACTTGGCATCATCGATGGTGGAAAGGAGATAAAATTTTATGGTGATGTGAATGAAGTCAAAGATCTAAGGGCGAAATAGGTGAACACCCAATGAGATATTTTGGTGAATACCTTATCGAGGTTCCTGATTGAGGAGTCTGTCAGTGACTAATGGAGGCAAGCGTTTG
>QANY01011811.1:0-13948 GCA_003255025.1 Datisca glomerata | reverse complement strand
TCAATCCCCATCTTGTAGAGCTCCCTTCTAAAGTTCCAAAACTTCAAATTTCTTGAGGTATTTCTCCGTTATGAATTTTAAGGTTGTGTTTTCTATGTAGTTTTGTTGCACACAAAGATATGGAATTAATGGAGAAATAATGGGTTATGAAATTAATGTTGTTATGTGGTAAGATTTGAAATTGATGGATCTCTTCATTTTCTGTCTGCTGTCACAGATTTTTCAGATTTCCTTTTCGTTTTCCATGTTCCTATTTTGTTCTCCTTTGGTGAATGTAATAAGTAAACATAAGATTTAAGCTTTTAATCAACACACCTCTCTTTCTCTCTCTTAAACTCGATCTTGATTTCGACCATGGTTCCGGCCGTTACGCATGATCCGCGATAACGGACCTACGGAAATACACGGCCATGACGGTTGTTATTGCTATGTAACAGTTGTAACGTAAGCATATCTTTAATATAATAAAAAGTAAGTACACTAAATAGACAAGTTTTGAAAGTCATTTTATGAAATAGCGGGTTTTTTCAAACTTTAGGTAAATAGTAATTTATTTGTGTCACGTCTGCAACTAACTAGTGATGAATTTTTTGTTGACGATTTGAACCTTCAAGAACACGCAATATCTATAATTTTTTAAAAGATGTTTGCAATAATATTTGGTTATGTAGTTGTATTAGTATTATCACTGATGTAGTCGAAATAAACTAGCATGTGTGATTGAAGTGTTTATTGTTGTTTTTGTAGATTTAATTTAAATTTTATTAGTTTTTTATTTAGGACTCAATTGATTTAGGGAAGTTACTAATTAACAATTTCCAAGGGATTTTTAGTCTTTCTGGCTGAGGTTATTAAATACGAGTTTAAAGGAAAAACTACTAATTGATAAATGCTTTTGGTATGTTGAAATTTCAAATATTTACTTTCTAATTTATAGCGTCTATCAATTAGGTATATTAGACCTGTACCGATGATATACCAATGAAATTTGGTGAGATGTTATATATAGATGGGGTCATATTAGTCTAAAATTATTGACTAATAAAAAAATCTGCTATTTACCTAAATCTATTAAAAACATGTTATTTCTTAAGACGCACCCCTAAAAGTTATATATTATGCAAAAATTTCCCTATATTAAAAGTGGGATGAGATAAGTAGAATCATTTTTAGGCCATTTTGTCCACTTCTTATTTTACAATTTCAAAATTGTCCTTTGTTTTCTCATTTTTAGGCCATTAATTGTTTTCTTATTTCTCCAAACGAGTCTATTAGTGGTGCATTATTAATAGATGGAACAACTGCGCAGCTTAGGATAAAGGTCTAATCCATACCAAGTTAAAGGTTGGCTGTGAAAAAAGAAACTTTACCTGATTAAGGAAAGTTCTCGACAGGAAATAGGCAAAAATAGAGATAAATAAACGAGCCAGAAGTAAAGAAAATTTATTTTCATTAATAAACAATTTACTACAAGTACAAATAAAGGTATAAAATTTTCTTCGGTTAAGGGGGCGAGCCCCTCCTAGGCTATTTGAAGGTGAAAGGACCACACGTTTGGACAGTGATGGCAGGATTTCCACAGCTTCCTTTGACTCTTCTAAAGTCTCAAGAACTCTAGTTGCGCTGGTATTGGGACCTCAATCTATTCCCCTTAAGGGAGAAAGGAAGGAGACACCCATCCTCAGGTTTAGAACGATCCCATCCTCGGCTTATGCCCGGTACATCAACCTGCTTTAAATGTTCGGTGGAGTAAGTTCATGAAAGATCGAAAGGAATGGCGGCACGGAAGAAGGAGATCGATTTTGGCCGGTAAAGGTACTTCATTATGAAGAAAAGGAAAAGGCTACCAGTCAAATTACAGGCCCTTGTTAATGGTAAATTGTCTACAAGCAAGAGCGGATAACCAACATGGAAAAAAAATTCACCGAATAGGCTTATCGACGATAGGAAAATCGTTGTAAATGGAACATCGATGACTTTGAGACACGACATTTAAGACATGACAAAGAGGGAAGAGACACTCATGAGAAAGGAGGGGGTAATGAAGGGGAACCACCAAAATGGAAGAAGCCCCCGGAGTGGGAAGAACTAGGATTCTCCCAAAAGAATCAGAAATGAGCATGGATTTCAACTCGGCCAAGAAGGTAAGGATGCGGAAATGGGAATGAGAACTACCCATTTATAAGCATTGAAGGAGGAAACCGCTCATTTAATGGACATTAAAAGGGTCCATGATGGTGACCATTGCGACTTTTCTACAATCAATGAACGGCCGTTTCGCCAATCAATGAGAATATTTTGAAAGACCAAACATCATAATGGAATGACGCGACGTATCGAGAAGTCAAGACTAATAAAGACTCTCACCCTCCTCTACGAGCATCAATGCATCATTAATGCCCCATTCTCTAAGGGTTAACGACCTCGAAACGCAGAAAAGGTGAAATGACGCAATCGAGACAGAAAGGTTTAAATAATTAATTTCATTTAGTACAGTCTCCCTTGACGAATAAAACTTAAGGTACAAGAATGAGATGCTCAGGGCAGGAGAAGTTTATCAAGTTTGGGTAGTGCGGATACAGAGCTTGGATAGTGAAGTCTTCAGACTCGGGTAACTGAGACCACCCAAGTCCTTGACTGGGGGCAACTATTATCGATTTTTTCTTAACCTCTAATAACATGATGACACGTGTCATGTTGTGTTAAAAAGCCTATGATGAAAGAAAGTTTCTATGGAGAATTATCAACATCGGCTGGCCAGCCTCAAGGAAGATCAGGTTGTACAGACCCAAACACGTGTGAAAGATCGAAGTTCATAAGGAGAGCTCTGTTAACCCCGAGCACAAGGCCATCATTACCTACCGAAAGTAGCACTCGACAAGTCCAATCTCCATGACAAGATTTCATGATAGCCTACGTCCTGTCACCTCAACATTTAACGCTGAATGATTTATGTTAGGGTCACCTCAATTCTGTGCAATCGAAGACATGCATCATGTCTTGTGAGATTTCCTCAACACGCCTCTGAGAGGCTTTTTCGACACATTTCCTCCCATCAAAGACCCAGGTATAAATACATCTACTAACAAATGAAAAAGGTATGTCTGTTCTCCCCTAAGAAAATTGTGCCAAAATATCGACTGAATATTTACTTATGCATCGGAGGCTCTTCGACGACGAAACCACTCCCCCCTTCCGGTTCTCTTCACCTCAGAGTTCTTAGTCTGTGTTGTGCATGTTCCCATCTGATAGGGCTCTTACATGGAGAGGATATTTTGTAGACATTGAGGATACGAGAAGCTCATCCTAGAGGGGAGACTATACGAAGAATGTTGTTGAGGTTTTTGATTGAAACAATCAATAACCAAACGAAACTGCTCAATGAACACCTCTAGTTACCCCATAAGGTTCGTTAATAACTTATCCCCATAAATTTTTAAATGAGCCAAATTACTCTCTAAACTTTTGAAATAGATAAAATTGGTCATCTATGATTTAATCCGTCAATTTTTGCAAAGCCATTAGTTTATAGTTTTATGGATTAATGTATTATAGATTGACACAATATTTTTAGTTTCATTGATCAATGCATTATGGATGGGAAACAATATTTTATAGATTTATTTATTTTATTTTTGAATTACTTTGTCATTTTTAGAAATGAATTTTGTATTATGGAACAAATGTTGAATATGAATACGTTTGATGTACTTTGAGATTGACTATATATTGTGATGTTCATCATATATTGTCATACTCAAATATATTTGTAATGTTTGTAGCCGAATCTTTTACACAGATTTTTTTAAATAAAAACGTATAAAACCCGTTTATTCCTGAATTCAAATTTTCTTACATGACCTAAATTATTGACTGCATTAATTAGATTATTTGATCGTTTAATTTTTAAATTATTTTTGTCGAATAATATTCTATATTTTTACTGCACACGAATTAACTATGCTTTTCACTAAAAATTTAGAAGGGTTGAGATTTCATAGCTCTAGAATCTCCTAAGTTAGCAATTCATTAAACAAAGCGGTCTAATCTAATATGGATAAGTCAGATCTAACCAATTGAAAAAAAAAACCAAAAAAAATAGTTGCAGCTCATGTGAAATCTGAGTCACTCAAATCTCAATTATATTAAAATAAGTTTAAGAGGAGAAACTTTTGGTTTCTTCTTTTATTCTTTAAGCCCCATTGAGTATAATATAAATGATTTTTTCAATTATTTAATTTATAAATAATTCTCTTTACTAATTATTCTTTTGCTAGTATTTTATAAAATTTAATTTTTAATATGATTATTTTATTACGAATAAGAAGGATTATATATATTATTTTAGAGATATTTATAGCATGAACATTCATTAAGTCATAATAATGAGTTATTTTCTATAACAATAGCTTTTAATGTCCATTATCTACCGTAAAATAATTTGTAAGATTAATTTTATGTTCTCAAGTAATTCTTCTTTTTTAGTTTATTTTCATTCCATCTTACGATGCACAATTGTTAGGGTTGTGTGTGTTCTTTAATTAAAAGTTTCTTGTAGATGTCTCCAGGTGATCCACAACCAATTTAGATTTCTTCTATCTGCAGTAGTTTAATTATAGAAATATCATTTTCAGGTGATGCATGATACATTTAAAAAAAATTATGTGCACTAGTGAAACTATAAATATGAGAAAACAGAATCAGATTTACAACAATTTTGAAAGTTAATGTATTCATTTCAATGCTAAAATTAATTTTATAATTTTAAAATATTTTAACACATACGAATCACATGTTTTTCGATTAGTCTATGATCCTCCAATTGCCTATGCTAAACTCATCTTCCAAGCTTGAAACCCAAGTAATCATTAATCTTCGCCACAATAAAACAATTAAAAAAAGTTGAGTTTTGATAGTTATGTGATATATTTTGCCAGAAATGGAAAGAAGAGAATGCATGGCATCAGCATCCTGAAAATGAGGCCCCAAAAGGGAGAAGTCACGCTATTTGATCCTCATCACAGTCCTTGAGTCATATACGGATAGGAAAGTTGATTAAAATTAGTTGCTCAAAACCCTAAATCCAACCCAAAACTAAAAGAAATAAAAAATTTTACGTTCTATTTGAGTTCATTTTTTAGACATTTGTGTTTCGATTAAGGAATTCTTGAAATTTTGATACACATTTATTTCCATTTTTGCATTTCATAAAATAATTCTTGCTGAAAAAGTGGGGAAAATGTTAAAAATACTATCCTTTTAAGGAGATTTTGATCCATCATATCTATCAGTTAGGTGGCCTTTTTGTGTATGAGAATTGAAAATGACTAGGTTAATAAATGTATATATAAGCAATGCTACGTTACAATATGGACTTATCATTGTTATCGTATGACAACACACACATTATGAGACAGCGAATACACGTTAAAATTATTTTTTTTCTTATTTTTTTATCATGATACGCATAATATAGAATGACATATATACACTATCAATTCATTAGAGTGACTACGATATAATACTTTTATTGTATGGAGAGTAGAAGAGGCCTATAAATAGTAGGATAACGTAAGAAGATGGAGGGGTTTTGGGTACATTTTGCAATCTCCAAATGAAGAAAAGGAAAAAATAACCCTCAATCCCCATCTTTAAGAGCTCCCTTCTAAAGTTCCAAAACTTCAAACTTCTTAAGGTATTTCTCTGTTGTGAATTTTAAGGTTGTTGTTTCTATGTAGTTTTGTTGCACACAAAGATATGGAATTAATGGAGACATGATGGATGATGAAATTAATGTTGTTATGTGGGTAAGATTTGAAATTGATGGATCTCTTCATTTTCTATCTGCTGTCACAGATGTTTCAGATTTCCTTTTCGTTTTCCATGTTCCTATTTTGTTCTCCTTTGGTGAATGTAATAAGTAAACAGAAGATTTAAGCTTTTAATCAACAGACTTCTCTCTCTCTCTTAAACTCGATCTTGATCTCGACGATGGTTCCGGCCGTTACGCTTGGTCCGCGATAAAGCTTTTAATCAACAGACTTCTCTTTCTCTCTCTTAAACTCGATCTTGATCTCGACGATGGTTCCGGCCGTTACGCTTGGTCCGCGATAACGGACCTACAAAAATACACGGCCATGACGGTTGTTATTGTAATGTAACAGTTGTAACGTAAGCATATCTTTAATATAATAAAAGTAATTATACTAAATAGACAAGTTTTGAAAGTCATTTTACGAAATAACAGATTTTTTCAAACTTTAGGTAAATAGCAATTTTTTTGTGTCACATCAGCAACTAACTAGTGATGAATTTTTTGTTGATGATTTTAACCTTCAAGAGCATGCAATATCTATAAATTTTTTAAACGATGTTTGCAATAATATTTGTTGATGTAGTTGTATTAGTATTATCACTGATGTAGTCAAAATAAACTAGCATGTGTGATTGAAAATTGTTGTTTTTTATAGATTTAATTTAAATTTTATTAGTTTTTTATTTAGGACTTAATTGATTTAGGGAAGTTAGTAATTAGAAATTTCCAAGGGATTTTTAGTCTTTCTGGCTGAGGTAATTAAATACGGGTTTAAAGGAAAAACTACTAATTGATAAATGCTTTTGGTATCTTGGAATTTCAAATATTTATTTCCTAATTTATAGCGTCTATCAATTAGATATATTAGACATATACCGATGATATACCAATGAAATTTGGTAAGATGTTATATATAGATGGGGTCATATTAGTCCAAAATTATTGACTAATTAGAAAATCTGCTATTTACCTAAATCTATTAAAAACATGTTATTTCTTAAAACGCACCCCTTAAAGTTATCTATTATGCAAAAAATTCCCTATATTAAAAGTGGGATAAGAGAAGTAGAATCATTTTTAGACCATTTTGTCCACTTCTTATTTTACAATTTCAAAATTATCCTTTAAGTCCATTGGTGGTATATGATTAATACACTTGAGTCTATTAGAGATATTTATAGCATGAACATTCATTTAGTCAATAATAATGAGTTATATTCTATATGCTAGATTCTTTTTGTACGTTGGTATATGATTAATACACTTGAGTATATGTTTAGGCTTTTACTTATATTATAACAATAGTTTTTAATGTCCATTATCTACAGTAAAACAGTTTGCAAGATTAATTTAATGTTCTCAAGTAATTCTTCTTTTTTAGTTTATTTTCATTCCATCTTACGATGCACAGTTGTTAGGGTTGTGTGTGTTCTTTAATTAAAAGTTTCTTTTAGATGTCTCCAGGTGATCCACAACCTATTTAGATTTTTCTATCTACAATAGTTTAATTGTAAATATATTATTTTTAGGTGATGCACGATACATTCAAAAAAAATTATGTGCACTAGTGAAACTACAAATATGAGAAAACAGAATCAGATTTACAATAATTTTGAAAGTTAATGTATTCATTTCAATGCTAAAATTAATTTTATAATTTTAAAATATTTTAGCACATACGTGTTTTTCGATTAATCTATGATCCACCAATTGCCTATGCTAAACTCATCTTCCAAGCCTGAAACCCAAGTAATCATTAATCTTCGCCACAACAAAACAATTAAAAAAAGGTTGAGTTTCGATAGTTGTGTGATATATTTTGCCAGAAATGGAAAGAAGAGAATGCATGGCATCAGCATCCTAAAAATGAGGCCCCAAAAGGGAGAAGTCACGCTATTTGATCCTCATCACAGTCCTTGAGTCATATACGGATAGGAAAGTTGATTAAAATTAATTGCTCAAAACCCTAAATCCAACTCAAAACTAAAAGAAATAAAAAATTTACGTTCTATTTTAGTTCATTTTTTAGACATTTGTGTTTCGATTAAGGACTTCTTGAAATTTTGATACACATTTATTTCCATTTTTACATTTCATAAAATAATTCTTGCTGAAAAAGTGGGGAAAATGTTAAAAGTACTATCATTTTAAGGAAATTTTGATCCATCATATCTATCAATTAGGTGGCCTTTTTGTGTATGAAAATTAAAAATGACTAGCTTAATAAATGTATATATAAGCAACGCTACGTTACAATATGAATTTATCATTATTATGGTATGATAACACACATTATGAGACAGCGAATATACGTTAATATTATTTTTTTCTTATTTCTTTATCATGATCCGCATGATATAGAATGACATATATACACTGTCAATTCATAATAGTGACTACGATATAATACTTTTATTGTATGGAGAGTAGAAGAGGCCTATAAATAGTAGGATAACGAAAGAAGATGGAGGGGTTTTGGGTACAATTTGCAATCTCCAAATGAAGAAAAGAAAAAAATAACCCTCAATCCCCATCTTGTAGAGCTCCCTTCTAAAGTTCTAAAACTTCAAATTTCTTGAGGTATTTCTCTGTTGTGAATTTTAAGGTTGTTTTTTCTATGTAGTTTTGTTGCACACAAACAAATATATGGAATTAATGGAGAAATAATGGGTTATGAAATTAATGTTGTTATGTGGGTAAGCGATAAAATTGATGGATCTCTTCATTTTCTATCTGCTCTCACAGATTTTTCAGATTTCCTTTTCGTTTTCCATGTTCCTAGCTATTTTGTTGTCCTTTGGTGAATGTAATAAGTAAATAGAAGATTTAAGCTTTTAATCAACACACCTCTCTTTATCTCTCTAAGACTCGATCTTGATCTCGACCATGGTTCTAGCCATTATGTATGGTTTGCTATAACGGACCTACGGAAATACACGGCCATGATGGCTGTTATTGCAACGGAACAGTTTTAACGTAAGTATATTATTAATATATTAAAAAATAATTACACCAAATAGATAAGTTTTCACTACCCACTTTCAAGGCTTGTCTTTATATACTTACGCAAACTCTGTAAATCTCTCATACCCACTTTCAAGGCTTATCCTTATATATTAAAACATGCCAAGAAAAGCATAAATATGAGAACCATTAGGTTCAAAAAGACCAACACAAACAAGAAATCTAATATTTTTAAAACGCATGGGCAGAGAACTATATGACTACAATGCAAAGTCAACAAACATGCTTCCAACTTTAGCTGTAAAGATAATCGAGCAAAAAAAAGTCTAACCTCCAAGGAAAGAGTCATGGGCTAACCCACTCAAGTTTAAAAACCTCTAGTCATTAATCATAACATGCACAATATAAATATAATTAGAGCAAAAAAAGTCCACCATCATCATCTATCAAAAAACAGTCATGAAAAAATGTAAATAAATTACTCCCCACCTCCACTAAACATCTCTCTTTACACATAAAAGAAGTTGTTCTGAAAACCAAATGAAAAGTTGAGTTGCCAAGATACAGAAATCATAAACAATTTTCTTCTAATATTTTCGACCAATAATTTTGGGCTAGGCAAACAAATATTTAGCTTAAGAATATAAGAAGAAATTAAACAAACATGGCTTGTCCCAGACCCAAAACACCACATCTCTCAAGCAAAAGAAAAGACCCAATTATCCCTAATGCTTCCTCTTATTCAACATGCTCATCTTCCTATTATTCTTCTTCATGTTTAATACTGATCTGTTTTCTTCTTCTGCTTCCTTCAAACTCTCAAATCCAGATACCCTGTCACCTCTAACTCCATGGCAGGTAGACACCCTGAAAACCCTATTTCTCCAATTCCCCTTTCTGCCCATTCCCACTCCCTCCCTTGACAAAAGATGATATAAAATTCAAATGATGCCATAGATAGAATTCAAAGGCTATTTAATACCATTTTGAAGCCAGTTCATAACATCTGAAAATTGCAGCAAACAAGATAGACAGAGAGAAAGAGAGATAACATAAATGAGATAGAGAAATAGAGACTTACCGGCATCGACAAACGAAAAGGATGACCAGAAATCTACGACGGGGAAGTGACAAGCGACCAGATCTGAGCTTCATCTGTGAATTGCCTGAGAATCGCCTAAGAAATGAGAGAAAACGAGAGAAAAGTGAAAGAGAAAGAGTGAATTCGTGAATTAGGGGTTAGAGATTTAAGCTACTTTTACTTGTGGTTCTAAACGGCCGCTAATATCTTAAAAACCACCGCTAATAAAATCTTTTACATGCGTTAAAAGTCCTTATTTATAGACATGTAGTGGCGGGTTTTCAATAACCGCCACTAAATGTCATAAAATATCACTTTTTAGTGGCAATTCTCAAAAACCGCTGCTAAAAGTGACTATTTAACAGTGGTTTTTAAAAATCATCGATAAAACTTTTACCGCATTTTTTTACCGCGGTTGGCCGCCAATAATCTACCGCGAAACATCATTTTTCTTGTAGTGTTTGAAAGTCAATTTAAGAAATTGCAGGTTTTTTCAAACTTTAGGTAAGTAACATTTTTTGTGCCACATCAGCAATAAACTGTTGATGAATTTATTGTTGATGATTTTAACCTTCAATTTATAGATTAAGTAATCTAATTTTGTGGGGCCCTTACAATTAATTAGATATTCTGATATCTACTGTCATTCAATGCAAATGTTATTTTAAAAAAAAATAAAATGATAATCAATGATTGATTTTATTTCCTTTTTTAGCTAAATTCTTTTAAGGAAAATTTCTATTCCATTACTGACGTTATCACTATTGGATATACAACATTTTTGAAGAAAAACTAGCTAGTGTAGGTTCATTTTCTTATTTCTCCATTAGTTATAGAAATTCTCAAAGCTATATAGTTTCATTTTGCGCCAAAAATAGTCTAATTTGTGTTTATTCTTCCTCCATAATTTATAAACAAACTCGAAGCTATACGGTTACATTTTTTAAGAAAAATAAGTGTAATTTGTGTTCCTTCTTACTCCATAATTATTAAATTCAAATTAGGAATGTTAGTTTTGTTAGTATTCATCAATTATTTTTATTAGATTAACCTAATGGATGATGCATTGATTTCAGTTTCATCTGACTGCTCATCATATTTTTCTATCACGTGTTTTGATAAAAAAAATATTATCATCATTTCTTTTTTATTTTACCCAAAGTTTTTGTGTTATTTCTGTGTTTTCATTTGTGGTTAAATATAGTTTCTCATAATTTGTTCAATATGTGTTTCATTGTTAGGTGTTCAATATATTTTATATGTGTGTTTCAATGTTCATATTTTCAATAGATATTTGATGTTTGATCCCGTGATTTCTGTTTGGAAGTCATTTTTTCTTGTTTTAGTAAATCATCATATATGTATTTCAATAATTAATTTATTCCCCGAAACAGTAATCATATGAGGATTTGGTCCATCCTCTTAGTAATAATAGTCAATGGAATATTTCGAAGAGATTCAAAATCATCATATTATACCACCAAAGACAAGTTGTTCGACCGGTAGACCGAAGAAGCAGAGGATCTCATCGATAAGTGAATTTAACAAGGTATGATGTGGAAGGTGTTAAATGATCGAAGATCATCAAAAGAAATGCAAGAACCCGGTAGCGTCAGCTGGTGGTCAATGAAAGTATAAGTCACAAAACATTATCAATCATATATTTATCCCAAAAGTCAGTTGACCAAAATCGAGAATCCATATTACCGAACAACTAAAATCCATCATAAAAAATTCATGAGATCAAATTAGTTTGTTTTTGGTAATATCTCATTGGAGGGAAGCAATTTATTTAAGCGTGTTTCAATGGTAGATTTGGGCGGGATTTTTGTTTTTTAAAAATATTTTGGTAGTTAATTGATTTACGGTTATGAAAAATATAATTAGAAAAGTTAAGGATTAATTAATCCCATAAATATAGTATCATTGGAAACAATATATCATCTATATACATATGATATACTATAATACATTTAGGAACACGTAATATCTATAAATTTCTTGAAAGATTGTTTGCAATAATATTTGTTGATGTAGTTCTATTATTATTATCACTTATATACTCGAAATAAACTTGCATATACGATGGAAGTGTTTATTGTTATTTTTTATAGATTTAATTGAAATTTTATTAGTATTTTTATTTAAGAGTTAACTGATTGACGGAACTTACTAATCAGCAATTTCTAAGACATTTAGTCTGTGTAGTTATGATTATTTAATACGGTTTTAAAGGGATGATTGAAGTGTTTATTGTTGTTTTTTATAGATTTAATTTAAATTTTATTAGTTTTTTTATTTAGGAGTTAATTGATTTAGGGAAGTTACTAATTAACGAGTTCCAAGGGATTTTTAGTCTTTATGGTTGAGATTATTAAATACCTCCAGTTTCAGGTCTTCCTTATGCAAGTTATGAATTCAAGGTAGAGGGTTCGAAGAAGAGAGGAAGACTGAAAAGCTCGACCAAAGAGAGAGGAAGACTTGAAAAGTGAATCACACTGAACTTCCACGTCATTTCACAGATAAGACAAGCACTAGCGGTTCTGAAAGGGGAGGACTAAGGGAAGACCGGTTGGTGAAAGTAGGCACGAACGGAGAGGTAGGTGTGGAAGTCGAGTCTAGTATTGTTTTCGTATCACCGCTGGCGGATTGACCGCTCTTCCCTTTCCCTCTCGATTGTGGTTCATCCCTCATGGAGATTGCTCCCTCGCTCGTGTACTTGAGCCTTTGGTTTTAAAGGAAAGTTACTAATTGATAAGTACTTTTGGTATGTTTCAATTTCAAATAGTTACTTCCTAATTTACAGCGTCTATCAATTAGGTATATCAGAAATATAACGATGATATACCCGTGAAATTTGGTAACATGTTATATATAAATAAGCGTCATACTATTTCAAAATTATTGACTAATTAGGCAACCTGCTATTTACCTAAATTTATTGAAAACCTGTTATTTTTTAAAACGCACCTCTAAAAGTTTTCTATTATGCAAAAATTTCCCCATATTAAAAATGGGATGAGAAGTAGAATCTTTTGTAGACCATTTTATCCACTTCTTATTTTACAATTTCAAAATTGTCCCTTGACTCTATTAGTGGTGCATAATTAATTATTAATTTTTCTTCTTTTCTTATTTCTCCAAACGATGTATTTCTTGAGCAGATATTTCAAATTTTATCGTTTTTTATTTAAAATTTATTTTTAGACATGTGAACTTATTAAGTTATTTCATCGTTAAGATATATGTTAGAAAAATTCAATCAATTAATAAAAGAATAAAACATGTTTTTAGTTCATTTATCACATAAAAATCAAAGAAATAATATACTAAAAAATTAAATTAAAAAATGTATAAATGATGTTCTTCTAGCATAATTAAATTAATTAGAAATATTTTTTGTGAGTAAGACTTATGAAAAATATAAAAGGTATAATTGTAGTTTTCTAATTTTATCTACTAATAAATGGGGGTTATTCAAAACTTTTTATATGAACACGTAATGTATAAGAAATAATCGAAATAATAAAACGGTACGTATCACATACACCGCGCGTGTAGCTTAACTAATATTAATGAAAAACGACATCCACGACTCTTTATGTAACAGTCATTATATTTGATTTCTTACATGTACATTGCATCGTGGTGCGGTGGAAAACATAATCTTGATTTAAAGCCATGCTCTTGACGTCCAATAATGGTCACAAAGAATATTTGTTTAACATGTAAAGTGTAATCTGCATTAATTCAGTCTCAGACCTTATAGTCTGAGGTGTGATCGGAAAATCTGTTTTACAAACTCTATACAAAGAGCTCAAGAAAAATAAATTTCCAATTATTATATGAAAATTATTTTTAAAGATGGTTGTATACTTCTTTTGAAAGAAGGTTAATTGTGTATCAACATCTTCCACATGCAGTTCTTTATTAATTACGTAGATAAATATTATGTTGGTTTTATTTGGATCATTAGACAAATGGTTCAACTTAGCCTAGGAAATATAATTCTCTATTAAAAAGTTGATAGTTTTAGCAGAGTATAACTTAAGTTTATATTACGAGAAAATATTCTATTTTCTTGATTA
>QANY01011809.1:0-10727 GCA_003255025.1 Datisca glomerata | reverse complement strand
ACCAGAGTCTACCTCACTGCAAAAATGTGAAGGTAGCGACCACTGAGTTTGTAACTTTCTGGAGAGAAACAAATGTTACAAATCATTATCGAATTGATTCGGTAAATTCGATACTAAGCTTGCAATTATAATAGTTCACCTATTCCTTATAATATACTTTGACTTAGTTAATTTTAAATTGCTATGCCAACAAATTATGTAGTTCCATTTTTTTGTTCCATTTTTCCTTTTAAAACGATTTGATTTGTTTAGTTTAAATTTGATTTTTTTTGTTTCAACTCTTCGGATAATTATTGATTTTCTGTTTTAAAATTTAATTTTTTTGTTTGAATTCTCCTTAATATAAGGGATATGGACAAGAAAATCATTTATTGATAGTGAACTTATTTAATACTAATTTGATTATTAGGAGATATCTTTTTATTTCTTTCCTTTTTTTTCAAATATACCTCATAAGGTTGTTTATTTGTAACTCTATAAGGTTGAATTTGTTCTTAAAAGATACTTAAGAGCCACATGATGTCAATTATTTACTGACAAGACAAATGTTAATGGATATCGACGCTAAGAACGAGTGATGTTAATATACAATGTTCATGTTCATGTTAGTTGATATTAGCTCACA
This sequence comes from Datisca glomerata, assembly GCA_003255025.1. Classification (NCBI taxonomy): domain Eukaryota; kingdom Viridiplantae; phylum Streptophyta; class Magnoliopsida; order Cucurbitales; family Datiscaceae; genus Datisca; species Datisca glomerata. The sequence goes on along the minus strand of QANY01011809.1, from coordinate 10,102 downwards.
AATATATTTACACCATTCAACAAAGCATGATAAATGTAAATATGCATTAACGCCGAGAGTATGTATTGTTAATATCATATAGCTATATAAAAGTTATTTTTGTAGCTATATACATATGATATGATTGCATACGTAAAAAATCAATCGTCATGAATAACTATGAAATGTGGCATACGCATGTCAATGATGATTTGCATAGAATTAACTTCATAGTTTCATCATCATGTATAATTTGTAAACTGAATATAGAACATAAATAGAAATTTCAGAATACAGAACATAATATATAGTACAATAGAAATTTTAGAATACAAAAATATCATAACTTTGAGAGATTGAAAATTTTCAAAATACAAATTTTAGAATAGAAACCATAACTGACATGAGAGATCAAAAAATTTCATACCTTTGAGAGAGAGCGAGTTAGCGAGAGAGAAAGGAATAAGATCGAGAGAGGGCAAGACTCGAGAAGCTCAAAGAGAAAGCTTGAAAGAGCAAGTTGCTGTTGTTTTGAAGAGAAAGCTTGAGAGATCGAACTTTGATTGAGGTAGTATTGTTGTTGTTTTGTTTCTCAGTAAGTGACTCAGAGAGATTCGAGAGAAATGAAAGAGAAAAAATTGAGTGATCGAGTGAAGTGAGTGGGGTGAGGGTTTTGGTGTGGAGGGAAGCGGGGTGTAGGGTTTTGGGGTGAAGGGAAGAGAAAAGATGGTTCTGGCCTTCTGGCCTTAGGGGCATTCTTGAGAACCAACTTCAAACTCTTTAATAATAAAAACATCCATTGAAACCCCAAGAACTTTTTTATTCAACTCTTCCAAAATCTTGAATGTTCTTTATTTTGAAAAGAAAAGTATTCTTTTCTAGAACTTTAATGTCCAAATGATCTTCAATACCCCAAGCTTTCCTTAATACATTGGACACAGCATTGGAATTAATAGATTTTTCTTATATAATTTTACCGATGAGACAAGTTTCTTGATTTTGGTTTCCCTCTTGAAGCAGGTCATCAAGATCAAGTAAATTCTTAAAACCATGACACAAGGCATCCATGGCTACACAAAAGACGGGCATAGGGAAAACACAAAGAAAAATAGAATGAGACACAAGAGAAATCTGCCAAGAGGAAAAACAAAACCCAGCAGAGAGGATAGGAGAAAAAGAAAGGAGAAAAATATCAAAAGGAAAGCAAAAGGAGAGGGACGAACAACACACAGAAGATGAGGGACAATGGAAAAGACAAGGAAGAGAGACTAAACAAAGGACGAGCTAACACTTTCTTAGAGAAATACAAGAAAGGCTAGGAGATGTTTTTAGCTTGACCAAATCGTACTAATCTTGATAAGAGAGATTGAGAAGGGGGGGCAGCTACTAATGTAAAAAAAGGCTTTCAAAAAATTTAAATGGATGAAGTTGCGGGGGGAAAGAGGGGGAGGGAGGGTATATATATAAAAAACATATGGTTAACAACCAGATACATGCTGATAAATCATTCATAACTTAGGCAAACACAAAACACATAGTTAGGCAGACTGTCAATGTTTTATATGGGTAAACAATCTTAAAAAACTCCTTGCTCAGTGGACTTAGCCCAGACACAACTTGAGGTTAATACACTAAATATATGCTTAGTGCCCATACTAAGTATGTAATGATGATCAACAATACATCAAAGTGTTCTTTCAGTTAGCACGGGATCGATGAATACTGGAGATTATATTATGTTGATATTAAACTTAAACTATGCCATACATGGTCTTATGAACTACTGATAAAATTAAAATCAAAGAAGACTTACTGTTATGTGCAGTCGAGAATTATAAACTTTAATACTTGTATTTCTATTGTAGAGAGAGAGAGAGAGAGAGAGAAATAGTACATAGAGAGGGAGAGAGTACTATGCTCAGCACATGAGCTTCCTAAACTTTGTTATGCCTTCAACAATGGGTGAGACATCCATTTTATAATACAAAAAGTAAGACAAATAAGGTTGCGTGTCCTAGACAGGTAGAGTCATTCATCCTTATCTTCTTAACTGTGCTCGTAGTAGAATCTACTTTAGTAAAAGTAGATTTGTCTTTATGCTGTAAGTGGGCAACTGCTTTTATAAGTATTTTTTACTGCTGCTGGTGGGAATCTACTTTTGTGAAAGTGGATTTATCATTTTGTGCCGACGGCCTCTAGTGGGGGACAAGGATTATTCCTTGCTTTTCCCTTTTCTTGTCTTTATCGATTTTTCTGATATCATGCAGGTAAGAGAATCCCAGAAGTCACCGATGGTAGGTCTTCTAGGTCATGCTGTGGGTCCTGGCTTTCACATGCCAAAATACTGAATTCATTCTCATCATTATCGTGATCAGATTATGTTTTACTGCTTGCCAATTTTATGGAAGCATCTGTTGATCCTATAGACTGGAGAAATTATTCCTTCATGAAGTATATAGTTTTAATGATTAACTCATTTTCTGATAAATCTAAAAAAAAAATTAATTCTGTTTGGGCTAAGACAAACGAATTTTATGTTGATGCTGGGAAAGCCTTAGGAATAGCATCTAGACAAGCCTGAGTGTGGGCTTTAATCACCTTCATTAGTTCTGGTAAATTGGGGTTCATCCCCTTATCCCACCATTTTGTGTAAAACACCCTTTTAAGAATGGAAATTGTATTCTGGTAGTTTCATTGAAGATCCCATTTCCATATCCAGGGGATGCTGAATCGGATAATAAAATGAGTTACTGATTTTTTCATGGAGATGTTTTTGTTGACTGATAGGAGTGAATAGGCAGCTTGCCATTCATTACATGCTGATCTGACAGATTCTGGTAAAGTGTCAGGAGTAATCTCAAATTTATCCTACCAAAAGAGGAATCAATTTGGAAGCTTGTTTTTAAGAACTTCAGGACATATTCTGATGAACCAAGTATGATTATGCACTGGATTCTGATAGTAGAATACATATATAAAGGAATCAATATAATCTCAATAACTATATTTTGCTTCCTTGTTACTGATCTCAAGACTTCTGGTCGTATGAGGATGTAAACCCCATTACCCATTAGGCATAAATTTTTTATTGTTGCCTTACTGTAAGTAATAGGACTGGAAGTTCTAGTAGAATCATTGAGTGTATGCTTGATCTCCATAGCTGTTGTTTTAAGCACAATGGCTTCATAAATGTATCAATACTGTTCAAAATGAGTGAAAAATTGTTGAGTAGATAAATATCATTTTTTGATTTTCCATGGATCTGACATCTATTGCTCATATGCTGTTTCGATGAAGAGAATAGTCTTCTCAGTAATGCTGTTAAATATATACTGTTCTGGTATAAGAAAGACATCTTTAGCAGCTTTTCTAGAAAAAGCCTCTTGTGTGCTATTAATATTTCTGTTTAAGCTTGGGAATTATGTTGTGTAGGGATTTCCCCTATCGCGGCCTCGACGGCCTCGGCCTCGATTTCTGTTCATGAACCCTGCAAGTATTCGCGGGTTAGAAAGTCTGGTAAAGAATTATGTTCACCTTTGATAAGTTTAATACCAAAATCAAATAATGATAATAAGTTTTGCCAAGAAGCAAATATCTGTTCTAAAGCAACATTCTGTCTTTCTTAAATATTTGTTTGGCTGCAGAACAGTCAACTCTAATAAGAAAATGCTGGTTAATTAAATCATCCTGAAATTTAAGAACACGTTTAATAATGGCTAAACATTCATGTTTAATGGTTGGATAATTAAGTGTTGGTCTTTTCCAAACTCCGGAGGTAAACCTAAGGAGTTCTTCTTTCTGATTACTGGGATTTACCTGTTTAAGGATCCCACCATATCCCTGGTTAGAGGCGTCTGTTTCAACAATCTTATGCCGTGTAAGGTTCGGTAAAGATAAACAGTGTATTTGTTGTATTTTTTGTTTTATCTTTTTTACTACTAGAGTATGTTCAGTTGTCCAAGGAGAAGCGTTCTTCTTAAGTCTGTTGTAAAGGATATAGCTATCCTGAGCACACTGCAGGTAGAAATCTCTAACATAATTTAGGCTTCCTAAAAATCTCTATAATTGATTTTTTATCTTTAATTTCATCAGAAAATTTAGATGCAAATTCTATGCTTATGTTAATAGGAATAATAGTTTCATCAGAAATATTGTGTCCTAAAAATGTAACTTCTGTTTGAAAAAATTTCATCTTAGAGGTAGATAAAACTAAGCCATTTCTGATAATAATATTATTAAAAATATGCAGATGCTTGGCATGCTGATCAATGGATGATGAGAGAATTATTACATCATCAATGCAACATATAATAAATTTAGTATACGAATTGAATATATCATTCATGATATGTTGAAATTCTGATGGTCCAAAGGGAACGGTAAATGATATTTTATACCTGACCTGTTCAGCAATCTTGATTTGCCAAAATCCTGATTTTAAATCAAACTTAGAAAAATTAATGAATCATGTAAGCGATCTAAAAGATCCTTCTTATTCGGGATAAGATACTTAATCCATTGGAGAGCACTAAGCGGTTTATAATTAATAACTAAATGAGGTTGTCCTCATTCAATCTCAGTATTTTTATAAACATAGAATTTTGTACAACTCCAAGAAAACTTACTAGGTCTAATGAGTTTTTTTCTGTAAGAGGGATTCGATTTCTTTTGTAAATATCAAGATATTCTTTCTTCATCTATCTAGGTCTAGATTTAGTAGGAATATATTTTTCATCAAAATTCTGGTGATAAGGAAGAGAAATAATATGTTTCTTTATGTTCCAAAAAGTATTTGGCAAATTACTGCAAATTTCAGTTTGAAATTCTGCTAAAATAACTTTGACTTTATTCTGAATAGAAGGCTACTGAACTTTCTATTCAAGAGTAAGAAATTGAACTTCTTTATGAATACAATTAATTTAATTTTCTCTATGTTGTATAAGATATTTAATAAGATCTAATTTTTTAGTATACGGTTTTGTAATGAATTCAAAAATAATTTGTCTGTTGTTAATGGTAGTATAAATGCCATCAATAAACACATAAAAGGATTGCCCAGGATAATATTTTGAGTCGTGTTTTTTAATAAAATAAATGATGTAGGTAAACAAATACATTTATTACAGATTAAAACTTCTGGTAATTTGAATTCTATTTTCATTTTGTTACTACTTGCACTGGTAAGAGATTGTGTGATTTTCTGAAAATACTTAATAGGTATTAAACCCTCTTGAATACAGTTCATATCAGCCCATGTATCAATAAGGACGATAGCATCTTTTATTATAGAATCAGATTTGATAATAAAAGTAATTCTGGTGTACCATTTTTGAAATGTAACTTGATTCATAATCATAAGGTACTGGTTACTGTTATCCTTATGAGGAAGAGAAGAACATTCTGGATCAATGAGATTCTTGCCTTTGGAGGAAAGTTCTTGTTTAATAAGGGCAAAATCTTGAAAAGTGATTTGATTAACAGTCTATATTTGTTTGACTTCTATTTTGAGAAGATTGACATCCATTTTCAAGTTCTAAATAGTAATGGGTTTTTCAGTAATGGTTTTATTCTGTATGCGATTCATAATCTCGCGCATACTATAATTCTCAATAGGGAGAATATCTTCACTATTGTGATCCTTGAGGTGATTCTTATATAAGGTTTCGAAAAACTTTAATTTTGTCTCTGGATCCTATATCTGGTCAGCAAAGCTAAGCATATTCTTCTAGGTTTCTGTTAGAACATTAATACTAGGCTATCCTAGATCAAGGCCATTCATTTCAACAATGGTTTTCCAATAACTAGCTTATGTTAACATGTTTCAATTCTCGCTATTACAACAAAGTTCGGTCTGATCAGAAGATGAATCTGAATCGGATGAATAGATTTCAGCTAAATCATTCTCTGAGCTTGAGCCAGAAGATGGGTTATCTTTGTCAGAGATACAGTTAAGAATTTGTTGTTGGGTTTCTTCGTCTAAGGATAGTTCATGGAGTTTCTTTTTTAGTTTGCACTTGTTAGCATAGTGCTCTTTAGGGCCACATCTGAAGCACTCTACTTCTGATCTATTCTTTTTAGGAATGGATTTTCTTTTACTGAATTTCTTTTTGTGAACTTCTTGGAAGTTTTGTTTAGAAGCTTTTCTGAAATGGAACATTTTGTATTTCTTAGGTTTAGGGTTAGGATTTTTGGAAGTTGAGGGGTACTGGATATTAGTGTCATAGGCAAATTGATCACAAAATTCACCTAACTCTTGATCGTTTGACAAGTTTTGATTTTTCATCATTTGTTGGAGTTTCAAATCATTGCAGAGGGATAAACCTTCTTCAATGACTACTACAATTAGAGAACCATAAGTATAGTGATAGTAGAGAATATCAACTTGGTTATGCTTATCCCTAAGTTTCTTACGAATTTTTTCTGCAAAAAGATTAGGGAGACCATCAATAAATTTGGCCTTCCAATGATCAATGTTGGTATCAGTACGTTACATGACCTTCATTAAGAATACATCCTAATACCATCTGAAATGGGTTAAAGATGGGCAACGAAGGTTCTGTAGAAGTTCTTTGTGCCGATCTGTATTAATAATTCCTTATCCAATGAAATTATGGATGATGGCTTGTGCTAGAGTATAGCAAGCATCTTCTGTTTTGGTTTCGGTATGAGTAAACGGATTTATATTAATCTTAGAGGCATTTAAGATTTCATCACTTTGAGGTTGAGTGAGACAATTATCCCACCATCCTTTTAGAATACCAGTAAAGCCATTGACAAGAAATCTGGCTATTTGATGATCAGGATTATCATTTTATTTACAAACAGATGCATATATTATCATGTGGTGTATGGTTTCAAAAACCTAGTATTCAGATTTACCATCTATGTTCCATTCATAGATAGTTTTTCCATGGTATGATTTCTGACTATAAAGGAAGTCTTCTTCATACAAAATGTCATGTGGGGTAGGTCTAGGATAATAATACCTAATAGGTCCAAGTAAAGCCATACGCTGGGTGGACTTAGAGTATGTAAGTTTCTTGATACTATCATCAAAGTTTTTCTGAAAATCATGAATTTGGGAAAGCGTATACCCATCCTTTTCATCATCAGTTACAGGTAGAGATGAATCACCCTGGTTCATCATATTAATTTGTTTTGGATATTTGGGTCCCGATGATTCTGACTCACTGATCTTCAAATCTTTTATTCTTCCAATAAGAGTGGCCATAAAGTCTTCCTCTTTTTTGGTAGATTTTAACTTAAAATCATGAACTACAAAAGGAGGCTTGATATTGACTGGTTGAAGGTTGAGAGGTTTAGGTTTCTCTAGACCGTTATCCTATTGTCCTTCAATTTTATCCTCAATATTGTCTACTTGTTCCTCAATATGGGTAAGTTGGTTACCTACAGTTTGAAGGAAAATGTTAGTATAATTATTATGTTTGGTTAAAGGTACAATATCTTTGACCTTTAGGGTTTCTTGTTGATTGGGTTGTTCGAAAATCTCAACATAAGGAGAGATGACTAATGGTTTAGTGCTCTCATTGCTTGGAGGAAGCCAAAAAGGATAACGGTGGAGGATGAATAGCCTGGAAAAACTTATCAGTTATTGTTATCCAATTCTTTTGAATTCATGTTAAGACATTTATCTGATCTTTAGCAAGAATTGGTATTTTGTCAGCAAAGACACAATACCATTCTGGGAAGGATCTAAGAGTTTGATTTTTCCAAAGGTGGTAATAATACTGGTCTTTGAAAGTTTTTAACTGTTGAGGAGTATGAGATTTAAAATACCATAATTAGAATTCATGGTATTTATCTTGCATAAAATCTTGATTTAGGTGTTTGCCCAATTCATTATTGGGTGTAAAATCCATTAAATATCGAATTGCATAGCACTGGCGGTTGGGCTATTGGGCGTTCTGATGTTAGGTCTATATTCATAAACTGCATGAGGTATCTGATTTTCTGATATATGTATACCTCTTGTGTGAGCTTCTGGTATCTGTTGAAAATTGATAGATTCTACTATAGAAGGTTTGGAGGATTCTGGGGGGAAATCTATGTTATAGGGAAGGTTACTCCTATAACTAGAAGTAGAAAAGCTTCTAGTTAAAGGTTTTTGAAAACGAAGGTATATGTTACCTCTTTGTGTCTGAACAACATCTTCAATGGATTGTCTGATGATGGGTCTGGTAGGTACAACATTAAAGATTTGTCATTTTTTCTGGAAAATTAATTTCTTCCCAAAGTATCATCCTAGGGATGGCTACTTGACTGTTGAAGAAATTGGTGTCGATGAGGATAGTGTGTCCCTGTTCACTCTACTTTCTGGTGTAGGGATTCAAGGTGGAGAGAACCTTTAGGTGGATTCTGAAAAGTATCGCAAAGGGAGGAGATCCTGGAAGATACTCATAACCATGCAAAATAACTCTAACTTCTAAATCTTTAGAGAGATAGTTGTCAGAAAGAGAAACACTTAAATTCAGATAAATATTAAAATAAACAGGTTCATATGATAAGCTAGTTTCAATAGCTCCCATGAGATATGTTTTCTAGTTGAGGCACCATCCATCTCGGAGGGTACACTGAATACTGGTATTTTGACCAAGTAAGGTCAAAAGCTTAAAAGCTATTTGAACAAGTCCTACATGCACATACTTGTATTTTTGCATAAAAGGATACAAGTCATGCATGCAATAGATAAACAATATAATCATTATTCTGTAAAGGTATAGCATGCTCAAAAGTTTTAATTATTTTTCTACTGGTAAATCAAATGTTCCAATTTTATAAATGGTTTCTAGTTTAACCCTAGGTATTGTCCATTTATCTAAGGCCTCTTTAACATCATGATACGTTGTAAGTTCTGTTGCTTCTGAAGTTGAAGGTACTGTATTAACTACGGTTGACAAAGAAGAAGTAATTTCAGACATGTTTCCAATGACCATGTATGTATGTATATATATATAATAGAGAGAGAGAAAGAAAGACAGAGAGACAGAGACAGAGAGAGGAAACAATCCCATAAAATCTCAGAATGGAATTGTCTACCATTGTTAGCAACACTAAACACGACAGTTCCACTCACATGGACCGTCTGATGTGATCTGGACAGTCCAGATCGTATAAACTTTATTTGGAGAAAAAATCAAATTTTATTTATTTATTACTTTTTAAAATTTGATCCAGCCATCCAGAGACCGAACAATCCCAGAAAATCTCAGAATGAGATTGGCTACCGTTGTAACGATAGACACGATAGTTCCACTCATATGGACCATACGATGCGATCTGGACGGTCCAGATCGCATAGAACTTTATTTGGGAAAAAAATAAAAAAAAATTTGTTTATTACTTTTTAAAATTTAATCTCAATCGTCTAGATCTCTTTGGACGGTTGAGATTAAACATCCCCAACCGTAGAGAAACCACTTTCTAAAATCTCGAATTCATATCCATCAAGTTTAGAGAGAAGATGAGAGAGTTATAAACTATAAAAATTGATAAAGAAGTAATATATAAATAATAAAAAGTATTTATTTAATTGAATTTACTAGATTAACTATTTTGTTTATAGAAAAAATCTTATATATGATGTTTATTCGTAGTTGCAGTCACATTTATATTTAGAAGGTAAAAGATGTCTAAATAGTAAGATTTTTATTTTTTAAAGGAATATGGCCTTCATTGTATAGTCTTTCTCCATAATCTAAGAACTCCAAACTTACCATCATCATCATGCTTGTATTAAGACTTTCTCTTGTTTACACTCAGCATCCAGATAAGCTCGTTGAGAGCTACCATTAGTGATATACCTCATTTGGTTGAAAAATAAAAGCCTATCATTTGTGTTACATATACCTTATTTAGTTTCATCTCAGTCCCTTAGACGTACATCCGTATTGGATGCTCCATTAGTAAACTCACTTCAGCCTCTGACTCCAAAAGGTTAGGGCGAAAACCTTAAATTTGAAGGGTTGTTCTTCTCAAGTATAAGGTTCAAATTTTAATGGATGCAATTAATTCCGTCATATCCCCTGCTGTTAAGCAAGCGATTTACCCGAATTCATTCAAAAAAAAATTTTAGTACATGATGCATGCATCATGTGGATTAGTC
>QANY01011772.1:123009-138636 GCA_003255025.1 Datisca glomerata | reverse complement strand
GTGTCCTTTCCTTTATTTGAAAGGATAGTCGTAGATTTTTGACCAAGTTGAAGCTTGGGAGCTAGAGCCTCACTCTTCCCCAAGCTAATCACATCACACCCACTTGCCAAAAAGGAGCTGTCACCTCTCCCTTTTGATATGTTTGGCAGCTGCTTTTCCTCTTCTCCAAGCAAGATGATTTGAGACAAGCTTGATTTGTCTTCTATCAAAGGACACTCATCCTTACCTTTGACAGAGAGGTAATGAATATCATCTTCAACCTTTGGAGCTCTAGGCAAGCTGGTTGATCTCCGAGCACCACCTCTAGCTCCTCCTCTTATGCTACTTCTCTTTAGACTTGAACGAAGTTGGTCTGAAAGAGTCAGCTCAAGTAAATTGCTCTGATTGTGATCAGAAGAAATAAAATTGTCTCTAAGCTTTGAATGATCAGAAATAATCTCTTTTGCAACTAATAAACTCGAAGCTTCCTTGGACTGAGCTTCTAACTTCCCAGGCTCAACAAAACCACTCTCTGGTCCAAATTTCTTCGTATTAGAACCTTGCTTAAGAGCATTAAAACCAATAACATGGGTTTTAGCTTCCCTAGCTCCCTTAGTAACCATATCATTCAAAACAGCATGGCCATTGAAAGACACTCCAAGCTTAGCTTGCCCACTAGCTGAATCTTTCTTAACACCACCTGAAACTTGCTTTCCAACATCTGCAGCATGCTTAATGTACTCATCATTAACCATTGTTAGAGGTCGTGGCCTCCCCTAAGGGAGGAAGAGGCTAAAACAAAAACCAGAATTCTAGAGAGAGGGGAGAGTTTCTCTCACTAAAAAAACCAGGCTTCAATGTAATGTTGGTAGTTTGAATGCCACAAGACTAACTTGATAGGTTCAAAGAGTTCTTTCAAGAACAAAGAGGACTCACCTCACAATAACATAAACTTGTTTTCAATATTCATAACATGATTACAAATTTCGTGGGTACCATGTTTTATACTTGGAACAACCCTCCAAGAATAGGAAAAGCATTAATTTTAGCTTTGAAACAACACCAACATTAAAGTAAATAAGTTCCCACGTTTTTAGACCTTTTTGACTACTAATAATAAGTAAATATCACTAATTGACTATGAACAATGTATTTAAACCTACCAATCCAAGCTAGATTCATCCCCATATTTAGTAGTCTTGAAAATAGTTCAATTCATGCCCTTTCATGGCCTTATCTTGATGAACACGTTTTTGTAGGTTCATGATCCTTTTCAATATGCGAATTAGACTCTTCAATGGCTTTGATGACATGGATAAAGCCATGATTTTCATTTGGACCCACATTGGGCTTCACTTTTCCAGGATCATTCCAATTCTCTTGAATTAGCTCAATAAATGCTTTCTTGAAATTTTGAGCTCTAAGTCTTGTAATTGGACCACCAGAGAGTGATAAAGGATCTTGTGCAAGTTCAGCTCCATTCCCGCGTGTATGCTCAGCCCCACGTCCATTTTCAGCTCCTAGATTTGCATCATTCTACCCCTCTTGAGAAGGATTTGTCCTCAAATCAACACCTGCATCAAATGGAGACAAATCGGCAACATTAAAGCTTGTACTGACACCATATTCACCTGGTAAGTCAAGTTTGTAAGCATTGTCATTAATGCGTTCCACCACTTGAAATGGTCCATCACCCCGAGGTAGGAGTTTTGAACGTCGCTGCGAAAACGCTCTTTTCTCAAGTGCAACCAAACCCAATCTCCTAGTTCAAAAACTATCTTCTTGCGTCCCTTGTTGGCTTGATTGACATACTGCTCAGTCCTCCTTTCAATATTCAGCCGTGCCTTCTCATGAATTTGCTTCACAAATTCAGCCTTCTTTTTCCTGTCTAAGTTTACACGTTCACTCAAAGGTAAAGGAATTAAATCCAAAGGAGACACAGGATTAAATCCATAAACAATATCAAACGGTGAAAACTTAGTTGCTGAATGTGCACTTCTATTGTAAGCAAATTCAACAAATGGCAAACAATCTTCCCACATTTTCAAGTTCTTCTTAATGATAGCACGCAATAAAGAAGACAAAGTTCTATTCACTACTTCAGTTTGACCATCCCGTTTGTGGATGACCAGTAGTAGAAAACAATAACTTGGTTCTCAACTTTCCCCACAAAGTCTTCCAAAAGTAACTCAAAAACTTTGCATCCCTATCAGAAACAATGGTCTTAGGCATGCCATGTAACCTAACAATTTCTTTGAAGAACAAATCAACTATATGTGATGCATCATCAGTTTTATGACATCCAAAGAAGTGCGCTATTTTAGAAAACCTGTCAACCACCACAAAAATTGAATCTCTCCCCCTCTTAGTTCTAGGTAAACCCAAAACAAAATCCATAGAAATATCAGTCCAAGGTTTAATAGGTATAGGCAAAGGGGTGTACAAGCCATGAAGTTTTAATTTGGACTTAGCTTGTTTACATGTAATATATTTTTCACAGATTCTTTGCACATCAGGCATCATATGAGGCCAAAAGAAATGTTCATGCAAAACTCCAAAAGTCTTAGCTACTCCAAAATCCCATTAATCCTCATCCATGAGCTTCTCCCACAAGCAATTCACACTAAGAACACATAGGCACACACAATTTATTTTCCCTAAACAGAAATCCATTATGCCTATAAAACTTATCAATTGCCACTTTTTCACATGCATTGAACACATTACCAAAATCAGAATCTTGTGCATACAAATCCTTAATGTATTCAAAACCAAGCAATTTTGTGTCTAAAATTGAAAGTAAGGCATACCTTCTGGACAATGCGTCAGCAACCACATTTTCCTTACCTCGCCTATATTTGATCACATAAGGAAATGTTTCAATGAATTCTACCCACTTGGCATGTCGTTTGTTCAATTTTTGCTGTCCTTTCAAATATTTCAAGGATTCATGATCCGTGTGAATCACAAACTCCTTTGGCCATAGATAATGCTGCCAATTTTCCAATGCCCTCACCAAAGCGTACATCTCCTTATCATAAGTTGGATAATTTAGAGCTTCCCCACTCAACTTTTCACTAAAATAAGCTACGGGACATTTTCAAATGTTTTAGCAAAGTTCGGTAAAATAAGCAATGCATTAATTAAATTCTTTGATCAAATTGAATGCTTTTTCTTGTTCCTTTTCCCATTTAAATGGAACATTTTTCTTGATGACTTCAGTAAGAGGGGCGGCCTAGCTACTTAAATCACGCACGAACCGTCTATAGAAGCTAGCGAGGTCGTGAAAACTCCTCACTTGGCTGATTGTTGTTGGTGTGGGCCACTCTTTTATTGCCTTCACATTTTCCTCGTCCACCTCAATTCATTTAGAACTAACAACAAAGCCAAGAAACACAAGCTTATTCTTGCAAATGCTCTATATGTTCTTCCATGTTTTTGCTATAAATTAGGATATCATCAAAATATACAACTACAAATCTACCAATAAATGCACGTAAAACATGGTTTATCAAACGCATAAATGTGCTCGGATCATTAGTTAAACCAAAAGGCATCACTAACCACTCGTACAAATCGTGTTTAGTTTCAAAGGCAGTTTTCCATTTATCAGCTTCTTTCATTCTAATCTGGTGATATCCATTCTTAAGATCAATCTTTGTAAAAATACAAGAACCATGCAATTCATCCAGCATATCATCTAGTCTAGGAATATGATGACGGTACTTTACCGTTATGTTGTTAATGGCTCGACAATCTACGCACATCCTCCATGTACCATCTTTCTTATGAACTAGCAGCACCGGGACTGCACAAGGATTCATACTTTCATGCACATAACCCTTCTCCAAGAATTGACTTACTTGCCTTTAAAGTTTCTTTGTTTCCTTGGGATTGCTCCTATAGGCAGGTCGGTTTGGAATTGATGCACCAGGTATGAAATAAATTTGATGTTCGATTCCATGAATTGGAGGTAAGCCACGAGGTATCTCTTCGGAAAAGACATCATCAAACTCTTGCAAAAGAGAAACAATAATGTGCGGCAAAGAATCGGCAAGATCATTAGTACATAAAAGGCCTCCTTGTACATAAGTACAATAAAGGATTGATGTGAAAATAATGCTCTCTTGATCTCACATTTTTTTTCCAATATAAGTGAATTTTTCCTCGCTTGCTCTCCCAAGGCTGAAATGCTCTCTTTTTCTTTTCCCTTAGTTTTTTTTCTCTCATTTTCTTTCCTATCAATTTCAGCCTTTCTTTCTCTTTCTCTCTTCTTTTCATTTGATCTTTTGAACTTTACTTGATCCTCCATGACCTGTTTTGGAGTTAATGGAACAAGAGTAATAAGTTTCTTTTCAAAAGTAAAAGAATACTTATTTGTGAATCCATCATGTGTAGCCCTTCGATCATATTGTTATGGTCTCTCCAACAATATATGACATGCATGCATAGGAACCACATCACAAAGGACCTCATCCTCATATTTGTCAATGGAAAATGCAAACAACACTTACTTTGTCACCTTGATTTCACCACACTCATACAGCCATTGAAGCCGATAAGGACGAGTGTGTTTTAAGGTTGCTAAGGACAACTTCTCCACCAAATCAATGATGGCCACGTTTGTGCAACTTCCCCCATCAATAATTATGCTGCAAACTTTGTTTCTGACAAAGCACCGAGTATGAAACAAATTCTCCCTTTGGTTACTTTCTTCCTCATTAACTTGCATGTTGAGAACTAGCCTTGCTACCAATAATTCTCCAACCACAGCATTTTTCTCGTCATCAGCATCTTCTAAAGGTGGAATTTCATCAACTACTTCCTCCTCATCCTCTGATTCAAGCTCACCTTGGGCATTTATCACCATCGCCCTTTTGTTTACACATTGGCTATCTATGTGACCCCGCCCTTGACATTTAAAACACTTAATATCATAGGTTTAGAAATAGAAGTTTCGATGTTACCTAGAGAAGTGTTCGTCGTGGATTTGGCATTCTTAGATTGTTCAAACTTTGACTTGCTTTGTTGCTGCTCATCCCTTTTAGAGGCTGTCTTCCATGTACTAGTGGAAACCACAAGTTGTCCTCTCCTAGCCAATCATTTACGTTTGAGTTGTTCCTCCACTTTTATGGCTTGGTGCACCATACCCGACAACTCAACATAGTGCTGTAACTCAACTATATCCCCAATTTCACGGTTTAAAACATGGAAAAACCAAGCCAAGGTTGCTTCACGGTCCTCTTCCACATTTGCCCGGATCATAGCTACCTTCATCTCCTTGTAGAACTCATCTACACTCTTGGAACCTTGAGTTAGCCTCTGTAGTTTTTGAAACAAACTCCTATAATAGTGGCTTGGTACAAAACGCCTCCTCATAAGCAATTTCATCTCCTCCCAAGTGCCCACGGGTGCCTCTCTATTCCTCCTTCTATTATTTTGTAATTGATCCCACCAAACAATGGCATAATCGGCAAATTCAATTGCTGCCAACTTAATCTTCTTTATCTTCGAATAGTTGTGACAATCAAACACCATCTCCTCTTTAGTTTCCCACTCCAAGTAAGCTTCCGGATCATTTTTACCTTGAAAAGATGGGATTTTGATATTTATGTTTCCTAGATCATTATCCCTCCTAGGTCTACCCATCATAACTTCTCTATTCCCATAACCACGCTCAAACCTTCCATGGTTCATATATGGCTCTTCAAACTCCTCCAATTCCGCTTCTTCCTCAGCATTATCCCAACGAACACACCCACCTCGCTATCTATTAGGAATTTCATGTTGCTGCCCCCTAAGTGTTCCCATTTCTACCCTATCCAACCTATCTTGAATAGGTTCTAATTCAGCCCTCAGCATACGCCTCATTTCCCCCAACATCGCTTGCAGTTGAAGCTTCAGAATGGCCTGTTGTTGAACTTCTTCGAATACATCTTCGTCTTGATTATTGGACATATTTAAAATCTGGAAAATAAGATTCGAAACCTCACAAACACTCCCTCACGTGTTTCACTCAAGAATTATGCACTCACTCTCATGTTTTCACTCTAAATGGCTTTTACCCTCTTATGGTCTCACACACTCTTGCCTTTTTCCACTCTTTTGTGTCTCTTTATCCCTTAATCGAACTCAAGAAACCAAATAAAAACATCCAGCAGCAATTCAAAATGAGAAATAACCAAAACTCACAAATGGTCAAAATTTTGATTATGATAGAAAATGAATGGAATACACGGTTTGTAGGGTTTCAATAATTATCCAAAATTCACACAAGTCCGTAACAGATTTTGATCACTCTTCCACCGATGATTTACGATGAAACCCGATAACAATGATGGTTCAAGAACCCCAAGAACGTGAAAGGCAAGATTGTTGAGCCTTAACCCGTTATCTAGCAAGATAAGAACTAAGACTACGAAGGATATAAACGCCACACCAAGAAACCTTAGGTTCACTCAAGAATAAAGGTGATAAGTTTGGTTGTTTGAACGCCACAAGACTAACTTGATAAGTTCAAAGAGTTCTTTCAAGAATAAAGAGGACACACCTCACAATAATATAAACTTGTTTTCAATATTCATAACATGATTACAAATTTCGTGGGTACCATGTTTTATTCTTGGAACAACCCTCCAAGAATAGGAAAAGCATTAATTTTAGCTTTGAAACAACACCATTACAAGAAACTTTGTGAGGCTTCCTATGCCCCCCTATGCAAGATGGATCTTGGGCTCAAAAAATTAAGAAAAATGAGAAGCAAAGATTATCTTTGGCACATGAGAGCACCACTATTATTATTGGTGACTGAACTTTAGTTATCTTGCCGGGGAATGTGACTAGGGATAATTTCACTAAATGGGATTGTCGCTTGGTTGGTTTTTTTGTTGAGAAGACAGCCACACTTCACTTAGTTAAGAAGCTTTCACTTCAATTCTGGAGAAATAGAGGGCTTGTGGATGTGACAGTGAACAAAGGTTTATTCTATTTTAGATTCAACTCAATTGAAGAAATGAACACCTTTTTAGATGAGGGACCTTGGCACCTACTTGGGAAGCCCTTAATTTTGAAGCTTTGGCAACCCAATCTTTTATCTTTAGTAAGGAAAGGCTTGATGATTTGCCTATTTCGGTGAAACTTTGGAATGTCCCAGTGGAATTATGGTCTAAAGAAGCCCTTGGCATATCACAAGTGTTGTTGGCAAACCTTTATACACTGATTTCCCTACTTCCAAAGGCGTTAGAAAGAATTTTGCAAGAGTATGTATTGAAATTAGTGTCCAAACAAGATCGGTGGACTATTTCAATGTTGATTTGGGTGTTGTAGGATGGGATACGATTATGGTTAGCTTGGATTATGAAGGTTTTCCTGAAAGATGCCAACAATGCTCCGTCTTTGGCCATAATTGTGACTACAAACCTAAGCTCAATCCAAAATCACCACCCCCTACTTCCACAAACCTATTCATCCCACCCCCACCACCCCAACCGACCACCCCACCCCCTCTATTTCCCCATCAGACTGATACCCCACCCCTAGATCAATCCTTGATGAGGAACCTTGGACTGTGGTGACCTCAAAAAAGTCAAGAGGGAACCTATTCCAAGCTGACATATTTTTTTTCGGTAAATTAAAAAAATTGTATAAACCGAAGAAGAAAACATACAAATATACAAGGGGTATACCNGAGCAAATTTAACAGATTTAAGCTTCTTATAGAGACAAAACATGGCTGTCCCAAACACCTCAATCTCCCACGCATCCTTAAGAACAGCCCAGAAGCCTTCGAAATCCATCCAAAAATCAAAGAACTTAAAAGAAGGCTTAGGTCTTGCTGAGTTAGCCCTAAGCTGAATAATAATAGGAGAGTGATCAGAGATACCCGGGGTGTGAAAATGGCAAGAAGTAGCAGGAAACAACATAGCCCAATCACCGTTAACCAGGGCTCTATCGAGCTTGCGCATCTTGCTACCCTCACCAACTTGACCATTCCACCAGGTGAATTGACAGCCACTATAAGGGAGGTCGAGAACCTCCAAATGATCAAGACAAGAAGCAAAGTCAATTGAGCTATCATTCCACTTGAAATCACCACCACAATGCTCAATAGGCTTCAAAATAGCATTAAAGTCACCAAGAATTAGCCAAGGCTTCCCCTGACTTAATGTCTTATGAGAGCCAAGTTTTTCCCACAAAGGCTTCCTGGAGATAGCATCATTGGCTGCATACACCACAGAGACAAAGAAATCTGTCTTTTCATGGAGAATGGTTAGCTTACAAAACATAGCTTGATCAAAGGCATCAATTAGAAGAACATCCAAAATCTTGGGATCCCAAGCTAAGACAATTCTACCTTTGCTAGTAGGAGAATGGTTAGCAAAGGTAGCCCAATTGGGAAAAACAGATCTAGAAAGTCCAGCAAAATTATGACACTTGATCTTAGTCTCAACTAAAGCACAAAAAGATAATTTAAAGTCTTTACAAAGTTTTCTAACTTCAGCTTGCTTTAGAAGGCCATTAAGCCCTCTTATATTCCAAGAAGCTAAATTAATCATAAAAAGGGGGGGAGAGAGTCACCATTCTCAGGGGGAGCCTGAGTAACTTGATCAGCCAATAAGAAAAAGCCTTCAGCCGTTCGCTTCTTTTTCAACCTCTTCAAAGCTGATTTAGAGAGCTTGGGAGAAGGACCAGGTTGGATAGTGATATTGACAATTGAGGAAGCTTTGGGGGGAGCCAAACTCAATGTAGAGTCAGAAGAGGCTTGAGGCTCATTTTTAGCCTCACAAGGCACAATGAGACCCTTACCCTTCCTTTTGCTAACCACCTGAGTCCATTCATTGACTTGGTCTTCCACATGGATGGTATTAAGAGGAAAGGGAGGAGAGATTTCACCTTTTGGCTCCTCATAAACCATAAGCTCCCTATTATCTTGGGGAGAAGAATCTTTGCTAGCGGTTTCTTCCTCACTAGCTAGATTATTCTTAGGGGCCACTTTAGCATCACAATCATGACCAAAGAGGCAACATTTAACACATCTCTTAGGTAGACACTCATACTCCACCTCCACCACCACTGGATCCCATCCGTCAAGGCCAAGGTCAATGGTGAAGAACTTAATCGAATCAGAGGAGGCTGAAATTTTCACACAAACTCTAGCATAATCATGTCTATAACTAGAGGCAGTAGCATTGTCAGAGTGAGAAGGGATACCCACAGCACTAGCAATGTGACTTAGAGCTTCTTCAGTCCATAATTCAATTGGAACATTCCACAATTTAACCCAAATTGGAAGGGTTGAAAGTTTCTCCTTTGAGAATTTAACATTTGGCTGCCACTCTTGAAGCACAACAGGACTACCTAAGAGGTGCCAAGGTCCATCTTCCAAGACTGAGTTTCTATCCTCCACAGAGCCAAATTTGAAATAGAAAAGGCCTCTGGCAGCCGAGACCTCCTGAATTCCTCTTTTAGCCCAAAGTTGCAAAGCAATTTTCTTAACTAAGTGTAAAGGAGCTGCCCTTCCAACAAAGTAGCCAACAAGGCAGCCTTCCCACCTAGAAAAGTTCTCTTTAGTAATATAATCAGGAAGCTTAACTGTGACATTACCATTTTCCGTAAAGGAAGAGCTCACATAACCTAAGCTTAGCTTCTTTTTCAGGTTACCTTTAACCTTTTCAGCCCATGAACCAGCCGGTTTCTCATGAGCAGCACTTTTATTAGCTAAAAGGTCTTTATAAACTCTATTCTCATGCAGCTTTTCAGAAGAAGAAGTTGGGGAAGGAGGAGAAGAGCTCACCTTCTGTTTTCCATTAGAATCTGGTTTAGGAGAGAGAGAGATTTCTCCAAGCTCAAACCCACGACCATGGCAGCCCTTGACATCTTTGGTAGAAGTCAAATCCACCTTGTCACTCACAATCAAAGCTGAGGTTGAGCTAAGGGAGGAGAGAGGATCTGCCACCAGCTTTGGAACTCCACCCACGTTCACATCATTGTCATAGAAAAGAGAAATATCTTCTTTCTCTTTCCCTTCAATCAAAACACCATCTACTTTCTCTTTCCCCTTAGACAAAGAAGCTGCCACCTGTCGCCCTAAGGGGCTGTCCACGTCATGATGGGAGAGAGGAGCCTTATCTAATAAAGAATTACCTTTTTGAGTGTCCTTTCCTTTATTTGAAAGGATAGTAGTAGATTGTTGACCAAGTTGAAGCTTGGGAGCTAGAGCCTCACTCTTCCCCAAGCTGACCACATCACACCCACTTGCCAAAAAGGAGCTGTCACCTCTCCCTTTTGATATGTTTGGCAGCTGCTTTTCCTCTTCTCCAAGCAAGATGATTTGAGACAAGCTTGATTTGTCTTCTATCAAAGGACACTCATCATTACCTTTGACAGAGAGGTAATGAGTATCATCTTCAACCTTTGGAGCTCTAGGCAAGCTGGTTGATCTCCGAGCACCACCTCTAGCTCCTCCTCTTATGCTACTTCTCTTTAGACTTGAACGAAGTTGGTCTGAAAGAGTCAGCTCAAGTAAATTGCTCTGATTGTGATCAGAAGAAATAAAATTGTCTCTAAGCTTTGAATGATCAGAAATAATCTCTTTTGCAACTAATAAACTCGAAGCTTCCTTGGACTGAGCTTCTAACTTCCCAGGCTCAACAAAACCACTCTCTGGTCCAAATTTCTTCGTATTAGAACCTTGCTTAAGAGCATTAAAACCAATAACATGGGTTTTAGCTTCCCTAGCTCCCTTAGTAACCATATCATTCAAAACAGCATGGCCATTGAAAGACACTCCAAGCTTAGCTTGCCCACTAGCTGAATCTTTCTTAACACCACCTGAAACTTGCTTACCAACATCTGCAGCGTGCTTAATGTACTCATCATCAACCATTGTTAGAGGTCGTGGCCTCCCCTAAGGGAGGGAGAGGCTAAAACAAAAACCAGAATTCTAGAGAGAGGGGAGAGTTTCTCTCACTAAAAAAACCAGGCTTCAATGTAATTCAACCATGAAGCTAAACCTAGGCACATGGCGATCGAACCAAATCAGCTTAGCCCACCTCACACACTCCCTATCTGGAGCAAGGGCTTTATATGTATCTTTAACAGAGAAAAGCCCTTTCTTGCTAGGGGTCCAAGCCCAAGAATCCCTCACTTGACCCTTGGGAGAGGGGAGAGGGGTATCTCTAATCTCTATAAGCTCAAAAGAATTTGAAGAGGGCCAATTCCAGCGCCCACTTCGAATCACCTTACTCACTCTAGAGTCAATATCCCATATTGTACCCGAGAGAAGCCTTGGGCCAAATTTGGTAATGAGAACCCCAAAGGGTGCCATTGATCAGTAAGAAGCCTCACAGACTCCCCATTGCCAATAGTAACTTTGCAAAAAAGAGAGAATTTATCCCTCAATTTCAGAATCTTTCTTCAAACCCAAGAGCAAGCAGAAGGAATATGAGTAATAAAAATGAAGCTCGTTTTCACTAAAAAGGTGAAGCGCCAATCCTTCCACAAGGAATAGCAATCATTTGAGATTAAGAACCAAAGGTGAACCATTTTTTTTTGAGCCTCCTTAGGGGCTGAATATGTTAATATGCTTCAAGTACATTTTTGTAATGGGTTGAGATTTAGTTTGCTTATTTTTTGGGTTCAGAGTAGTTTTGGCTTTAGCTAGATAGGCTTATCTCTTTTTTGCTTTTGTGGCTTTCTATATCTTTGGGTATGCCCCATGAATATTTGTTTGTATTTTTCAGGTTAAAACAATTTTTGCTTACAGAAAAAAAGTCAGTTTGAGTACATGCCTAGCCTAAAAGATCCAAGTTTAGCCAAGTTTGTCTAGTTTGGGCCTAAACACGTCTCATTGGGTCATTTTGACTACGTATGGCACTAGAAGCACCTAATTATTATCCCAAATATAGTTTTTGTGTTATCAGTTCCAGTACATGACATGCTCAAACGATCCAAGTTTAATGAAGTTCATCTAGTTTGGCCCTAAACACGTCTCATTGAATATTTTTTACGCCATATGGCACTAGAAGCACCTAAAATGACCCTAGAACTCCAAATTCTTATCTCAAACCTGTTTTGGGTGTCAAAAGTTAGTTCGAGTACATGCTAACCAAAATATCCAAGTTTAGCCAAGTTCATCTAGTTTGAGCCTAAACACGTCCCGTTGGTTCTTTTTGACTCCGTATGGCAATAGAAGCAGCTTAAACGGCCACAACACTCCAAATTCTTATCCCAAACGTGTTTTAGGTGTCAAAAATCAGTTGAGTACATGCCATGCGCAAAAGATCCAAGTTTAGCCATGTTCCTCTAGTTTGGGTCACACACATCCCATTTGGTCTTTTTGACTCCGTATAGCACTAGAAGCACCTAAAACGACCAAGACACTCCAAATTTTTATCCCAAATGTGTTTTGAGAGACAAAAGTCAGATCAAGTACATGTCATGCCCAAAAGATCCAAGTTTAGCAAAGTTCATCTAGTTTGGGCCTAAAGACGTCTCATTGGGTCTTTTTTGACTCCGTATGGCACTAGAAGCACCTAAAATGACCATAAAACCCCAAATTCTTAACCCGAATGTGTTTTGGATGTCAAAAGTCATTTTGAGTACATGTCATGCCCAAAAGATCCAAGTTTAGCCAAGTTCATTTAGTTTGGGCCTAAACACATACCATTGTGTTTTTGACTCTATATGGCACTAGAAGCTCCTAAAACGACCACTACGCACCAAAAGTCAGTTTCGAGTACATTTTTTCTTTGTTTTTTTGGTAAACAATTTTTTTCGGTGAGTTAAAATTTCATTAACTGAAGCATAATTTACAAATATTCAAAGGGCTTACCCCAGGCATATTTATAAGATTGGCTGAGCAAGACGGGAAAGAGAAAGACCACTTGCTATATATTATCCAATCCCTAACTTTAACTTAACTGCCTACAAAAAATAAACTCTAGAAATTTTCCCACACCACACGAGGTAGGAGAAACAGAAAAACATAAGTCTGATATAGAACTTAACAAACATAAAACTCTTGATTTAACAAACAACCAAGAAACCTCTAAAACCAATTTCAGTGAACAAAAACAGCCCATTAATCGCGTAATGGGGAAGGGAAAGGTACCACCCCCCTCAAGAGGAGCCTTAGATCTAAAGAAGCTAGCGCTTCAAGGAAGAACCTCTTTCCCAGTGCTGCCTTGTGTTTAGGAAAATTTCTATGAGAGAGAGCGGAAGAGAGACGCATCTCTAAACTTGCTCTTTCCCTTGGACAAAGAAGGACCTGCTGAGCTGGCACCTTGGTTGGATGCTAAACTGACACCTTGATTAGATGCTCTTTCAATCAAATTAGGATAAATATCTAAGGAGAAAATAATCTCCATTGTCCTATAAAATTTGGAATCAAATCATTTCTCTCATAGGAGAGAAAAATAGTAGGCTCCAATTTTGAACCAAGAACCTCTCCTTCACTTTGTTTTGGAGAGAGATATAGTAGGCTTCAAAAAGGAGCTCACACCTCCTTCACTTTAATTGGAGAGAGAAATAGTAGTATTAAAAAAGGAACTGCCACCTCCATCCTTTACCACTGCTACATGAGCCAATTTATCCCCTCCAGAAAAAAAGAGTTCATCTTCAACCTCAAGAAATCTGGGCAAGCTTGAAAAACTCTGAGCACCACCCCTAGAACTTCCATGGGAGCCTATAATCTTAGATAAACTAGCTCTCAACTGATCTGAAAGAGAGATAGTAGATTTAAAATCCAAAACTTGGTTACCTTGCATAAGAGGCCTCTCCTTAGGAATATAGCCTTGGATGTCTCCATGAGCCTTGGACACCTTCTACATAATGGAGCCTTGGATGTCTCCATGAGCCTTGGACACCTTGTACATAATGGAGTCTTGGATGTTTCCAAGAGCGATAACTTCACCCTCCTTGGCTGATAGAGACCTGCCAATAATGTGATAGACTCCCTGATTCAAACTAGGATTCTCCTTAAGATAACGTAAGGTCTTCGACTGACCAAGACATTAAATACGTCCCCCAAGTGATTCACCACCCCCCTTAGCTGAGAGAGAAAGAGGACAACCTTCTATGGAGATATCCTCTTGAGCTTCAAAACTCAAAAGCTGGCTTTGAAATTTGAGATGCTTTCTTCCCTCCATGATCAACTAGAGCTTTCTTTAGAGAAGAAATAGCCTTAAGCTATAAGAAACCTTGGCTAGTACCCCATAAGTGGGTTTGTCACCCACCTCGGTTAATAGAGATCGACCAACAATGGAGTTTCCTCCCTCCCGAAACAGGAGATCAAAAATCAGAAAACCTATAGAGATGGGAGAGCTTCTCTCTCTAGAAGTTGAAATGGTAAACAAACAAACCAAAATATACTTACCCATATACAAGGGGCATACCCCAGGAAATACAAAATTAGAGCCTAATCAAAGACATAAGATCAAATTTTAAAACTATCGAACCCAGCAGCATGTTCTCGAACTGATTTTTAACACCCAAAACATGTTTGGGATAAGAATTTGGATTGTTTTGGGTTGTTTTAGGTACTTCTAGTGACATACGGAGTCAAAAGATCCAATGTGACATGTTTAGGCCCAAACTAGATGAACACGGGCTAAACTTGGATCTTTTGAGAATGTCATATACTCGAACTAACTTTTGACACTCAAAACACATTTGGGATAAGAATTTGGACTGTTATGGTCATTTTAGGAGCTTCTAGCGCCATACAGAGTCAAAAAACCCCATTGGACATGTTTAGGCCCAAACCAGATGAACTTGGCTAAATTTGGATCTTTTGAGCATTATTTTCGGTAAATTAAAAAATTGTATAAACCGAAGAAGAAACATACAAATATACAAGGGGCATACCCCAGGAAAAAGACACAAACAAAAAGGAACCAGCCAACACACAAGCTGGAGGCACCCAAACACTAACAAAAGATTACAAGAGATAACAGCCTAAAGAAACAGAAGAACCAAGCTTAATTGTCAAAAATAGAGGCATTCAATCCCCAGGCAAGCTGAATGGTTTTGTTATCTTCAGTCACAGTAAATCCTTTAAGACTCAAAAATCTACCTTTAATGGCATTTCTAATGCAAGCCAATACCACTTTCTTGTCCCTCATTTTACCCTCAAAGACTCGATTATTTCTCTCTCTCCAGATATGATAGACAAACGAGCTGAATATAAGCTTCAACATAAGGCTCAAGAAGTAACCTTTCTTAACTTTCACAAGGAGCCAGGAGATAAGTTGATTCCAGTTCCTCGGAGAAGACACCAAGCCACACAAACCAACCAAATTCTGCCAAATAAAGCTAGAATAAGGGCAAGAAACAAACAAGTGTTCAGAAGATTCTGAAGGATGCAAGCAAAGTACACAACTACTAACATTGGAGAACCCAGGAGAGGAGGTCCAAGCAGCCAATCTATCCGCAGTTGCAACCCTATTAAGAACAGCAAGCCAAGTAATAAAGCTATATCTGGGAATATGCTTCTTAAACCAAATAAGAGGAGCCCATCTCACTTTTTCACCCGCTGGAGCCAGTTTCCTATAAGTGTGCCCCACAGAGAAAAAGACCAAAGGGAGAAAGAGTCCAAATCCAAGAGTCCAAAGAGGACTCTTTAGGAGGGGGAAGATGGATCTCTCTAAT
>QANY01011772.1:69513-119155 GCA_003255025.1 Datisca glomerata | reverse complement strand
TGAACTGGGTTTTACAGAAGGGTCTCTTCCAGTTAGATATCTTGGTGTCCCACTCATTACAACCAAGCTTACCAAATCAGATTGTCAAGGTTTGGTTGACAGACTCACTATGAGAATCAGTTCTTGGGAATCAAAGTATTTGTCTTATGTTGGAAGACTCCAACTTATCAAGTCTGTCCTTATGGCTATGGTCAACTTTTGGAGTGGTCTCTTCATTCTCCCTAAAAGAGTGGTGAAGACGGTCCAATGCTTGGTAAGAAATTTTCTATGGTATAGCCAAGATACTAAAGCTTCTGGGGCCAAGGTAGCTTGGGCAGACCTATGTTTTGACAAGGTACAAGGTGGGTTGGGCCTTAGGGACTTGGTTCTAGCTAATGAAGTTGCTATAGCCAAACACTTATGGTTCTTGCTACTCCCTTCTAAAAGATCACTTTGGAAAGATTGGTGTCAAACATACCTAATCAGAAAGAGTTCAATTTTCTTGGTTTCCATTCCTTCAAACTCATCTTGGGTTTGGAGAAAGCTTCTCAAGCTCAGGAGCAAGTTTCTGCCCTTTTGCTCTATAACTATTGGAGATGGTACTACTGTGAAGCTTCTTACAGATAATTGGCATCCTCTAGGTGTCCTTTGGGCCAGATTTGGGCAAAGACTTTTGTCAGGAACTTCTTGGACTATGGACTCTATGGTGACTGTTGTCATTCAAGACAATCAATGGCATTGGCCAACTTCAAACACCTTTGAGTTTCTTGAGATTAGAAGTGTTCCAATTCCTCCTCCCCAAGCTCAACGACAAGATGTTTGGAAATGGAGTTCAACTCAGAATGGAGATTTCTCTCTAAGCCTAACCTATAAGGCACTGTCCCCTACAAGACAACCGGTTAAGTGGGCAAAGGTGATATGGTTCTCTAAACACATCCCAAGGTGCAGCTTTATCTCTTGGTTGGCTTTGAGAAACAAACTTACCACTAGAGATAGGGTTGCACAATGGGACCAAACACCAGGGTTTTCTTCTGATTGTGTGTGTTGTGTTGGCTACCAGGAGACACATGAGCATCTTTTTATCAATTGTTGTTATGCAGTCAGAGTATGGGCCACACTTGTGAACAAATGTGATCTACACTACCAGGTTAGGGATTGGGATCAGTTTGTAGATTGGATGCTAGCTTATGCAACAGGGAAGTCACTCAAAGGAGTCCTAGTTAAGCTAGCTTTTACTTCCTTCATCTATTATATATGGAGAGAAAGAAATGCAAGGATTTTTGAAGGCAAAATCAGAGATTCCAAAATCCTAACTGAAGCTATTTCACAATTAGTCAGATTAAGGCTTTGGGATTCGAAGTGTTTTGGCACTAATGATACTAATCTACGTTTAGTGGATAGATGGGGTCTTAACCCAAGCATTTTGTAAACCTTGGCTGTCTTATGAAGCATTGATATCTAATTTCAGTACTTTACATATTACCAGTTTAATTTGCGTGCAGATCTTAAGCCTCTAATAAGGCTCTAATTTTGTACTTCCTGGGGTATGCCCCTTGTACATGTGTAAGTATCTTTTGGTTTATACAATTTGTTTACCCAAAAAAAAAGTCTCAACTAAAGCACAAAAAGATAATTTAAAGTCTTTACAAAGTTTCCTAACTTCAGCTTGCTTTAGAAGGCCATTAAGCCCTCTTATATTCCAAGAAGCTAAATTAATCATAAAAAAAGGGGGGGGAGAGTCACCATTCTCAGGGGGAGCCTGAGTAACTTGATCAGCCAATAAGAAAGAGCCTTCAGCCTTTCGCTTCTTTTTCAACCTCTTCAAAGCTGATTTAGAGAGCTTGGGAGAAGGACCAGGTTGGATAGTGATATTGACAATTGAGGAAGCTTTGGGGGGAGCCAAACTCAATGTAGAGTCAGAAGAGGCTTGAGGCTCATTTTTATCCTCACAAGGCTCAATGAGACCCTTACCCTTCCTTTTGCTAACCACCTGAGTCCATTCATTGTCTTGGTCTTCCACATGGATGGTATTAAGAGGAAAGGGAGGAGAGATTTCACCCTTTGGCTTCTCATAAACCATAAGCTCCCTATTATCTTGGGAAGAAGAATCTTTGCTAGCGGTTTCTTCCTCACTAGCTAGATTATTCTTAGGGGCCACTTTGGCATCACAATCATGACCAAAGAGGTAACATTTAGCACATCTCTTAGGTAGACACTCATACTCCACCTCCACCACCACTGGATCCCATCCGTCAAGGCCAAGATCAATGGTGAAAAACTTAATCAAATCAGAGGAGGCTGAAATTTTCACACAAACTCTAGAATAATCATGTCTATAACAAGAGGCAGTAGCATTGTAAGAGTGAGAAGGGATACCCACAGCACTAGCAATGTGACTTAGAGCTTCTTCAGTCCATAATTCAATTGGAACATTCCACAATTTAACCCAAATTGGAAGGGTTGAAAGTGTCTCCTTTGAGAAATTAACATTTGGCTGCCACTCTTGAAGCACAACAGGCCTACCTAAGAGGTGCCAAGGTCCATCTTCTAAGACTGAATTTCTATCCTCCACAAAGCCAAATTTGAAATAGAAAAGGCCTCTGGCAGCCGAGACCTCCTGAATTCCTCTTTTAGCCCAAAGTTGCAAAGCAATTTTCTTAACTAAGTGTAATGGAGCTGCCCTTCCAACAAAGTAGCCAACAAGGCAGCCTTCCCACCTAGAAAAATTCTCTTTAGTAATATAATCAGGAAGCTTAACTGTGACATTACCATTTTCCGTAAAGGAAGAGCTCACATAACCTAAGCTTAGCTTCTTTTTCAGGTTACCTTTAACCTTTTCAGCCCATGAACCAGCCGGTTTCTCATGAGCAACACTCTTATTAGCTAGAAGGTTTTGATAAACTCTATTCTCATGCAGCTTTTTAGAAGAAGAAGTTGGGGAAGGAGGAGAAGAGCTCACCTTCTATTTTCCATTAGAATCTGGATTAGGAGAGAGAGAGATTTCTCCAAGCTCAAACCCACGACCATGGCAGCCCTTGACATCTTTGGTAGAAGTGAAATCCACCTTGTCACTCACAATCAATGCTGAGGTTGAGCTAAGGGAGGAGAGAGGATCTGCCACCAGCTTTGGAACTCCACCCACGTTCACATCATTGTCATAGAAAAGAGAAATATCTTCTTTCTCTTTCCCTTCAATCAAAACACCATCTACTTTCTCTTTCCCCTTAGACAAAGAAGCTGCCACCTGTCGCCCTAAGGGGCTGTCCACATCATGATGGGACAGAGGAGCCTTATCTAATAAAGAATTACCTTTTTGAGTGTCCTTTCCTTTATTTGAAAGGATAGTCGTAGATTGTTGACCAAGTTGAAGCTTGGGAGCTAGAGCCTCACTTTTCCCCAAGCTGACCACATCACACCCACTTGCCAAAAAGGAGCTGTCACCTCTCCCTTTTGATATGTTTGGCAGCTGCTTTTCCTCTTCTCCAAGAAAGATGATTTGAGACAAGCTTGATTTGTCTTCTATCAAAGGACACTCATCATTACCTTTGACAGAGAGGTAATGAGTATCATCTACAACCTTTGGAGCTCTAGGCAAGCTGGTTGATCTCTGAGCACCACCTCTAGCTCCTCCTCTTATGCTACTTCTCTTTAGACTTGAACGAAGTTGGTCTGAAAGAGTCAGCTCAAGTAAATTGCTCTGATTGTGATCAGAAGAAATAAAATTGTCTCTAAGCTTTGAATGATCAGAAATAATCTCTTTTGCAACTAATAAACTCGAAGCTTCCTTAGACTGAGCTTCTAACTTCCCAGGCTCAACAAAACCACTCTCTGGTCCAAATTTCTTCGTATTGGAACCTTGCTTAAGATCATTAAAACCAAAAACATGGGTTTTAGCTTCCCTAGCTCCCTTAGTAACCATATCATTCAAAACAGCATGGCCATTGAAAGACACTCCAAGCTTAGTTGCCCACTAGCTGAATATTTCTTAACACCACCTGAAACTTGCTTACCAACATCTGCAGCGTGCTTAATGTACTCATCATTAACCATTGTTAGAGGTCGTGGCCTCCCCTAAGGGAGGGAGAGGCTAAAACTAAAACTAGAATTCTAGAGAGAGGGGAGAGTTTCTCTTAATAAAAAAACCAGGTAACTGCTTCTGGGTCTACTAACAATTCTTTTTAGAGGAGTGCAACGTGAGGACTTCCCAAGTGGTCACCCAACTTAGTACTACTCTCGCCCAAGCACGCTTAACTTCGGAGTTCTGATGGGATCCGGTGCTTTAGTGCTGGTTTGATCGCACCCCTTTTGAGCATAACATGTACTCGAACTAACTTTTGACACCCAAACCACATTTGGGATAATAATTTGGAGTGTTATGATCATTTTAGATTCTTCTAGCTTACCTCTAATCCTTCTTGGAGTTGGAGGAAGATTCTGAAAGTTAGAGACAAGTTTGCTGGGTTTTGCAAGCCTCAAGTGGGTGCGATTGGTTCAAAGGTTTGTGCCTAGGATTCATTTTAGTAAAGTGAGCTCCGTGATTAAAAATGGGACCTGGAACTGGCCTACTTCTAACTCCCATGAGCTTATTACTATACGAGAGGTTCCTCTCTCTCCCCCTAGGGAGCACTCCTTGGACTCTTGGCTTTTGACTCATACTCCTTCTGGTCTTTTCTATATGGGGCATACCTGCATGGCTATTGCTCCAGCTGGTGATAAAGTGAGATGGCCCCCACTCATTTGGTTTATGAAGCACATTCCTAGATATAACTTCACAATTAGAGAGGTCCATCTTCCCCCTCCTACAGAGTCCTCTTTGGACTCTTAGATTTGGACTCTTTCTCCCTCTAGTCTTTTCTCTGTGGGCACACTAATATGAAACTGGCTCCAGCTGGTGAAAAAGTGAGATGGGCTCCTCTTATTTGGTTTAAGAAGCATATTCCCAGATTTAGCTTTATTACTTGGCTTGCTGTTCTTAATAGGCTTGCAACTGCGGATAGATTGGCTGCTTGGACCTCCTCTCCTGGGTTTTCCAATGTTAGTAGTTGTGTACTTTGCTTGCATCCTTCAGAATCTTCTGAACACCTGTTTGTTTCTTGCCCTTATTCTAGCTTTATTTGGCAGAATTTGGTTGGTTTGTGTGGCTTGGTGTCTTCTCCTAGGAACTGGAATCAACTTATCTTCTGGCTCCTTGTGAAAGTTAAGAAAGGTTACTTCTTGAGCCTTATGTTGAAGCTTATATTCAGCTCGTTTGTCTATCATATCTGGAGAGAGAGAAATAATCGAGTCTTTGAGGGCAAAATGAGGGACAAGAAAGTCGTCTTGGCTTGCATTACAAATGCCACTAAATGTAGATTTTTGAGTCTTAAAGGGTTTTCTGTGACGGAGGATAACAAAACCATTCAGCTTGCCTGGGGATTGAATGCTTCTATTTTTGACAATTAAGCTTCGCTCTTCTGTTTCTTTAGGCTGTTATCTCTTGTAATCTTCTGTTAGTGTTTGGGTGCGTCTAGCTTGTGTGTTGGCTTGTTCCTTTTTTGTTTCTTTTGCCTGGAGTATGCCCCTTGTATATTTATATGTTTCTTCTTCGGTTTATACAAATTTTAATTTACCGAAAAAAAAGCTTCATTGCTTGGCTTGTTGCTCTTAATAGGCTTGCAACTGGGGATAGAGTTGCTGCTTGGACATCGACTACTGGGGCTCCCCATGTCACCTTTTATGTTCTTTGCTTGCATCCTGTGGAGACCTCTGACCACTTGTTTATTTCATGCACTTTCTCTAGTCATATTTGGCAGAGATTTGGTCAGTTGCTGTAACTTGGCCACCTCCCCTTGGGAATTGGAATCAGTTGATCTTTGGCTACTTGTGAAAGCTAAGTAGGGTGACCTTTTGGGGCTTTTGTTGAAGCTTATGTTCTGCACCTTTGTCTACCATGTATGGAGAGAAAGAGATGCGAGAGTTTATTGAAGGTAGAATGAGAGATAAGAAAGTGGTTTTGGCTTGTATTGTTAATGCCATTAGGGACAGATTTTGGAGTTTTAAAGGTTTCTCTGACAATAAGAAGAATAAGAAAAGCCACCTTACCTGGGGGTTGAATGCTTCTATTTTTTATACTTAAAGTTTGGTGCTTTTTGTTCCCTTCTCTTGTTTTTAATCCTTTTGGTGGTTAAGTTGGCTCCAATCTGTGTTTAGATTGCTCCGATCTTTGTTTGCTTTGTTTTGTTCGCTGGGTCATACCCCTTGTATATTTGTAAGTATCTTCTTCGGTTAATAAAATCTTTTAATTTACCGAAAAAAACCCAATTGATATGTGTTTAGGCCCCAACTAGATGAACTTGGCTAAACTTGGATATTATGGGCATGGCATGTACTCGAACTTAATTTTGACACCCAAAACACATTTATTTCATTTTTTCGGTAAAATAAAAAATTGTATAAACCGAAGAAGAAACATACAAATATACAAGGGGCATACCCCACGAAAAAGACACAAATAAAAAGGAACCAGCCAACACACAAGCTGGAGGCACCCAAACACTAACAGAAGATTACAAGTGATAACATCCTAAAGAAACAGAAGAACCAAGCTTAATTGTCAAAAATAGAGGCATTCAATCCCCAGGCAAGCTGAATGGTTTTGTTATCTTCAGTCACAGAAAAACCTTTAAGACTCAAAAATCTACCTTTAATGGCATTTCTAATGCAAGCCAAGACCACTTTCTTGTCCCTCATTTTGCCCTCAAAGACTCGATTATTTCTCTCTCTCCAGATATGGTAGACAAACGAGCTGAACATAAGCTTCAACATAAGGCCCAAGAAGTAGCCTTTCTTAACTTTCACAAGGAGCCAGGAGATAAGTTGATTCCAGTTCCTAGGAGAAGACACCAAGCCACACAAACCAACCAAATTATGCCAAATAAAGCTAAAATAAGGGCAAGAAACAAACAGGTGTTCAGAAGATTCTGAAGGATGCAAGCAAAGTACACAACTACTAACATTGGAAGACCCAGGAGAGGAGGTCCAAGCAGCCAATCTATCCGCAGTTGCAAGCCTATTAAGAACAGCAAGCCAAGTAATAAAGCTATATCTGGGAATATGCTTCTTAAACTAAATAAGAGGAGCCCATCTCACTTTTTCACCAGCTGGAGCCAGTTTCCTATAAGTGTGCCCCACAGAGAAAAGACCAGAGGGAGAAAGAGTCTAAATCCAAGAGTCCAAAGAGTCCTTTAGGAGGGGGAAGATGGACCTCTCTAATTGTGATAAGCTCATAGGAGTTAAAAATAGGCCAGTAAAATTTACCGAAAAAAAGGCCAGTACCAAGCTGCATTCTGGATCACTGAGCTGACCTTGGTAGTCCAATCCCAACCAGTACCAAAATGAATCCTAGGACCAAACCTTTGAGAAAGAGCCCCCAAAGGGTGCCAAGGGTCCAATAGAAGAGAGATCTGCTCACCATTTCCCACAAGAGTTTTGCAATACCCAGCAAACTTGACTCTGATTTTCAGAATTTTCCTCCAACTCCAAGAAGGATTAGTGGCAAGCTTAACCAAGAAGATAGAGCTCTTCTTGATCAAGAAAAACTTGCACCAATCCGTCCAAATGGAAGCTTTATCTAAAGAGACCAGGAACCAGAAATGCTTAGCCACAACCACTTCATTAGCTAGAGCGAGATCTCTAAGGTCCAAACCTCCTTGGGACTTATCAAGGCACAAGTCACTCCAAGCCACTTTAGAACCAGAATGCTTTACAGCTGATGCGTTCGACAAGTAATTCCTAATAACCACCTGAATCATAGTTAAGATCTTCTTGGGAAGAATAAATAAGCCAGCCCAGTATTGAAAAATAGCACAGAGCACGGATTTAACCAATTGTAATCTTCCAGCATAAGAAAGGTAGTTAGACTCCCAAGACTCCCTAGCTGTGATATGGTCTACTAGGGTGATACAATCTATTTTTCTAAGCTTTGAAGTAATCAAAGGAACCCCAAGTATCTCATAGGAAGCTCCCCAATGCTGAAATTGCACAAGTCCAGAATTGCTTGAGAAGTGGATGGATGGACCCCAGACATGAAAATCTGACTTTTTTGCAGATTAGGTTGAAGACCAGACATGGCCTCAAACAAGTTTAAGCTCTCCATGATAAGTTGAACAGAAGTAATATCACCCTTACAGAAGATAAAGAGATCATCAACAAAGCACAAGTTAACAATACCAAGCTCCTTACTCCTCCAGTGATAGCCAAAGTCCGCTTTATGAGAAGCATGCTTGAGAATACCAAATAGAACCTCCATAACCAACACAAACAGATAAGGAGAGATAGGATCACCCTGTCTAAGCCCTTTAGCACAAGAGAAGTAGCCAGTCAACTCACCATTGAACACAATAGAGAAAGAAGGAGAGGAGATACACTCCATCAAATAGTTAGAGAAATGATCACGAAACCCCAAGCAGTCAACGATTCTCCCGATACTCTCCCAATTCAAGCTATCATAAGCCTTTTTGATATCAACCTTGAAAGCACATCTGGGACTATTAGAAGGCCTATGGTAACCTCTAACCAGCTCTTGAGATAAGAGGATGTTGTCAGCGATTCTCCTCCCTGGCACAAAAGCAGTCTGGTTGCTACTAATAAGATCAGGGAGCACTCTTTTAAGTCTATCAGCAAGGATTTTAGAAATGCATTTATAAACAACATTACAACACGATATAGGCCTAAAGTCACCAACCTTAGAAGGATTGGGGACCTTAGGTATAAGAGCAATGGCAGTAGAGTTAACCTGTTTCAATAATGATTGGGAGCTAAAAAACTCCAAAACAGCCTTAGTAACATATTTGCCCACAATATGCCAACATCTTTTAAAGAAACCAGCAGAGAAGCCATCTGGACTAGGGGCGTTACTACTCCCCAAACTAAACATAGTTGTGTGAACGTCTTCCTCTGTATAAGGGTGGTTGAGGATAGCTAAGTGAGCTTGAGAGAGCTTATTAGGGAGAATCTAAGAGAGAACACTCCAATCCACCTCCTGGTCATCAGTAATAAGAAAGAATTTGATCTTTGATAGCCTGGTCATCAGTAATAAGGCCACCCTCCTCATTAACCAACTGATTAATTCTGGATCTGACTCTATTCTTTTTTAGTTTTTGAAAAAAGAAAGAGAAATTTTGATCACCCAAGGCAAGCCAATCAACTCTTCTTTTTTGCCTCAGAAAATCTTCTTCTGTATTCCTGAGCTTAGTGAAACCAGCTAATCTAATTTTCTCCTCCTCTTGAAGAGAGACAACACTAGGAGAGGCAATAAGGTCAGCTTGCACTATATAGAGGGCTTCTCTAGCCATAAGAGCCCTTTTAGAAATATCTGAGCAAAAAGAGACATTAAATTTCTTAAGAGCAAATTTAACAGATTTAAGCTTCTTATAGAGACAAAACATGGCTGTCCCAAACACCTCAATCTCCCACGCATCCTTAAGAGCAGCCCAGAAGCCTTCAAAATCCATCCAAAAATCAAAGAACTTAAAAGAAGGCTTAGGTCTAGCTGAGTTAGCTCTAAGCTGAATAATAGTAGGAGAGTGATAAGAGATACCCGGGGTTTGAAAATGGCAAGAAGTAGCAGGAAATAACGTAGCCCAATCACCGTTAACCAGGGCTCTATCGAGCTTGCGCATCTTGCTATCCTCACCAACTTGACCATTCCACCAGGTGAATTGACAGCCACTATAAGGGAGGTCGAGAACCTCCAAATGATTAAGACAAGAAGAAAAATAAATTGAGCTATCATTCCACTTGAAATCACCACCACAATGCCCAATAGGCTTCAAAATAGCATTAAAGTCA
Organism: Datisca glomerata; assembly: GCA_003255025.1. Classification (NCBI taxonomy): domain Eukaryota; kingdom Viridiplantae; phylum Streptophyta; class Magnoliopsida; order Cucurbitales; family Datiscaceae; genus Datisca; species Datisca glomerata. Next base: position 109,348 of record QANY01011772.1, on the reverse strand, counting down.
CCAAGAATTAGCTAAGGCTTCCCCTGACTTAAATCTTACGGGAGCCAAGCTTTTCCCACAAAGGCTTCCTGGAGATAGCATCATTGGCTGCATACACCACAGAGACAAAGAAATCTGTCCTTTCATGAAGAATGGTTAGCTTACAAAACATAGCTTGATCAAAGGCATCAATTAGAAGAACATCCAAAATCTTGGGATCCCAAGATAAAAAAATTCTACCTTTACTAGTAGGAGAATTGTTAGCAAAGGTGACCCAATTGGGAAAAACAGATCTAGAAAGTCCAGCAAAATTATTACACTTGATCTTAGTCTCAACTAAAGCACAAAATGATAATTTAAAGTCTTTACAAAGTTTCCTAACTTCAGCTTGCTTTAGAAGGCCATTTAGCCCTCTTATATTCCAAGAAGCTAAATTAATCATAAAAAGGGGGAGAGAGAGTCACCATTCTCAGGGGGAGCCTGAGTAACTTGATCAGCCAATAAGAAAGAGCCTTCAGCCTTTCGCTTCTTTTTCAACCTCTTCAAAGCTGATTTAGAGAGCTTGGGAGAAGGACCAGGTTGGATAGTGATATTGACAATTGAGGAAGCTTTGGGGGGAGCCAAACTCAATGTAGAGTCAGAAGAGGCTTGAGGCTCATTTTTATCCTCACAAGGCACAATGAGACCCTTACCCTTCCTTTTGCTAACCACCTGAGTCCATTCATTGACTTGGTCTTCCACATGGATGGTATTAAGAGGAAAGGGAGGAGAGATTTCACCCTTTGGCTCCTCATAAACCATAAGCTCCCTATTATCTTGGGGAGAAGAATCTTTGCTAGCGGTTTCTTCCTCACTAGCTAGATTATTCTTAGGGGCCACTTTAGCATCACAATCATGACCAAAGAGGCAACATTTAGCACATCTCTTAGGTAGACACTCATACTCCACCTCCACCACCACTGGATCCCATCCGTCAAGGCCAAGGTCAATGGTGAAAAACTTAATCAAATCAGAGGAGGCTGAAATTTTCACACAAACTCTAGCATAATCATGTCTATAACCAGAGGCAGTAGCATTGTCAGAGTGAGAAGGGATACCCACAGCACTAGCAATGTGACTTAGAGCTTCTTCAGTCCATAATTCAATTGGAACATTCCACAATTTAACCCAAATTGGAAGGGTTGAAAGTTTCTCCTTTGAGAATTTAACATTTGGCTGCCACTCTTGAAGCACAACAGGCCTACCTAAGAGGTGCCAAGGTCCATCTTCTAAGACTGAGTTTCTATCCTCCACAGAGCCAAATTTGAAATAGAAAAGGCCTCTGGCAGCCGAGACCTCCTGAATTCCTCTTTTAGCCCAAAGTTGCAAAGCAATTTTCTTAACTAAGTGTAAAGGAGCTGCCCTTCCAACAAAGTAGCCAACAAGGCAGCCTTCCCACCTAGAAAAATTCTCTTTAGTAATATAATCAGGAAGCTTAACTGTGACATTACCATTTTCCGTAAAGGAAGAGCTCACATAACCTAAGCTTAGCTTCTTTTTCAGGTTACCTTTAACCTTTTCAGCCCATGAACCAGCCGGTTTCTCATGAGCAACACTCTTATTAGCTAAAAGGTCTTTATAAACTCTATTCTCATGCAGCTTTTCAGAAGAAGAAGTTGGGGAAGGAGGAGAAGAGCTCACCTTCTGTTTTCCATTAGAATCTGGTTTAGGAGAGGGAGAGATTTCTCCAAGCTCAAACCCACGACCATGGCAGCCCTTGACATCTTTGGTAGAAGTCAAATCCACCTTGTCACTCACAATCAAAGCTGAGGTTGAGCTAAGGGAGGAGAGAGGATCTGCCACCAGCTTTGGAACTCCACCCACGTTCACATCATTGTCATAGAAAAGAGAAATATCTTCTTTCTCTTTCCCTTCAATCAAAACACCATCTACTTTCTCTTTCCCCTTAGACAAAGAAGCTGCCACCTGTCGCCCTAAGGGGCTGTCCACGTCATGATGGGAGAGAGGAGCCTTCTCTAATAAATAATTACCTTTTTGAGTGTCCTTTCCTTTATTTGAAAGGATAGTAGTAGATTGTTGACCAAGTTGAAGCTTGGGAGCTAGAGCCTCACTCTTCCCCAAGCTGACCACATCACACCCACTTGCCAAAAAGGAGCTGTCACTTCTCCCTTTTGATATGTTTGGCAGCTGCTTTTCCTCTTCTCCAAGCAAGATGATTTGAGACAAGCTTGATTTGTCTTCTATCAAAGGACACTCATCATTACCTTTGACAGAGAGGTAATGAGTATCATCTTCAACCTTTGGAGCTCTAGGCAAGCTGGTTGATCTCCGAGCACCACCTCTAGCTCCTCCTCTTATGCTACTTCTCTTTAGACTTGAACGAAGTTGGTCTGAAAGAGTCAGCTCAAGTAGATTGCTCTGATTGTGATCAGAAGAAATAAAATTGTCTCTAAGCTTTGAATGCTCAGAAATAATCTCTTTTGCAACTAATAAACTCGAAGCTTCCTTGGACTGAGCTTCTAACTTCCCAGGCTCATCAAAACCACTCTCTGGTCCAAATTTCTTCGTATTAGAACCTTGCTTAAGAGCATTAAAACCAATAACATGGGTTTTAGCTTCCCTAGCTCCCTTAGTAACCATATGATTCAAAACAGCATGGCCATTGAAAGACACTCCAAGCTTAGCTTGCCCACTAGCTGAATCTTTCTTAACACCACATGAAACTTGCTTACCAACTTCTGCAGCATGCTTAATGTACTCATCATTAACCATTGTTAGAGGTCGTGGCCTCCCCTAAGGGAGGGAGAGGCTAAAACAAAAATGACAATTCTAGAGAGAGGGGAGAGTTTCTCTCACTAAAAAAACCATGTCAGAGGAGGGTAAAAAGTGGTCGTGAAGAGCCTTCCCACCTAGAAAAATTCTCTTTAGTAATATAATCAGGAAGCTTAACTGTGACATTACCATTTTCCATAAATGAAGAGCTCACATAACCTAAGCTTTGCTTCTTTTTCAGGTTACCTTTAACCTTTTCAGCCCATTAACCAGCCGGTTTCTCATGAGCAACACTCTTATTAGCTAAACGGTCTTTATAAACTCTATTCTCATGCAGCTTTTTAGAAGAAGAAGTTGGGGAAGGAGGAGAAGAGCTCACCTTATGTTTTCCATTAGAATCTGGTTTAGGAGAGAGAGAGATTTCTCCAAGCTCAAACCCACGACCATGGCAGCCCTTGACATCTTTGGTAGAAGTCAAATCCACCTTGTCACTCACAATCAAAGCTGAGGTTGAGCTAAGGGAGGAGAGAGGATCTGCCACCAGCTTTGGAACTCCACCCACGTTCACATCATTGTCATAGAAAAGAGAAATATCTTCTTTCTCTTTCCCTTCAATCAAAACACCATCTACTTTCTCTTTCCCCTTAGACAAAGAAGCTGCCACCTGTCGCCCTAAGGGGCTGTCCACGTCATGATGGGAGAGAGGAGCCTTATCTAATAAAGAATTACCTTTTTGAGTGTCCTTTCCTTTATTTGAAAGGATAGTCGTAGATTGTTGACCAAGTTGAAGCTTGGGAGCTAGAGCCTCACTCTTCCCCAAGCTGACCACATCACACCCACTTGCCAAAAAGGAGCTGTCACCTCTCCCTTTTGATATGTTTGGCAGCTGCTTTTCCTCTTCTCCAAGCAAGATGATTTGAGACAAGCTTGATTTTTCTTCTCAAAGGACACTCATCATTACCTTTGACAGAGAGGTAATGAGGATCATCTTCAACCTTTGAAGCTCTAGGCAAGCTGGTTGATCTCCGAGCACCACCTCTAGCTCCTCCTATTATGCTACTTCTCTTTAGACTTGAACGAAGTTGGTCTGAAAGAGTCAGCTCAAGTAAATTGCTCCGATTGTGATCAGAAGAAATAAAATTATCTCTAAGCTTTGAATGATCAGAAATAATCTCTTTTGCAACTAATGAACTCGAAGCTTCCTTGGACTGAGCTTCTAACTTCCCAAGCTCAACAAGACCACTCTCTGGTCCAAATTTCTTCGTATTAGAACCTTGCTTAAGAGCATTAAAACCAATAACATGGGTTTTAGCTTCCCTATCTCCCTTAGTTACCATATCATTCAAAACAGCATGGCCATTGAAAGACACTCCAAGCTTAGTTGCCCACTAGCTGAATATTTCTTAACACCACCTGAAACTTGCTTACCAACATCTGCAGCGTGCTTAATGTACTCATCATTAACCATTGTTAGAGGTCGTGGCCTCTTCTAAGGGAGGGAGAGGCTAAAACAAAAACCAGAATTCTAGAGAGAGGGGAGAGTTTCTCTCACTAAAAAACCAGAATTCTAAGAGCTATTAAGGCTTCAACCCAGTAGAGTTATGTTGTCTTAATAAATTATGGTGATATGAACCAGACCGTCGCTTTGCGATGAAACCCGATAACAATGATGGTTCAAGAACCCAAGGATCAATTTTAAAGAAGTAGAAACCATGCCCCGTTTCTGTGACACAAAGAGAACCTTAGGTATAAGTCCTATGACCCAAATTTATGCTTCAAAAAGAACCATATGTATGGTTTAGTCGCCACACTCAAGAAAAAGACAAAGGTGTTTGAAGGTGGCCAATGCCATTGATTGTCTTGAATGACAACACGCCTCATAGAGTCCATAGTCCAAGAAGCTCCTGACAAAAGTCTTTGCCCAAATCTGGCCCAAATGACACCTAGAGGATGCCAATTATCTGTAAGAAGCTTCACAGCAGTACCATCTCCAATAGTTATAGAGCAAAAGGGCAGAAACTTACTCTTGAGCTTGAGAAGCTTTCTCCAAACCCAAGATGGGTTAGAACGAATGGAAACCAAGAATATTGAACTCTTTCGGATTAGGTATGTTTGACACCAATCTTTCCAAAGAGATCTTTTAAAAGGGAGGCACAAGAACCATTCAAGTAAAGGCTATAAATATGCCTTGATAGAATGTTTCAGGGTTCAGAATTTATTATTTAAAAACTAAAGGTTATTTTTGCTTTTATCTTTGTGTTCTTGAGTAGAATATATGCTTTAAAAAACATTCAAGTAGATTGATCACCTTCTTGTGGAACGAGTGGTTAAGTTGGCTCCAATCTGTGTTTAGATTGCTCCCATCTTTGTTTGCTTTGTTTTGTTTGCCTGGGTAATGCCCCTTGTATATTTGTAAGTATCTTCTTCGGTTAATACAATCTTTTAATTTATCGAAAAAAGCCCAATTGATATGTGTTTAGGCCCAAACTAGATGAACTTATCTAAACTTGGATATTATGGGCATGACATGTACTCAAACTCAATTTTGACACCCAAAACACGTTCGGCATAAGAATTTGGAGTGTTGTGGTCGTTTTAGGTGCTTCTAGTGCCAAACAGAGTCAAAAGACCCAATGAGATGTGTTTTGGCCCAAACTAGATGAACTTGACAAAACTTGGATTTTTCGGGCATGTCCTGTACTCGAACTGACTTTTAACACTCAAAACACGTTTGAGATAATGATTTAGAGTATTTAGATCATTTTAGGTGCTTCTAGTGCCATACAGAGTTAATAAGACCCAATGAGACATGTTTAGGCCCAACGGAACATATTTAGGTCCAAAGTAAACGAACTTGGCTGAACTTAGATCTTTTGGGCAATGCATGTACTCGACCTGACTTTTGACCCAACGCGACATTGTGTGTGGTGTGTTGGCTACCAGGAGACACATGAGCATCTTTTTGTCAATTGTTGTTATTCAGCCAGAATATGGGTCACACTTGTGAACAAATGTGATCTACGCTACCAGGTTTGGGATTGGGGTCAATTTGTAGATTGGATGCTAGCTAATGCAAAAGGGAAGTCACTCAGAGGAGTCCTAGTTAAGCTAGCTTTTACTTCCTTCATCTATTATATATGGAGAGAGAAATGCAAGGATTTTTAAGGCAAAATCAGAGATTCCAAGATCCTAATGTAAGCTATCTCACAATTAGTCAGATTAAGGCTTTGGTATTAGAAGTGTTTTGGCACTAACGACACTAATCTACGTTTAGTGGATAGATGGGGTCTTAACCCAAGCATTTTGTAAACCTTGGTTGTCTTATAAAGCCTTGGTATCTAATTTCAGTACTTTACATATTACCAGTTTAATTTACGTGCAGATCTTAAGCCTCTGATTAGGCTCTAATTTTGTATTTCCTGGGGCATGCCTCTTGTACATGTGTAAGTATCTTTTTGTTTATACAACTTGTTTATCAAAAAAGGTTTCCTAAGAACTAAGGTTTCGTAAAAAACCTTTAAACACAAAAATAGAAAACTTAATAATTAAGAATAGACTATGTTAGGTTAAATAAACCATGTTTGACACCTATAGTTCCCCGACACAAAATGTCTCTTTGCTCCTCATGGCATCTCTGATCACAGTCCAATTGTCTTACAAATGGAAAAGGACTCCTATAAACCAAGAGTAAGCTTCAAGTTCTTTGAGTTTTGGTTTGAAAGAGAAGGGTTTTGGCAGCTTTTGGACAAAGTTTAGGGGGTTGAGATTTCAGGGACAGTAATGTTTAGGCTCTGTAAGAAGCTTAAGGCACTCAAAGGTGTACTGAGGAGGTTCAACCAAAGATTTTGCAGTGACCTTCCTTCTAGAGTTAAATTGGCTGAAGCACACATGGAGTCAATTCAAAACTTGTTGGGAAATGACACTTTAAATGCATTGTTACAGGCTCAGGAGAGAGATGCATGCTCCAAATTATTTAAGCTTAGACATGCTGAAGAGAGCTTTTATAGGCAGAAGTCAAGAGTACAGTGGCTTCAGTTGGGTGATCAGAACACTTCTTTCTTTTTTCAAAGCATGAAAAAGAATAGATTCAAAACCAGGATTACACACCTGACAACCAAGGCTCTCTACTTACTTCCCATAGGAGAACCAGGATCATATATTGGATTACTACAAAAATCTCTTGGGTACACCAAATGAAGAAATGAGAGTCAATTGGAGTATACTTGATTGTCCTTTGCCAACAAAGCTTGGACCTGATCAGGCTGTACCTTTGGCTCTTCCCATTGAAGAAAATGAGGTCAAGCAAGCTATTTTCAGTATGGGAAGTGGCAAAGCTCCTAGACCAGATGGTTTTTCAGTTGGGTTCTTTAAGAAAGCATGGCATGTGGTGTGGGGACGTAACTAAAGCTGTTTGGGAGTTCTTTACTACAGGTAACCTCCTAAAAGAGGTTAACTCTACTGCAATCACCTTAATACCAAAGGGTCCCTAATCCCACTAGTATTGAGGACTTTAGACCTATCTCTTGCTGCAATGTAGTCTGCATGTGCATCACAAAAATACTTGCTGAAAGACTCAAGCTTGTATTACCCAACATCGTAAGTCACAATCAAAGTGCTTTTATCCCAGGAAGGAGAATGGATGACAATATTTTTCTCTCCCAAGAATTGCTTAGAAGCTACCATAGATCACTTGGTTTGCCAAGGTGTGCTCTCAAGGTGGACCTTAAGAAAGCTTGTGATAGTGTGGACCGCTCACTAATAGGTAAAGATTTTCAATGCCTTGGCTTCCCAAATGTTTTCATTTCTTGGGTCATGGAGTGCCTTTCTTCTCCCTCATACTCAGTGAATATAAATGGTGAGCTGCATGGTTACTTTTGGGGGTGCTAAAGGAATTAGACAAGGGGATCCAATCTCTCCTTACATCTTCGTTATAATCATGGGGGTCTTGACAAGGATCTTGAGCTTTGCAGCCAAACACTCAGAGTTCCAGTTCCATTGGAGGTGCAAAGAGCTTAACTTAGTCAATCTGTGCTTTGCTGATGACCTACTCTTGTTCTGTAAAGGAGAGAGAAACAGCTTGCATGTGCTTAAGGAAGCTTTGGCCATTTTCCAAGAGCTATCAAGGTTTCAACCAAATATTTCAAAGAGTCAACTGTTCTTATCAGGGGTGAGCCCAGAGATGTCTTCTATCATTCATGCTGAACTGGGTTTTACAGAAGAGTCTCTTCCAGTTAGATATCTTGGTGTCCCACTCATTACAACCAAGCTTACCAAATCAGATTGTCAAGGTTTGGTTGACAGACTCACTATGAGAATTAGGTCTTGGATATCAAAGTATTTGTCTTATGCAGGAAGACTCCAACTTATCAAGACTGTCCTTATGGCTATGGTCAGCTTTTGGAGTGGTCTCTTCATTCTCCCTAAAAAAGTGGTGAAGACAGTCCAAAAAAAAAAGAAATTTTCTATGGAATGGCCAAGATACTAAAGCTTCTGGGGCCAAGGTAGCTTGGGTAGACCTGTGTTTTGACAAGGTACAGGGTGGGTTGGGCCTTAGGGATCTGTATCTAGCTAATGAACTTGCTATAGCCAAACACTTATGGTTCTTGCTGCTCCCTTCTAAAAGATCATTTTGGCACTAGTGGATAGATGTGGTCTTAACCCAAGCATTTTGTAAACCTTGGCTGTCTTATGAAGCCTTGATATCTAATTACAGTACTTTACATATTACCAGTTTAATTTGCGTGCAGATCTTAAGCCTCTAATTAGGCTCTAATTTTGTATTTCCTGGGGTATGCCCCTTGTACATGTGTAAGTATCTTTTGGTTTATACAATTTTTTTACCACAAAAAAAGAAATATATTTTTCTAGCCTTTCTTAGGGGTTCATGGTAATGCTTTGAGTGTTCGTATACATAATAAAGGGGGTTTCAAGCTTATTTCTAGAGGTTCCGTATTTTTTAGTATCAAAGCTTTGGTTTCTGGAAATATGTTTTTTTTCGGTAAGCAAAAAACTGTATTAACCTGAAAAATACAAACAAATATACAAGGGGCATACCTCAAGAAATAGAAAGCTACAAAGCCAAACAAGAGATAAGCCTAGCTAGCTAAAGCCAAAACAAATCTAAACCCAAAAAAATAAGCCAACTAAATCTCAATGCATTACAAAAACAAACCAAACTCCTCTGGAAACAGGTTAACTATCCTCTTTGCTCTTTATCTTCGTTATTGTATTTTTCCCCACCCTTCTACTCCTTGTTTTTTCGATTCAGAAAAAAAAATCTATTATTTTTTGTGTGGTTTTGTTAGCTAGTCTTAAAACAGCCATAAGTTTTGATTCGGAAGTCAAAACGAGCTTATTACATATCAAATCGAACTGATTTTCGTTCCCTACGAATTTCTTTTGAAGTTCAAAGCCAAATTATGTGTTTTTCATCCATTGTTGAGGTCATTAAGTTTTCTGCATCATTTTACCTAAAAATCCAAATTTTCATTGTTTTAACTCTCATCTTAACACATCTTATCTCTATCTTTTAAATTCTGCTATACTTATTTGTTTATCGTATCCATCGTTATGCTTATCATTATTCTCATATCTTATCTTATCATATCTTATCATATCATATCTTACCTTATCTTATCTTAAATTCTTGTCTTTCCTAAATTCTGTGCTTTCCTAAGTTCAACACTTTCCTAAATTCTTTGTTTCCCTAAATTTGTTTCTTGCTCAAACTTGTATTAAATTTTCTGTTTTGGAATTCCATACACATTACAAGCTATTTGAATTGTTTATAAGTGTGATTCACCTAAGAAAATAAAATAATTAGCGGGAGTGGTGTGAGAAAAACCTTGAGTGAAAAATAATATTTGACTTAAACACGAGTGACCACCCCCATCTTGCTGGTGAGGTCCTTGAATTTTTTTTTCTTTGTTTCTAACACTCTACTGCAGCAATGTCAAACCAACGTAGAGATAATGATGTTGATCATGTTCTTGAAGCTATGCTACGTGAGGCTCAACGAGGAGAGTTTGCACGTTTTAATCAACATATGGAGACCATGAGGGACGCATTAGAGCGTAAGGATTCAAGGTTGCGTGTAGTTGAAAGAGCAACACCAAATCACAACGAAGGGAGAAAAGGAGGTAGAAACAGAGAATACCTCAAGTTGATGACTTGGAACATGAAGATTTTGATTATAATGAAGAGGATGATGATATAATTTTTGAAAGGGTCGTGCCTAGAGGTGGAGGAAGAGAAGGTCGTGGTTTTGAGAGGTAGAGGAAGAATGCGCAAAATCAATTTCATGGTAGAAACCGAGGCAATGGCGATTTTGTAGATAAAAATTTGGGAAGCATTAAACTTAAGATACCTCATTTTCAAGGTCAATCAGATCCGGAGGCGTATTTAGAATGAGAAAAGAAGGTGGAACTCATATTTGATTGTCATCACTTTAATGAGGAGAAGAAGGTCAAGTTGGAGGTTACACAATTTCCAGATTATGGTATAGCTTGGTGGGATAAATTGGTGACTAGTGGAAGAAGAAACTTGGAGAAACCAATTGAGACTTGACATGATCTCAAATCTACAATGAGGAAGAGATTTGTACCTAGGCATTTTCATAGGGAACTTGTGCAGAAACTTTAAGTTCTTAGACAAGGCAGTAGGGGTGTGGATGATTACTACAATGAGATGGAAATGCTCATGACTAGGGCAATTTTCATAGGGAGCTTGTGCAAAAACTTCAAGGTCTTAGACAAGGCAGTAGGGGTGTGGATGATTACTACAATGAGATGGAAATGCTCATGACTAGGCAAGCTATAGAGGAGGATGTGGAGACAACTGTGGCTCGTTTCTTGGCTGGTTTGAACAAGGAGATAGCTGACCGGGTGGATTTGCAACCTTATGTGGTGTTAGAGGAGATGGTGCACATTGTCATCAAGGTGGAAAGGCAACTCCAAGGAAGAGGGGCAGCAAGATATGTTTCCAACCCTTATTCCAACTCTAATTCTACTTGGAAAAGGGATGGAAAGAGTGATTTTAAGGGTGGAAATAAGGCTGCTTATGACGGTGCAAAGGGAAAGGTAGATACGATTTTCAAAGAAAAATCTAAAATTGAAGAGCCTAAAGGGAGAAATAGAGACATTAAGTGTTGGAAGTGTCAAGATATAGGTCATATTAGCAAGGAGGGCCCTAACTAATGTGGTGAGTACATTATTAATTAATAGATTGGGGTTGTACTACACTACACGCACGATCATACAAGCCTAGGTGGTTTAATGATTGTGGTGATGTCAAGGTAAATACGCAATCTATTATCTCATTGTCAATTGGTAAATATCATGACGAGGTATTGTGTGATGTGGTTCCTATGCATGCTGGAAATATTTTGCTTGGTAGACCATGGCAATTTGATAGGAGAGCTATTCATTATGGGTACCTCAATAGGTATTCATTCTCCAATTTTTTTTTTTGGAAAATGCTTTGGGCTGAGTCACCTAGTGAGAGAAGCTCTCCCCTCTCTCTAGAATTCTGGTTTTAGTTTTTTGCCTCTCCCTCCCTTAATGGAGGCCACGACCTCTAACAATGGTTAATGATGAGTACATTAAGCATGCTGCAAATGTTGGTAAGCAAGTTTCAGGTGGTGTTAAGAAAGATTCAGCTAGTGGTCAAGCTAAGCTTGGAGTGTCTTTCAATGGCCATGCTGTTTTGAATGATATGGTTACTATGGGAGCTGGGGAAGCTAATGCCCATGTTATTGGTTTTAATGCTCTTAAGCAAGGTTCTAATACTAAGAAATTTGGACCAGAGAGTGGTTTCATTGAACTTGGGAAGTTAGAAGCTCAGTCCAAGCTGACTTTATTGCCTCTCCTAGTGTCGTCTCTCTTCAAGAGGAGGGGAAAATTAGATTTGCTGATTTCACTAAACTCAGGAATGCAGAAAAATTTTCTGAGGCAAAAAACAGAGTTGATTGGCTTGCCTTGGGTGATCAAAATTCCTCTTTCTTTTTTCAGAAACTAAAGAAGAATAGAGTCCGATCCAGAATTAATCAGTTGGTTAATGAGGAGGGTGACCTTATTACTAATGACCAGGCTATCAAAGATCAAATTCCTTCTTATTATGGGAATCTTCTTGGGACATCTCACATTGATCAGGAGGTGGATTGGAGTGTTCTCTCTCAGATTCTCCCTAATAAGCTCTCTCAAGCTCACTTAGCTATCCTCAACCACTCCTATACAGAGGAAGACGTTCACACAACTATGTTTAGTTTGGGGAGTAGAAAAGCCCCTGGTCCAAATGGCTTCTCTGCTGGTTTCTTCAAAAGATGTTGTTGGCATATTGTGGGCAAAGATGTTACTAAGGCTATTTTGGAGTTTTTTAGCTCCCAATCATTATTGAAACAGGTTAATTCTACTGCCATTACTCTTATCCCTAAGGTCCCCAATCCTTCTAAGGTTGGTGATTTTAGGCCTATCTCTAGCTGTAATGTTGTTTATAAATGCATCTCTAAAATGCTTGCTGATAGACTTAAGAGAGTGCTCCCTGATCTAATTAGTAGCAACCAGACTGCTTTTGTGCCTGAGAGGAGAATTGCTGACAACATTCTCTTATCTCAAGAGCTGGTTAGAGGTTACCATAGGCCTTCTAATAGTCCCAGATGTGTTTTTAAGGTTGATATCAAAAAAGCTTATGATAGCTTGAATTGGGAGAGTATCGGCAGAATCTTTGACTGCTTAGGATTTCCTGATCATTTCTCTAACTGTGTGATGGAGTGTATCTCCTCTCCTTCTTTCTCTATTATGGTCGATGGTGAGTTGAATGGCATCTTCTCAGGTGCTAAAGGGCTTAGACAGGGTGATCCTATCTCTCTCTATTTGTTTGTGTTGGTTATGGAGGTTCTATGTGGTATTCTCAAGCATGCTTCTCATAAAACTGACTTTGGCTATCACTGGAGGTGTAAGGAGCTTGGTATTATTAACTTGTGCTTTGCTGATGATCTCTTTATTTTCTGTAAGGGTGATATTACTTCTGTTCAACTTATTATGGAGAGCTTAAACTTGTTTGAGGCTATGTCTGGTCTTCAACCTAATCTACAAAAAAGTCAGATTTTCATGTCTGGGGTCCAGCCATCCACTTCTCAAGCAATTCTGGACTTGTGCAATTTCAGCATTGAGGAGCTTCCTATGAGATACTTGGGGGTTCCTTTGATTTTCTCAAAACTTAGAAAAACAGATTGTATCACCCTAGTAGACCATATCACAGCTAGGGTGAAGTCTTGGGAGTCTAACTACCTTTCTTATGCTGAAAGATTATAGCTGGTTAAATCCATGCTCTATGCTATTTTTCAATACTGGGCTGGCTTATTTATTCTTCCCAAGAAGATCTTAAACATGATTCAGGTGGTTATTAAGAATTACTTGTGAACGCGTCGGCTGTAAAGCATTCTGGTGCTAAAGTGGCTTGGAGTGACTTGTGCCTTGATAAGTCCCAAGGAGGTGTGGACCTTAGAGATCTCTCTCTAGCTAATGAAGTGGTTGTGGCTCAGCATTTCTGGTTTATGGTCTCTTTGGATAAAGCTTCACTTTGGAAGGATTGGTGTAAGTTTTTCTTGATCAAGAAGAACTATATCTTCTTGGTTAAGCTTGCCACTAATCCTTCTTGGAGTTGGAGGAAAATTCTGAAAATCAAAGACAAGTTTGCTGGGTATTGCAATGCTCTTGTGGAAAATGGTGAGCAGACTTCTCTTCTCTTGGACCGTTGGCACCCTTTGGGTGCTCTTTCTCAAAGGTTTGGGCCTAGGATTCTTTGTGGTACTGGTTGGGATTGGACTACCAAGGTGGGGTCCGTGATCCAGAATGCAGCTTGGAACTGGCCTATTTCTAACTCGCATGAGCTTATCACAATTAGAGAGGTCCATCTTCCCCCTCCTAAAGAGTCCTCTTTGGACTCTTGGATTTGGACTCTTTCTCCCTCTAGTCTTTTCTCTGTGGGGCACACTTATAGGAAACTGGCTCCAGCTGGTCAAAAAGTGAGATGGGCTCCTCTTATTTGGTTTAAGAAGCTATTCCCAGATATAGCTTTATTACTTGGCTTGCTGTTTTTAATAGGCTTGCAACCGTGGATAGATTGACTGCTTGGACCTCCTCTCCTGGGTCTTCCAATGTTAGCAGTTGTGTACTTTGCTTGCATCCTTCGGAATCTTCTGAACACTTATTTGTTTCTTGCCCTTATTCTAGTTTTATTTGGCAGAAATTGGTTGGTTTGTGTGGCTTGGTGTCTTCTCCTAGGAACTGGTATCAAGTTATCTCATGGCTCCTTGTGAAAGTTAAGAAAGGCTACTTCTTGGGCCTTATGTTGAAGCTTATGTTCAGCTCCTTTGTCTACCATATCTGGAGAGACAGAAATAATCGAGTCTTTGAGGGCAAAATGAGGGACAAGAAAGTGGTCATGGCTTGCATTACAAATACCATTAGAGGTAGATTTTTTAGTCTTAAAGGATTCTCTGTGACTGCGGAAAATAAAATCATTCAGCTTGCCTGGGGATTGAGTGATTATATTTTCGACAATTAAGCTTGGTTCTTCTGTTTCTTTAGGCTGTTATTTCTTGTAACCTTCTATTAGTGTTTGGGTGCCTCTATCTTGTGTGTTGGTTGGTTCCTTTTTTGTTTCTTTTGCCTGGGGTATGCCCCTTGTATTTTTGTATTTTTCTTCTTCGGTTTTTACAAATTTTTAATTTACCGAAAAAAAATTATTCATTCTCCAAGGATGGACGGAAAACTATACTTACACCACTTTCCTCAAAAGAAGTGTATGTAGACCAATGTAAAATGGAAATGATGAGAGTGGAGGCTGAAAATAATGAAAAAAGTGAGTAAGAAAAGTGCTTTAGAGAGTGAAAAGAATTATGGAAAAAAAAAGGAGAGAAAAGTGCTTTAGAGAGTAAAAAGAAAAAGAGTGAAAAGAAATAGGGAAAAGTAAAAGGAGAGAAAAATGCAAAGAGTGTGAGTTTAATTGCCATGGCAAGTGAGGTTAGACATGCATTGTACTCCAATCGGCCTATATGTGTACTCTTGTACAAATGGGCTTATTTTGCAACTAATGAACTTAAACCCTCTTTGCCTAGTGGTTTGTTGATCTTTTGAAGAAATTTGAAGACTTGTTTTCCGAGGAGATGCCAAGTGGTTTACCACCAATTAGAGGCATAAAACATCAAATTGGCTTCATTCCTAGAACTGCCATACCAAATTGGGTAGCATATAGAACAGATTCAAGTGAGACAAAGGAGATCCAAAAACAAGTGGAGGGGTTGTTAAGTAAGGGGTATGTGAGGGAGAGTCTAAATCCTTGCTCAATTCCTGTCATTATTATTGTGCTAAAGAAGGATGGGACATGGAGGATGTGTGTAGACTCTAAAGTATCGTCACCTTATTCCTAGGTTAGATGATATGTTTGATGAATTATATGGTTCGTGTTTGTTCAGTAAGATAGAATTTGAAATCTGGTTATTAAAAAATTAAAATGAATGATAGTGATGAATGGAAAACAACGTTTAAGACAAAGTATGGGTTGTATGAGTGGCTTGTTATGCCATTTGGTGATGAGGAGTATGACGCAGATTATGGAAGCCTACATGGAGCAAGGTGTACCATCCAACATGGTAGCCGACATAGGGCATGTCGTGGCGTCCAACATGGTAGCACACATGGAGCATGATGTGCCGTCCAACATGACATCCTACATGGATCATGCTATGGCGTCCAACATGACATCTCACATAGAGATGGAGTGGCATCCTATATGGCATTCTACATGGAGCATGATGTGGCATTCAATATGGGAGTCCACGTAGAGCATGACACGGCATTTTAAATAATGACAAGGAAGCAAGACACCTTGGCAATCCTAACCTAGAAGTGAACAACCAATAGGAGTCTTTTGGGTATATTACAAGTCCCTTATTTATTGCAATTAATATTACTTTATCTTTTAAATTTAGGTTAGGTTATTTAAACACTTTAGGACTCTTTAGGCTTCTAGTTTTTCTATTTAAGCATGGTTTCACAATGTATTAAACAACTTTGATTAATTTAATTTCTTTGTAAGAGTTTTCTCTTTGATTAAACAACTTTTATAGAAATTCCTACCTAAAAGGGATGGATCATTCCATGTCTTTGCAAAAATCAATGACAATGCTCATAAGCTTGATCGTCCTGGTGAGTATTTTGTTTTACAGAAATTCCTACCTAAAAGGGATGGATCATTCAATTAAAGTGCTAAAATTAATGTAACTAATTTGTTTCTGTTTGATGTAGGTGACGATTTGAGGACAAAATCTTTCTCAAGAGGGAGGGAATGATGAGGATCCAGTTGCACAAGCTTAAAGGACGTGGACCGTGACTTAGATCCTACATCGAGCAAAGTGTACCATCCAACATGGCAGCCGACATGGGGCATGTCATGGCATCCAACATGGCAGCCCACATGGAGCATGATGTAGCATCCAACATGGCAGTCCACATGGAGCATGATGTGGCATCCAACATGGCATCCTACATGGAGCATGATGTGGCGTCCAACATGGCAGCCCACATGGAGATAGTGTGGCATCCTACATGGCATTCCACATGGAGCATGATGTGACATTCAATATGACAGTTCACATGGTGATGAGGATCTGGTTGCACAAGCTCAAAGGATGGATCCACTTCAAGTACAAAGAGGCCAAATCACAAAAGCTAAAGAAAAGAGAAAGGTTGAAGCACTTAATTGGCGTATGATGTGGAGCATGACGTCGAGCATGACGTGGAGCATGACGTGGAGTGTGACATGGAGTGTGACAGCCTGCGTAGAGCATGGCGTGGTGTCCAACATGACAGCCCACATGGAGATGACGTGACATCCTACATGGTATTCCACATGGAGCACGATGTGGTGTTCAATATGTCAGCCACATAGAGCATGACATGACATTTTAAATAATGACAAGGAAGCAAGACAACTTGGCAATCCTAACCTAGAAGTGGGCAGCCAATAGTAGTCTATTAGAGCATGACAGCTTGGCAATCCTAACCGACAAGTGTACAACCAATAAGAATCTTTTGGGTGGATTACTAGTTCCTTATTTACTGCAATTAATATTTCTTTATCTTTTAAATTTAGTTTAGCTTTTTTAACAACTTTAGGACTCTTTTGGCTTCTAGTTTTTCTATTTAAGCATGGTTTTACAATGTATTCAAGAATCTTGATCATTATAATTACTTTGTGAGAGTTTTCTCTTTGGTTCTTATTAAAATTTTTCACACTTATCAAGAATATTCTTGTGGCGTCTAAAGCCTAGAAACACTCACTTTTCCTTCTTGTTCTTAAGTGTGGCGTCTAAACCATACCTTTGGTTCTTTTTGAAGAATCAATATAAGTCTTAGGTCTTATACTTAAGGTTCTATTTGTGTCATAGAAAACTGAGTCAGGGTTTCTTCTTCTTTAAAATCGATCTTTGGGTTCTTAAACCAACATTGTTATCGGGTTCCTAGGGCAGGTCGCCTAGTGGGTTCACATCACATGGAGCATGAAGTGGCATTTTAAATGATGACAAGCAAGCAAGACACCTTGACATTTTGTAGCCAAGTAGGGCTTCGCTTTGATAGCTTTCTTGGGTTTCTATCTTTTTTGTCGCCCACTCATTTCAGATTTTACTCTTGTAATATCCTAGGGTGTGCCACTTGTATATTTGTAAGTTTTTAGTTCGGTTTATGAATTTTTTTAATTTACCAGAAAAAAACTTTAATCAACTCATTGTGGTTAGGCTTTTTCCATTCTTCTACTTGCTCTTTTCACTCTTTGGGTGCTTTTGATCATAGCCCCATCATTTTTCGATTTTTGGATGGATAGGGAGGGATTTAGGCCGGTGGTCCAAAGAGCATGGAGAGTTGAGGTGAGGGGTCCGGGCATGTTTAAGCTGGCTTCTAAGCTCAAATCAGTTAAGAAAGCTCTTAGGAGATTTAGTCTAGCCTCTTGCAATGATATTTTAGCTAGGGCTCAGCTTAGCTAGGAGTAAATTGAGTGCTATTCAAGGTGTGTATTGTCTTGGCTTTCACTGACCTCTCGGGCACTCCCAACATTGAAAGAATGCTTGATTGGGGTATTCTTGACCCCATATTGCCTAAAAATCTTGGTTTGCATCAGATTGAGCTAGTCAACCAACCTATTACCAGAGAGGAGATAAAACAGGTGATTTTTAGCTTTAATAGCTCTAAAGCTCTGGGTCCAGATGGTTTTTCAGCTGGCTTCTTCAAAAGAGCTTGTTATATCATTGGAGAGGAGGTTATTCGAGGCTGTTTTGGAGTTCTTTGGCTCCCAATCTTTATTAAAGCAGGTCAACACTACTTTTGGTTCCCTTATCCCTAAGGTCCCTAACCCCTCTAGGGTTAGTGATTTTAGGCCTATTTCTTGTTGTAATGTTACCTATAAATGTATTACTAAGCTTTTGACAGATAAGTTGAAGCTGGTTCTCTCGGATATAATCAACTTGAACAAAAATTCTTTTGTTCCGGGAAGAAGAATTGCTGATAACAGTTTCTTATCCCAAGATCTTGTTAGAATCTAGCATAGAAAGGGTAATAGCCCAAGGTATGACATAAAAATTGATTTGAAGAAGGCCTACGATTCTGTGAATTGGGATCTTATTGGCAGGATCCTTGACTGCTTGGGGTTTCCAGAAAATTTCACCATGTGTGTTATGGAGTGTATTTCTACCCCCACTTTCTCTATAATATCAATGGTTAGTTGAAAGGGTTCTTTAAATGAGACAAGGGGATTGGACAAGGGGACCCTATTTCTCCTTATTTATTTGTTTTAGTTATGGAGGTTCTTTCTGGAATCCTTCATTTTGGTGCCCAAGGCCATAATTTTGAGTTCTATTGGAGGTGCAAAGACCTCAATATAGTTATCTTTGCTTTGCGGATGATGTCTTCATTTTTTTTGTAAAGGAAATGTGAAACAAGTCCAAATTATTAAGGAGGGTCTCCTTCTCTTTGAAGCCTTATCTGGGCTTCACCCTAATCTTCTTAAGAGTCAGATTGAGGGGTGTCTGATACTGTCCAGCAACAAATTTTAGAGAATATGCCTTTAACATTGGGTTCTTGGCCTATGAGATACTTGGGAGCCCCCCTCATTACTTCTAAGTTGGGAAAGAGTAATTACGACTCCTTGGTTGAGAGTATTGTGGCTAGAATCAGATCTTGAGAAACAAAATATTTATCTTTTGCTGAGAGGCTTCAATTGATCAAGTCAGTGTTGGAAGCTATGTTTCAATTCTGGTGAGGGTTGTTTATTATCCTCAAGAAGGTCATTAAATTGGTCCAAGAAGCCCTTAGGAACTTTCTTTGGAATGCTAATGAGGCCAAGCAATCTGGGGCCAAAGTAGCTTGGGAGGATCTTTGCTTCTCTAAATCTAAGGGGGGGTCTTGGTTTAATGGAATTGATTCTATCCAATGAGGTTTCAGTGGCAATGTACATTTGGTTCTTAATCTCAAATGATTGCTCTTCCTTGTGGAAGAATTGGTGCTTCACCTTCTAAGTGAAAAAGAGCTCCATTTTTATTACTCCTATTCCTTCTGATTGCTCTTGGGTTTGGAGAAAGATTCTGAAATTAAGGGATAAATTGTTTCCCTTTTGCAAAGTTACTATTGGCAATGGGGAGTCTGTGATGAGGATCCAATTGTACAAGCTCAAATGATGGATACATTTCAAGTAACAAGCGGTCCAATCACAACAGCTAGAGCAAAGAGGATGGCTAAAAAGATACGAGTTGGTGTAGTGGCTCTGGGCTTGTTATAAAACGCTCAGGCCCTGGGTTCGAATCGACACTCTATACTATGTGTTGATGTTAACTAAAAAATAATCTTTTAACACAACACACAATCAGCGTTTTGCCTCTTTGCCTCTTTTCAACGTTTTTTTTTAGTGAGAGAAACTCTCCCCTCTCTCTAGAATTCTCATTTTTGTTTTAGCCTCTCCCTCCCTTAGGGGAGGCCACGACCTCTAACAATGGTTAATGATGAGTACATTAAGCATGCTGCAGAAGTTGGTAAGCAAGTTTCAGGTGGTGTTAAGAAAGATTCAGCTAGTGGGCAAGCTAAGCTTGGAGTGTCTTTCAATGGCCATGCTGTTTTGAATGATATGGTTACTAAGGGAGCTAGGGAAGCTAAAACCCATGTTATTGGTTTTAATGCTCTTAAGCAAGGTTCTAATACGAAGAAATTTGGACCAGAGAGTGGTTTTGATGAGCCTGGGAAGTTAGAAGCTCAGTCCAAGGAAGCTTCGAGTTTATTAGTTGCAAAAGAGATTATTTCTGAGCATTCAAAGCTTAGAGACAATTTTATTTCTTCTGATCACAATCAGAGCAATCTACTTGAGCTGACTCTTTCAGACCAACTTCGTTCAAGTCTAAAGAGAAGTAGCATAAGAGGAGGAGCTAGAGGTGGTGCTCGGAGATCAACCAGCTTGCCTAGAGCTCCAAAGGTTGAAGATGATACTCATTACCTCTCTGTCAAAGGTAATGATGAGTGTCCTTTGATAGAAGACAAATCAAGCTTGTCTCAAATCATCTTGCTTGGAGAAGAGGAAAAGCAGCTGCCAAACATATCAAAAGGGAGAAGTGACAGCTCCTTTTTGGCAAGTGGGTGTGATGTGGTCAGCTTGGGGAAGAGTGAGGCTCTAGCTCCCAAGCTTCAACTTGGTCAACAATCTACTACTATCCTTTCAAATAAAGGAAAGGACACTCAAAAAGGTAATTATTTATTAGAGAAGGCTCCTCTCTCCCATCATGACGTGGACAGCCCCTTAGGGCGACAGGTGGCAGCTTCTTTGTCTAAGGGGAAAGAGAAAGTAGATGGTGTTTTGATTGAAGGGAAAGAGAAAGAAGATATTTCTCTTTTCTATGACAATGATGTGAACGTGGGTGGAGTTCCAAAGCTGGTGGCAGATCCTCTCTCCTCCCTTAGCTCAACCTCAGCTTTGATTGTGAGTGACAAGGTGGATTTGACTTCTACCAAAGATGTCAAGGGCTGCCATGGTCGTGGGTTTGAGCTTGGAGAAATCTCTCCCTCTCCTAAACCAGATTCTAATGGAAAACAGAAGGTGAGCTCTTCTCCTCCTTCCCCAACTTCTTCTTCTGAAAAGCTGCATGAGAATAGAGTTTATAAAGACCTTTTAGCTAATAAGAGTGTTGCTCATGAGAAACCGGCTGGTTCATGGGCTGAAAAGGTTAAAGGTAACCTGAAAAAGAAGCTAAGCTTAGGTTATGTGAGCTCTTCCTTTACGGAAAATGGTAATGTCACAGTTAAGCTTCCTGATTATATTACTAAAGAGAATTTTTCTAGGTGGGAAGGCTGCCTTGTTGGCTACTTTGTTGGAAGGGCAGCTCCTTTACACTTAGTTAAGAAAATTGCTTTGCAACTTTGGGCTAAAAGAGGAATTCAGGAGGTCTCGGCTGCCAGAGGCCTTTTCTATTTCAAATTTGGCTCTGTGGAGGATAGAAACTCAGTCTTAGAAGATGGACCTTGGCACCTCTTAGGTAGGCCTGTTGTGCTTCAAGAGTGGCAGCCAAATGTTAAATTCTCAAAGGAGAAACTTTCAACCCTTCCAATTTGGGTTAAATTGTGGAATGTTCCAATTGAATTATGGACTGAAGAAGCTCTAAGTCACATTGCTAGTGCTGTGGGTATCCCTTCTCACTCTGACAATGCTACTGCCTCTGGTTATAGACATGATTATGCTAGAGTTTGTGTGAAAATTTCAGCCTCCTCTGATTTGATTAAGTTTTTCACCATTGACCTTGGCCTTGACGGATGGGATCCAGTGGTGGTGGAGGTGGAGTATGAGTGTCTACCTAAGAGATGTGCTAAATGTTGCCTCTTTGGTCATGATTGTGATGCTAAAGTGGCCCCTAAGAATAATCTAGCTAGTGAGGAAGAAACCGCTAGCAAAGATTCTTCTCCCCAAGATAATAGGGAGCTTATGGTTTATGAGGAGCCAAAGGGTGAAATCTCTCCTCCCTTTCCTCTTAATACCATCCATGTGGAAGACCAAGTCAATGAATGGACTCAGGTGGTTAGCAAAAGGAAGGGTAAGGGTCTCATTGTGCCTTGTGAGGATAAAAATGAGCCTCAAGCCTCTTCTGACTCTACATTGAGTTTGGCTCCCCCCAAAGCTTCCTCAATTGTCAATATCACTATCCAACCTGGTCCTTCTCCCAAGCTCTCTAAATCAGCTTTGAAGAGGTTGAAAAAGAAGCGAACGGCTGAAGGCTTTTTCTTATTGGCTGATCAAGTTACTCAGGCTCCCCCTGAGAATGGTGACTCTCTCCCCCCCTTTTTATGATTAATTTAGCTTCTTGGAATATAAGAGGGCTTAATGGCCTTCTAAAGCAAGCTGAAGTTAGAAAACTTTGTAAAGACTTTAAATTATCTTTTTGTGCTTTAGTTGAGACTAAGATCAAGTGTAATAATTTTGCTGGACTTTCTAGATCTGTTTTTCCCAATTGGGCTACCTTTGCTAACCATTCTCCTACTAGCAAAGGTAGAATTGTTTTAGCTTGGGATCCCAAGATTTTGGATGTTCTTCTAATTGATGCCTTTGATCAAGCTATGTTTTGTAAGCTAACCATTCTCCATGAAAAGACAGATTTCTTTGTCTCTGTGGTGTATGCAGCCAATGATGCTATCTCCAGGAAGCCTTTGTGGGAAAAACTTGGCTCTCATAAGACATTAAGTCAGGGGAAGCCTTGGCTAATTCTTGGTGACTTTAATGCTATTTTGAAGCCTATTGAGCATTGTGGTGGTGATTTCAAGTGGAATGATAGCTCAATTGACTTTGCTTCTTGTCTTGATCATTTGGAGGTTCTCGACCTCCCTTATAGTGGCTGTCAATTCACCTGGTGGAATGGTCAAGTTGGTGAGGGTAGCAAGATGCGCAAGCTCGATAGAGCCCTGGTTAACGGTGATTGGGCTATGTTGTTTCCTGCTACTTCTTGCCATTTTCACACCCCGGGTATCTCTGATCACTCTCCTATTATTATTCAGCTTAGGGCTAACTCAGCAAGACCTAAGCCTTCTTTTAAGTTCTTTGATTTTTGGATGGATTTCGAAGGCTTCTGGGCTGTTCTTAAGGATGCGTGGGAGATTGAGGTGTTTGGGACAGCCATGTTTTGTCTCTATAAGAAGCTTAAATCTGTTAAATTTGCTCTTAAGAAATTTAATGCCTCTTTTTGCTCAGATATTTCTAAAAGGGCTCTTATGGCTAGAGAAGCCCTCTCTAAAGTGCAAGCTGACCTTATTGCCTCTCCTAGTGTTGTCTCTCTTCAAGAGGAGGAGAAAATTAGATTAGCTGATTTCACTAAGCTCAGGAATGCAGAAGAAGATTTTCTGAGGCAAAAAAGCAGAGTTGATTGGCTTGCCTTGGGTGATCAGAATTCCTCTTTCTTTTTTCAGAAACTAAAGAAGAATAGAGTCAGATCAAGAATTAATCAGTTGGTTAATGAGGAGGGTGACCTTATTACTGATGACCAGGCTATCAAAGATCAAATCCTTTCTTATTATAGGAATCTTCTTGGGACTTCTCACATTGACCAGGAGGTGGATTGGAGTGTTCTCTCTCAGATTCTCCCTAATAAGCTCTCTCAAGCTCACTTAGCTATCCTCAACCACCCTTATACAGAGGAAGACGTTCACACAACTATCTTTAGTTTGGGGAGTAGTAAAGCCCCTGGTCCAGATGGCTTCTCTGCTGGTTTCTTCAAAAGATGTTGGCATGTTGTGGGCAAAGATGTTACTAAGGCTGTTTTGGAGTTTTTTAGCTCCCAATCTTTATTGAAACAGGTTAACTCTACTGCCATTGCTCTTATTCCTAAGGTCCCCAATCCTTCTAAGGTTGGTGACTTTAGGCCTATATCTTGTTGTAATGTTGTTTATAAATGCATTTCTAAAATGCTTGCTGATAGACTTAAAAGAGTGCTCCCTGATCTTATTAGTAGCAACCAGACTGCTTTTGTGCCAGGGAGGAGAATCGCTGACAACATCCTCTTATCTCAAGAGCTGGTTAGAGGTTACCATAGGCCTTCTAATAGTCCCAGATGTGCTTTCAAGGTTGATATAAAAAAGGCTTATGATAGCTTGAATTGGGAGAGTATCGGGAGAATCTTTGACTGCTTGGGGTTTCCTGATCATTTCTCTAACTGTGTGATGGAGTGTATCTCCTCTCCTTCTTTCTCTATTGTGGTCAATGGGGAGTTGACTGGCTTCTTCTCTGGTGCTAAAGGGCTTAGACAGGGTGATCCTATCTCTCCCTATCTGTTTGTGTTGGTTATGGAGGTTCTTTCTGGTATTCTCAAGCATGCTTCTCATCAAGCGGACTTTGGCTATCACTGGAGGTGTAAGGAGCTTGGTATTGTTAACTTGTGCTTTGCTGATGATCTCTTTATCTTCTGTAAGGGTGATATTACTTCTGTTCATCTTATTATGGAGAGCTTAAACTTGTTTGAGGCCATGTCTGGTCTTCAACCTAATCTACAAAAAAGTCAGATTTTCATGTCTGGGGTCCATCCTTCCACTTCTCAAGCAATTCTGGACTTGTGCAATTTCAGCATTGGGGAGCTACCTATGAGATACTTGGGGGTTCCTTTGATTTCCTCAAAGCTTAGAAAAACAGATTGTATCACCCTAGTAGACCATATCACAGCTAGGGTGAAGTCTTGGGAGTCTAACTACCTTTCTTATGCTGGAAGATTACAGTTGGTTAAATCCGTGCTCTATGCTATCTTTCAATACTGGGCTGGCTTATTTATTCTTCCCAAGAAAATCTTAAATATGATTAAGGTGGTTATTAGGAATTACTTGTGGAACGCTTCAGCTGTAAAGCATTCTGGTGCTAAAGTGGCTTGGAGTGACTTGTGCCTTGATAAGTCCCAAGGAGGTTTGGGCCTTAGAGATCTCTCTCTAGCTAATGAAGTGGCTGTGGCTAAGCATTTCTGGTTCCTGGTCTCTTTGGATAAAGCTTCCCTTTGGAAGGATTGGTGCAAGTTTTTCTTGATCAAGAAGAGCTCTATCTTCTTGGTTAAGCTTGCCACTAATCCTTCTTGGAGTTGGAGGAAAATTCTGAAAATCAGAGACAAGTTTGCTGGGTATTGCAAAGCTCTTGTGGGAAATGGGGAGCAGATCTCTCTTCTATTGGACCCTTGGCACCCTTTGGGGGCTCTTTCTCAAAGGTTTGGTCCTAGGATTTATTTTGGTACAGGTTGGGATTGGACTACCAAGGTCAGCTCAGTGATCCAGAATGCAGCTTGGAACTGGCCTATTTCTAGCTCCCATGAGCTTATCACTATTAGAGAGATCCATCTTCCCCCTCCTAAAGAGTCCTCTTTGGACTCTTGGATTTGGACTCTTTCTCCCTCTGGTCTTTTCTCTGTGGGGCACACTTATAGGAAACTGGCTCCAGCAAGTGAAAAAGTGAGATGGGCTCCTCTTATTTGGTTTAAGAAGCATATTCCCAGATATAGCTTTATTACTTGGCTTGCTGTTCTTAATAGGCTTGCAACTGCGGATAGATTGGCTGCTTGGACCTCCTCTCCTGGGTTTTCCAATGTTAGTAGTTGTGTTCTTTGCTTGCATCCTTCAGAATCCTCTGAACACCTGTTTGTTTCTTGCCCTTATTCTAGCTTTATTTGGCAGAATTTGGTTGGTTTGTGTGGCTTGGTGTCTTCTCCTAGGAACTGGAATCAACTTATCTCCTGGCTCCTTGTGAAAGCTAGGAAAGGTTACTTCTTGAGCCTTATGTTGAAGCTTATGTTCAGCTCGTTTGTCTATCATATCTGGAGAGAGAGAAATAATCGAGTCTTTGAGGGCAAAATGAGGGACAAGAAAGTGGTCTTGGCTTGCATTAGAAATGCCATTAAAGGTAGATTTTTGAGTCTTAAAGGGTTTTCTGAGACTGAAGATAACAAAACCATTCAGCTTGCCTGGGGATTGAATGCCTCTATTTTTGACAATTAAGCTTGGTTCTTCTGTTTCTTTAGGATGTTATCACTTGTAATCTTCTGTAAGTGTTTGGGTGCCTCCAGCTTCTGTGTTGGCTGGTTCCTTTTTATTTGTGTCTTTTTCCTGGGGTATGCCCCTTGTATATTTGTTTGTTTCTTCTTCGGTTTATACAATTTTTTATTTTACCCAAAAAAAAAGAGGATGGCTAAAGCACTCAATGTGATATGGAACCTCCAAGAATAAGCTTGAGAACCCTTTTATTTATTGGAACCCACGAAGCATTAACGTGAAAACCCCAATACCCAATTCAGCAACAACCCCTAAGAAAAGGCTAGAAAAACAGATTTTTTAGATAGATGATCAAGAAGTAGAATAAAGAAAACTTGTTTCTGAATTTCAGTTTCGAAACACTCCATAAAAAGGTGATTAATCTACTCTAATGTTTCTTAAAGCATGTATTCTACTCAAGAACACAAAGATAAAAGCAAAATAACCTTTTGGTTTTTCTTAAATTAAAATTCTGGACCCCTTAAAACATTAGCAAGGCATATTTATAGCCTTTACAAAGGTTTCCTAAAATCCTAAAACTCAAGAATAGGAAACAAACCAAATTATATTTTAAAAAATAATTAAGAATAGACTATATCAAGCTAAATAAAACTAATGAACTCTAAATAAAGTCAAATTTTGCTCAGCCCAAGAGGTAACACAAAAATGGCTCATTACATACTTAATTCAGCCTCCACTCTCATCCTTTCCATTTTACATTGGCCTTCATACACTTCTTTTGAGGAAAGAGGTGTTAGTATGGTTTTCCGCCCACCCTTGCTGAATGAATACCTATTGAGGTACCCATCATGCATAGCTCTCCTATCAAATTGCCATGGGCCAAGCAAAATATCTCCAGCATTCATAAGAACCACATTACACAACACCTCATCATGATATTTACCAATTGAAAATGAGATAATATATTGCCTATTCACCTTGACCTCACCACAATCATTCAGACGCTTAAGCTTGTATGGTCATGGGTGTAGTGTAGTAGACAGCCCCAATCTATTAAACAAGATTGTACTCACCACATTAGTGCAACTCCCACCATCGATAATCACACTACATGTCTTGCCTTTAACATGACACCTTGTATGGAACAAGTTCTCTCGTTGGTCCTCATGACAAGCCTCATTCAATTGGGTGTTAAGAGCAAGTCTTGTTTAAATCTCTTCCTCATTGTAGACTTAAGATCATTCCAAGTCTCAATTGTATTCTCCAAATTTCTTCTTCTACTTGTCACCAATTGATCCCACCAAGCTATAGCATAATCTGAAAATTGGACGACAATCAAATATGAGTTCCACCTTCTTTTCCCATTGTAAATACGCCTCCGGATCTGATTTACCTTGAAAATGAGGTATTTTAAGTTTAATGCTTCCCAAATTTCTATCTACAAAATCGTCATTGCCTCGGTATAGGAATCAGCTTGAGAACCCCTTTATGTATAGGAACCCACGAAGCATTAACGTGAAAACCACAATACCCAATTCGGCTACACTACACCCAATTCAGCTTGAGAACCCCTAAGAAAATGCTAGAAAATAGATTTCTTAGATAGATGATCAAGAACTAGAGTATAGAAAACTTGTTTTTGAATTCCAGTTTCGAAGCACTCTACAAGAAGGTGATCGATCTACTTGAATGTTCCTTAAAGCATGTATCCTACTCAAGAACACAAAGATAAAAGCAAAACAACCTTTTGATTTTTCTTAAATTAAAATTCTGGACCCTTAAATCGTTCTAGCAAGCCATATTTATAGTCTTTACAAAAGTTTCCTAAAATCCTAAAACTCAAGAATAGGAAACTAACCTAATTATATTTTAAAAAATAATTAAGAATGGACTCAAGCTAAATAAAACTAATGGACTCTAAATAAAGTCAAATTTCGTTCAGCCCAAGAGGTAACACAAAAATGGCCCATTACATACTTAATTCAATCCATTAGTAACGTTGTTTTAAACCAAGTTGTACTGGACAACTAACAAGGGAAAATGTTCGTTTTAGGTGCTTCTAGTGAGAGAAACTCTCCCCTCTCTCTAGAATTTTGGTTTTTGTTTTAGCCTCTCCCTCCCTTAGGGGAGGCCACGACCTCTAACAATGGTTAATGATGAGTACATTAAGCATGCTGCAGATGTTGGTAAGCAAGTTTCAGGTGGTGTTAAGAAAGATTCAGCTAGTGGGCAAGCTAAGCTTGGAGTGTCTTTCAATGGCCATGCTGTTTTGAATGATATGGTTACTAAGGGAGCTAGGGAAGCTAAAACCCATGTTATTGGTTTTAATGCTCTTAAGCAAGGTTCTAATACGAAGAAATTTGGACCAGAGAGTGGTTTTGTTGAGCCTGGGAAGTTAGAAGCTCAGTCCAAGGAAGCTTCGAGTTTATTAGTTGCAAAAGAGATTATTTCTGATCATTCAAAGCTTAGAGACAATTTTATTTCTTCTGATCACAATCAGAGCAATTTACTTGAGCTGACTCTTTCAGACCAACTTCGTTCAAGTCTAAAGAGAAGTAGCATAAGAGGAGGAGCTAGAGGTGGTGCTTGGAGATCAACCAGCTTGCCTAGAGCTCCAAAGGTTGAAGATGATACTCATTACCTCTCTGTCAAAGTTAATGATGAGTGTCCTTTGAAAGAAGACATCAAGCTTGTCTCAAATCATCTTGCTTGGAGAAGAGGAAAAGCAACTGCCAAACATATCAAAAGGGAGAGGTGACAGCTCCTTTTTGGCAAGTGGGTGTGATGTGGTCAGCTTGGGGAAGAGTGAGGCTCCAGCTCCCAAGCTTCAACTTGGTCAACAATCTACCACTATCCTTTCTAATAAAGGAGAGGACACTCAAAAAGGTAATTATATATTAGATAAGGCTCCTCTCTCTCCCATCATGACGTGGACAGCCCCTTAGGGTGACAGGTGGCAGCTTCTTTGTCTAAGGGGAAAGAGAAAGTAGATGGTGTTTTGATAGAAGGGAAAGAGAAAGAAGATATTTCTCTTTCCTATGACAATGATGTGAACGTAGGTGGAGTTCCAAAGCTGGTGGCAGATCCTCTCTCCTCCCTTAGCTCAACCTCAGCATTGATTGTGAGTGGCAAGGTGGATTTGACTTCTACCAAAGATGTCAAGGGATTCCATGGTCGTGGGTTTGAGCTTGGAGAAATCTCTCTCTCTCCTAAACCAGATTCTAATGGAAAATAGAAAGTGAGCTCTTCTGCTCCTTCTCCAACTTCTTCTTCTAAAAAGCTGCATGAGAATAGAGTTTACAAAGACCTTTTAGCTAATAAGAGTGTTGCTCATGAGAAACCCGCTGGTTCATGGGCTGAAAAGGTTACAGGTAACGTGAAAAAGAAGCTAAGCTTAGGTTATGTGATCTCTTCCTTTACGGAAAATGGTAATGTCACAGTTAAGCTTCCTGATTATATTACTAAAGAGAATTTTTCTAGGTGGGAAGGCTGCCTTGTTGGCAACTTTGTTGGAAGGGCAGCTCCATTACACTTAGTTAAGAAAATTGCTTTGCAACTTTGGGCTAAAAGAGGAATTCAGGAGGTCTCGGCTGCCAGAGGCCTTTTCTATTTCAAATTTGGCTCTTTGGAGGATAGAAACTCAGTCTTAGAAGATGGACCTTGGCACCTCTTAAGTAGGCCTGTTGTGCTTCAAGAGTGGCAGCCAAATGTTAAATTTTGAAAGGAGAAACTTTCAACCCTTCCAATTTGGGTTAAATTGGGGAATGTTCCAATTGTATTATGGACTGAAGAAGCTCTAAGTCACATTGCTAGTGCTGTGGGTATCCCTTCTCATTCTGACAATGCTACTGCCTCTGGTTATAGACATGATTATGCTAGAGTTTGTGTGAAAACTTGAGCCTCCTCTGATTTGATTAAGTTTTTCACCATTGACTTTGGCCTTGACGGATGGGATCCAGTGGTGGTGGAGGTGGAGTATATGTGTCTACCTAAGAGATGTGCTAAATGTTGCCTCTTTGGTCATGATTGTGATGCTAAAGTGGCCCCTAAGAATAATCTAGCTAGTGAGGAAGAAACCGCTAGCAAAGATTCTTCTCCCCAAGATAATAGGGAGCTTATGGTTTATGAGGAGCCAAAGGGTGAAATCTCTCCTCCCTTTCCTCTTAATACCATCCATGTGGAAGACCAAGTCAATGAATGGACTCAGGTGGTTAGCAAAAGGAAGGGTAAGGGTCTCATTGTGCCTTGTGAGGATAAAAATGAGCCTCAAGCCTCTTCTGACTCTACATTGAGTTTGGCTCCCCCCAAAGCTTCCTCAATTGTCAATATCACTATCCAACCTGGTCCTTCTCCCAAGCTCTCTAAATCAGCTTTGAAGAGGTTGAAAAAGAAGCGAACGGCTGAAGGCTTTTTCTTATTGGCTGATCAAGTTACTCAGGCTCCCCCTGAGAATGGTGACTCTCTCCCCCCCTTTTTATGATTAATTTAGCTTCTTGGAATATAAGAGGGCTTAATGGCCTTCTAAAGCAAGCTGAAGTTAGAAAACTTTGTAAAGACTTTAAATTATCTTTTTGTGCTTTAGTTGAGACTAAGATCAAGTGTAATAATTTTGCTGGACTTTCTAGATCTGTTTTTCCCAATTGGGCTACCTTTGCTAACCATTCTCCTACTAGCAAAGGTAGAATTGTTTTAGCTTGGGATCCCAAGATTTTGGATGTTCTTCTAATTGATGCCTTTGATCAAGCTATGTTTTGTAAGCTAACCATTCTCCATGAAAAGACAGATTTCTTTGTCTCTGTGGTGTATGCAGCCAATGATGCTATCTCCAGGAAGCCTTTGTGGGAAAAACTTGGCTCTCATAAGACATTAAGTCAGGGGAAGCCTTGGCTAATTCTTGGTGACTTTAATGCTATTTTGAAGCCTATTGAGCATTGTGGTGGTGATTTCAAGTGGAATGATAGCTCAATTGACTTTGCTTCTTGTCTTGATCATTTGGAGGTTCTCGACCTCCCTTATAGTGGCTGTCAATTCACCTGGTGGAATGGTCAAGTTGGTGAGGGTAGCAAGATGCGCAAGCTCGATAGAGCCCTGGTTAACGGTGATTGGGCTATGTTGTTTCCTGCTACTTCTTGCCATTTTCACACCCCGGGTATCTCTGATCACTCTCCTATTATTATTCAGCTTAGGGCTAACTCAGCAAGACCTAAGCCTTCTTTTAAGTTCTTTGATTTTTGGATGGATTTCGAAGGCTTCTGGGCTGTTCTTAAGGATGCGTGGGAGATTGAGGTGTTTGGGACAGCCATGTTTTGTCTCTATAAGAAGCTTAAATCTGTTAAATTTGCTCTTAAGAAATTTAATGCCTCTTTTTGCTCAGATATTTCTAAAAGGGCTCTTATGGCTAGAGAAGCCCTCTCTAAAGTGCAAGCTGACCTTATTGCCTCTCCTAGTGTTGTCTCTCTTCAAGAGGAGGAGAAAATTAGATTAGCTGATTTCACTAAGCTCAGGAATGCAGAAGAAGATTTTCTGAGGCAAAAAAGCAGAGTTGATTGGCTTGCCTTGGGTGATCAGAATTCCTCTTTCTTTTTTCAGAAACTAAAGAAGAATAGAGTCAGATCCAGAATTAATCAGTTGGTTAATGAGGAGGGTGACCTTATTACTGATGACCAGGCTATCAAAGATCAAATTCTTTCTTATTATAGGAATCTTCTTGGGACTTCTCACATTGATCAGGAGGTGGATTGGAGTGTTCTCTCTCAGATTCTCCCTAATAAGCTCTCTCAAGCTCACTTAGCTATCCTCAACCACCCTTATACAGAGGAAGACGTTCACACAACTATGTTTAGTTTGGGGAGTAGTAAAGCCCCTGGTCCAGATGGCTTCTCTGCTGGTTTCTTCAAAAGATGTTGGCATATTGTGGGCAAAGATGTTACTAAGGCTGTTTTGGAATTTTTTAGCTCCCAATCATTATTGAAACAGGTTAACTCTACTGCCATTGCTCTTATACATAAGGTCTCCAATCCTTCTAAGGTTGGTGACTTTATGCCTATATCTTGTTGTAATGTTGTTTATAAATGCATTTCTAAAATGCTTACTGATAGACTTAAGAGAGTGCTCCCTGATCTTATTAGTAGGAACCAGACTGCTTTTGAACCAGGGAGGAGAATCGCTGACAACATCCTCTTATCTCAAGGGCTGGTTAGAGGTTACCATAGGCCTTCTAATAGTCCCAGATGTGCTTTCAAGGTTGATATCAAAATGGCTTATGATAGCTTGAATTGGGAGAGTATCGGGAGAATCTTTGACTCCTTGGGGTTTCCTGATCATTTCTCTAACTGTGTAATGGAGTGTATCTCCTCTCCTTCTTTCTCTATTGTGGTCAATGGTGAGTTGACTGGCTACTTCTCTGGTGCTAAAGGGCTTAGACAGGGTGATCCTATCTCTCCCTATATGTTTGTGTTGGTTATGGAGGTTCTATCTGGTATTCTCAAGCATGCTTCTCATAAAGCGGACTTTGGCTATCACTGGAGGAGTAAGGAGCTTGGTATTGTTAACTTGTGCTTTGTTGATGATCTCTTTATCTTCTGTAAGGGTGATATTACTTATGTTCAACTTATTATGGAGAGCCTAAACTTGTTTGAGGCCATGTATGGTCTTCAACCTAATCTACAAAAAAGTCAGATTTTCATGTCTGGGGTCCATCCATCCACTTCTCAAGCAATTCTGGACTTGTGCAATTTCAGCATTGAGGAGCTTCCTATGAGATACTTGGGGGTTCCTTTGATTTTCTCAAAACTTAGAAAAACAGATTGTATCACCCTAGTAGACCATATCACAGCTAGGGTGAAGTCTTGGGAGTCTAACTACCTTTCTTATGCTGGAAGATTACAGTTGGTTAAATCCGTGCTCTATGCTATTTTTCAATACTGGGCTGGCTTATTTATTCTTCCCAAGAAGATCTTAATTATGATTCAGGTGGTTATTAGGAATTACTTGTGGAACGCATCAGCTGTAAAGCATTCTGGTGCTAAAGTGGCTTGGAGTGACTTGTGCCTTGATAAGTCCCAAGGAGGTTTGGACCTTAGAGATCTCTCTCTAGCTAATGAAGTGGCTGTGGCTAAGCATTTCTGGTTCCTGGTTTTTGTTAGATAGACAATAATAACACATTATAATGCTACACAAAGATCACATGTGTAGATGAGAAGAGTACCAGAATGAAGATACAATAGATAACCTACACCTAGGAATTGCCTAGAATAAACTAAAGCAGAAAGCTATACCATACCAAAAAAGCATAACACAGCTCAACTATCAGCTTACATTATCAAGCCTAGCATCTACCGTAAGAAAAATTAAGGTGCACTATAAATTAATCACACTAATCAGCCTAATCACACAGAAACCGAACAACCATATCAAGAATAGCCCAACAACCAGTATCATAGAATGGCCAAATAAGAGACCTCTCTAGGCAGCCTCAGTAAAGTAGAATCCATAAGATGCAGCCTCATTTGTCACAGAACAATCAACCAGCACATCGAGGAAATCAAATCTGATCAGACTTCTCTCAACAATCGAGCGCCGCCAAAATAAGGGACCTCACCAGGCAGCCATGACAGTGAAAAACCTGGGAGATACATCATCTTCAGACACGACCAATGAGTAAATCAGGACCTCGATCAAACCACAAGAGACAACTAGGAAGAAATCACAGAAGGATAGAGAGCAACCATCCTCACTCCGATGATGGGGAGATTCCAGCTCCGGTTGGGACAGCGATGACCACCAAACGGAAGAAACCAGTGACCAGTCACGACAACCGGAAAGACAAACTCACTGTCGAGAAGCTCACAACCAATTTTTTCCTCCGGCAAACAGGCCCAGGGAGAAGGACTAAAGCCAAACCAGATCTGTCACCATGTCTCTGTGGCGGAAGCTTCATCAGAGAGAAGACTCGAGCCACCCACCTCCGATGCAGAGCAACACCTAGAGCCTAAACCCATGAACCTAATCTCCATGGCTGAGAAGCGGGAGGAAGTGATCTCAAAGACATACCCAAGTGTTAACGCGACACCAGTCCAGAATCGACATAAGAGAGTTTGAGATCAACAGTGCCATTCACTTATCCTTACCTCCGATTCGCAGGACTTAGAGATGACGTAGGACGAGAGACCAAGATCCACACTGAAAACTTCCCCTGGCCTCTCCCATCAAAGCTCTGCACTCAGATGCATGGGCAAGGAATTAGAGAAACCCCTTGTGCCTCCGAGCATCACCAGATTAAGAAGGGAATGAGGAGCCTAGCCCTGAGCTCGATGGATCCCAAGGCCATGCTCACCAGATTCGTAGGGGAGAAGACCCTAGGCGGCATTTAGAGTTTCTAGAGAGAGGTGAGGCTCTCTCTCTAGAAACCCTTAAAACCCTTAAAATCCTGGTCTCTTTGGATAAAGCTTCCCTTTGGAAGGATTGGTGTAGATTTTTCTTGATCAAGAAGAGCTCTATCTTCTTGGTTAAGCTTGCCACTAATCCTTCTTGGAGTTGGAGGAAAATTCTGAATATCAGAGACAAGTTTGCTGGGTATTGCAAAGCTTTTGTGGGAAATGATGAGCAGATCTCTCTTCTCTTGGACCCTTGGCACCCTTTGGGGGCTCTTTCTCAAAGGTTTAGACCTAGGATTCTTTTTGGTACTGGTTGGGATTGGACTACCAAGGTCAGCTCAGTGATCCAGAATGCAGCTTGAAACTGACCTATTTCTAACTCCCATGAGCTTATCACAATTAGAGAGGTCCATCTTCCCCCTCCTAAAGAGTCCTCTTTGGACTCTTGGATTTGGACTCTTTCTCCCTCTAGTCTTTTCTCTGTGGGGCACACTTATAGGAAACTGGCTCCAGTTGGTGAAAAAGTGAGATGGGCTCCTCTTATTTGGTTTAAGAAGCATATTCTCAGATATAACTTTATTACTTGGCTTGCTGTTCTTAATAGGCTTGTAATTGCGGATAGATTGGCTGCTTGGACCTCCTCTCCTAGGTCTTCCAATGTTAGTAGTTGTGTACTTTGCTTGCATCCTTCAGAATCTTCTGAACACCTGTTTGTTTCTTGCCTTTATTCTAGCTTTATTTGGCAGAATTTGGTTGGTTTGAGTGGCTTGGTGTCTTCTCCTAGGAACTGGAATCAACTTATCTTCTGGCTCCTTGTGAAAGTTATGAAAGGCTACTTCTTGGGCCTTATATTGAAGCTTATGTTCAGCTCGTTTGTCTACCATATCTGGAGAGAGAGAAATAATCGAGTCTTTGAGGGCAAAATGAGGGACAAGAAAGTAGTCTTGGCTTGCATTACAAATGCCATTAAAGGTAGATTTTTGAGTCTTAAAGGATTTTTTGTGACTGAAGATAACAAAACCATTCAGCTTGCCTGGGGATTGAATGCCTCTATTTTTGACAATTAAGCTTGGTTCTTCTGTTTATTTAGGTTGTTATCTCTTGTAATCTTCTGTTAGTGTTTGGGTGCCTCCAGCTTGTGTGTTGGCTGGTTCCTTTTTTTGTTACTTTTTCCTGGGGTATGCCCCTTGTATATTTGTATGTTTCTTCTTCGGTTTATACAATATTTTAATTTACCGAAAAAAAAATTGTACTGGACTCATGCTGCACTTATCCCAAAGCTTTGATGTCCTTGTAGACCTTAAAAACAAGTTGAATAGGAAACAAATTTATGAAAGTAATGAATTTAGGAAAGTAAAGAATTTAGAAAACTAACAAATTTTAGGAAAGTAATGAAATTAGGAAAGTAAAGAATTTAGGAAAGTATCTAATTTTAGGAAAGTATTGAAGTTAGGAAAGTAACGAATTTAGGAAAGTAACGAATTTAGGAAAGTAATGAAGTTAGGAAGGTAAAGAACTTAAGAAAGTAATGAAGTTAGGAAAAAATGAATTTAGGAAAGAGACTAATCTAGGAAAGTAGTGAATTTAAGAAAGTAGAGAATTTAGGAAAGTTTGATTTAGGAAAGTAAAAAAAAAGGAAAATGACCAATTTAGAACGTAATGAATTTAGATATAAAGAACTTCCTAGAATTAGGAACGTAACAAATTTAGAAACAAATATCTTCCTAGAATTAAAAAAGTAACTATTTTCGTTCCTTTCTTTTTTTTGAATGAAATTCTCTCTTCTTCTTCTTTTTTGATACGTGCTCTTTTTTTTGGAACTAATTTTCTTCTTTTTCTCTCCTTTTTTTTACCTACAACTATAAACCGAAAACTGAATTCAAAAGAACAAGAAAAACGTAAGAAATCAGAACTAAAGAAATAGAATTTTAAAGAGATAAAACCTAATCTATAGCCAAAGCTCTGATACCAAATGATATGAAACCTCCAAAAATAAGCTTGAGAACCCCTTTATGTATAGGAACCCATGAAGCATTAACGTGAAAACCACAATACCCAATTCGGCAACAACCCCTAAGAAAATACTAGAAAAATAGATTTCTTAGATTGATGATCAAGAACTAGAATAAAGAAAACTTGTTTCTGAATTCTAGTTTCGAAACACTCTACAAGAAGGTGATCAATCTACTTGAATGTTTCTTAAAGCATGTATTCTACTCAAGAACACAAAGATAAAAGCAAAACAACCTTTTGGTTTTTCTTAAATTAAAATTCTGCCCCCTTAAAACATTCTAGCAAACCATATTTATAGCATTTACAAAGGTTTCCTAAAATCATAAAACTCAAGAATAGGAAACTAACCTATTTATATTTAAAAAAATACTTAAGAGTAGACTATATCAAGCTAAATAAAACTAATGGACTCTAATTTAAGCTAAATAAAACTAATGGACTTGATCAATTGAAAGCCTCCCAGCAAAAATATAAATATTTTGTTTCCCAAGATCTGATTTTGGCCACAATGTTCTTAACTAAGGAGTCACAGTCAGTCTTCCCCAACTTAGAAGTAATGAGGGGGATTCCCAGCAGGGGGACTTGGGTTGACAGGATTTTAGAGAGAGAAGCTCTCCCTTCTCTCTAGAAACCAGGTGAGGCTTTTCTGTTGCTCCTCCTCTAGGAGGAGCTGAGCTTAGTTTCTAAAATGGTGAATGATGCTTATTTTGAAACCAAGACTCAGCAAGGTTCAATGATCAGTAAGAAAAGTTCGGGTAAGATGAGCTTTCAGTCTCATGAAGATGTTCTAAAGTTTAAAGGAGATGGGAGTTCGATTCTGGAAAACCCAGAAGTCAGAGTTGCTTCTAGCTCTTCCTTGGACGAATCTCCAAGTTTGGACAAGATTTTGGCTATGGAGAAAAAAGAAGTTGGTGAGAAGAAGGTGTGTATCCGTGCACTAAATGTGGCAGAAGCACTTG
Organism: Datisca glomerata; assembly: GCA_003255025.1. Lineage (NCBI taxonomy): Eukaryota > Viridiplantae > Streptophyta > Magnoliopsida > Cucurbitales > Datiscaceae > Datisca > Datisca glomerata. Next base: position 72,217 of record QANY01011772.1, on the reverse strand, counting down.
ATGCTCGTATTAATGGAGATGACGAGGAGCATGCTACTTGTTTTGGCACCTTTAGCTACAACCTTAACTCACCAAATAAGGGAGGAAAGGTCCAAATGGCCATTAATGGCAATGATGAGGCTGCTTCTAGCTCTAATGAGGAGCAAATCAAAGGTTTGGATGAGCTCTCAATGTCTTGTGGGCACATTTCTTTGGTCCCTTCTCCTCAGGTACACAATGACTTGTTATTACTAGATTCTAGTGCCTTAATGGTTCCTTCATCATTTGGTGGAGCCCCATGTTTTGTAAATGAAGCTTTTACAAGTGCTTCTAAGGACAAAGAGCATGTTCAGAAGCAAACAAGCTTTCCCTTGTCTGAAAAACTCAGGAAAATCACCAAGGGTTCTCTGGCCAAAGGAGGAGCACGAAGGAGAGATATGAACAAGGGTGAAATCTTTTGTCCATTGGTCAATGAGGCTGTACTTGAGAGCCAATCAACTCCTGCCACCTCACCAATTCTAGCTAACCCTAGTTGTGCATGGAGTACAAACAATGACATGCATTCTGATCAAAAAGTGAAAGGACAATCAGTCTTAATTGTGGCTGTACCTGAAGATAAAGGTGATTTGACATTGCCTTTTCCCAAGACATCCTTGGAGCACGTTTTAGGTACCCTTGTACTACCACCTAAGCATGGATATGACTCCTCCATGTCAGGTCCATCAAGGACAAACAACTTGCCCCAAAACCCGGAGCAAGGACAGCCTCTCTTAATTATAGTTGTACCTGAACATAAAGGAGATTTGACCTTGCCTTTGCTCAAGACATCCTTGGAGCATGTTTCAGGTACCTTTGTACTACCACCTAAGCATGGAAAGGACACCTCCACGTCAGCTTCATCTTCTCCAACAGCTCGAAAACCTCATTCATCCATTTTTCCAGAATACAGCTGCTGAGCTGGCACCTTGGTTAGCTGCTGAACTCACACCTTGATTATATGCTCTTTCAATCAGATTAGGATAAATATCTAAGGAGAGAGAATAATCTCCACCTTGTCCTATCAAATTTGGAATCAAATAAATTCTTTCATAGGAGAGAGAAATTGTAGGCTCCAGATTTTAACCGAGAACCTCTCCTTCACTTTGTTTTGGAGAGAGAAATAGTATGCTTCGAAAAGGAGCTCACACCTCCTTCACTTTGATTGGAGAGAGAAAGAGTAGGCTTCAAAAAAGGAGCTGTCACCTCCATCCTTTACCACTGCCACATGAGCCAAATTGTCCCCTCCAGCAAATGAGAGTTCATCTTCAACCTCAAGAAATCTGGGCAAGCTTGAAAAACTCTGAGCACCACCCCTAGAATCTCCATGGGAGCCTCTAATCTTAGATAAACTAGCTCTCAACTGATCTGAAAGAGAGAGTAGAATTAAAATCCAAAACTTGGTTACCTTGCATAAGAGGCTTGTCCTTAGAATAGAGATAGCCTTGTACAGAATGGAGCCTTGTATGTCTCCATGACCGAAAACTTCACCCACCTTGGCTGATAGAGACCAACCAACAATGGAATAGACTCCCTGATTCAAACTAGGCTTCTCCTTAAGATAAAGTAAGGTCTTGGACTGACCAAGACATTGAATACTCCCCCCAAGAGTAATTTCACGACCCCCCCCTAGCTGAGAGAGAAAGAGGAACATCTTCTAGGGAGATGCCCTCTTGAACTTCAAAACACATAAGCTGGCTCCGAGCTTTGAGAAGCTTTCTTCCCTCCATGATCAACCAGAGCTAAAGAGAAGAAATCACCTTAGGCAGAAACCTTGGCTAGTACCTCATAAGTGAGTTTGTCATCCACCTTGGCTAATAGAGACAATTAACAATGGAGTTTCCTCCCTCACTATGAGGGAAGAAACATGAGATCAGAAATAAGAAAATCTAGAGAGAAGGGAGAGCTTCTCTCTCTAGAAGTTTGAACTGACTTTTTTGGTGATTGAGCACACTTTCCATGGTTCTGAACAAGGCTGTTCCAAAACACAATTCTCTCAGAGCTAGAGTTTGAAGCATACACGAAAGAAGCAAAGAAAACCAATCCTGAGAGCCTCAAAGTGATTTTGCACAAAATAGTTTGATTGGAGCTAAATATAGACTCCACCTCAATCATTTTTGGATCCCAAGCAACCCAAAATCCTCCCTCCTTGAGAAAAATCATAATTAGCTAGAATCTGCCAATTAGGGAACACACTTTGAGCAATTGAAGAAATTCAGTTGAAAGTCTCTAACAACTTCCTGACCTCCGCTTGCTTGAGAGTACTATTGAAGCCTCTCACATTCCAAGTGGCAAGATTAATCATAGATTGATTGGGCAGTGGGTTACCCCACCTTTGATAACCAATTTCTCCCTCACCCAAGGTGAGGGGTACCTTTTCCCTTTCTTCTTCAGCTTCTTCTTGGAGCTCTTAGAATCTTGGCCCACAGAATTAGGAGCCACAGGGGTGAGGGACTCATTGTCTTCATTAGTACCCATCTTCATCTCCTCCTCACCATGGGGAGCCTCTTCTATGGGTGGGAGCATGGCTATTGGGCTATCCAAAGAACTACGCTCCAAATCATTGAAACTTGGAACAATAGCTAAGCTTTTATCCGCTAAAGAAGACTTTCTCCCATTTTTTTTGTGACCACTGTCCATCCTTCTCCTGAATCAGATTCAGTGGGAGTGGTAATGGATAAGATGGGGG
>QANY01011772.1:28090-69508 GCA_003255025.1 Datisca glomerata | reverse complement strand
GGGGGGGGGGGGGTTAATGGTGGCAATTGGAATTATAGGAAGCCTGGGGGTTGATATTTTGGTGGGGCTAGGAGATGTAGATGAGGTCTCTTTGGGGGAGTGGGGAGGGAAGGGGGGAGTATCTGGTTGGTTAGGGGCTTGAGGGGGAAGGGAAGGTTTAGGTTTATGGACTAAGGGAACCACATTACAATCATGGCCAAAGATATTACACCAGTGGCATCTTTTAGGTAGAGCTTCACATTCAACTTGGACATTAATAGGGAACCACCCATCCACTCCAAGATCAATATCAAAGTGCTTAAGCACCCTAGTTTGGGTAGTTATTTCAACACAAACTCGAGCATACTCATATTTACCTCCTTTGGCTGTCCACGGGTCAGTATAGAGAGGAGTACCAACAGCACTAGCAATGTGCCCCAAGGCCTCTGCTGACCTTTGGTCAAGGGGAACATTCCAAAGCCTTACCCAAATAGGGATCTTAGAGACCTTCTCCTTGTAAAATTTGACATTAGGCTGCCATTTTTGGAGAACAAAGGCCTTACCAAGTAAGAACCAAGGTCCAGCTTCAAGAACAACATCTCTAGCTTCAATAGAGTCAAAGTTGAAAAAGAAGACACCCTTGTTGGTTGAAACCTCAACTTAAACTCTTTTTGCCCCATAATTGCATGGAAATAGTCTTAACCAAATGCATCAAGTTAGTGTTGGTAGCTATGTTTCAATTCTGGTGTGGGTTGTTTATTATCCCTGAGAAGATTATTAAATTGGTCCAAGCAAGCCTTAGGAACTATCTTTGGAATGCTAATGAGGCCAAGCAATCTGGGGCTAAAGTAGCTTGGGTGGATCTTTGCTTCCCTAAATCTCAGGGGGGCCTTGGTTTAAAAGACTTGATTCTGTCCAATGAAGTTTCGGTGACAAGACACATTTGGTTCTTACTCTCAAATGATTGCTCTTCCTTGTGGAAAAATTTTTACTTAAACCTTCTTGGTCAAAAAGAGCTCCATTTTTATTACTCCTATTCCTTCTGATTGCTCTTGGGTTTGGAGAAAGATTCTGAAATTAAGGTATAAATTCTCTCCCATTTACAAAGTTACTATTAGCGATGGGTGGTCTGTGAGGCTTCTTACTGATCAATGGCACCCTTTGAGGATTCTCATTACCAAATTTGGCCCAAGGGTTCTCTCGGGTACATGGTGGGATATTGACTCTATAGTGAGTAAGGTGATTCGAAATGGGTGCTGGACTTGGCCCTCTTCAAACACTTTTGAGCATATGGAGATTAGAGATACCCCAATGCCCCCTCCCAAGGGTCTAGTGATGGATTCTTGGTCTTGAACCCCTATCTAGAAAGGGCTTTTCTCAGATAAAGATACCTATAAAGCCCTTGCTCCGGATAGGGAGTGTGTGAGGTGGCCTACGCTGATTTGGTTCAATCGCCATGTGCCTAGGTTTAGCTTCGTCTCTTGGGTGGCTATCAAAGGCAAGTTGCTGACTAAGGATAGAATGCTACATTGGTTCATGCCTACATCCATTAGCCCTTCATGTGTATTTTGTGTGGATGGGTGTGAGTCAGCTAAGTACCTTTTGTGGGATGCGAATTCACATGGTCAATTTGGGACACTCTTATCGCTAAATGTGGTTTGAGCAATCCCCACTCCAACTAGGACCAGGATTTGGTTGCTTAGAGGTGTTCTTGCCTCAGATGAACCTGTCTCTCCAAGCTGCTTGAGATCTCAACCATTTAATTTTTTTTTCAGTAAGCAAAAAAATGTATTAACCCGAAAAATACAAAAAAATATACAAGGGGCATACCCCAGGAAATACAAAGCTATAAAGCCAAAAAAGAGATAAGCCTGGCTAGCTAAAGCCAAAACAAATCTAAATCTACAAAATAAGCCAACTACATCTCAACGCATTACAAAAACAAACCAAACTCTTCAATACAAAGAAACAAATAAACATACTCAGCCCCTAAGGAGGCTCAAAAATCAAAAGGTTGAGATCCCAAGCAGCTTGGAGAGACGGGTTCAACTATGAGGTAAGGACACCCCTAAGCAACCAAAGCCTATCCCTAATGGAGCCCGAGATAACCTTGATCAAAACAGCATTATCCCTGATTTTTCCCTGGAAGATTCTGAGGTTCCTCTCCCTCCAAATATGGTAGATAAAGGTTGTGAATAGAAGCTTCAGAATGGAGCTAACACCAGTTGGAGTGGGGGCTGCTCAAAACCACATTTAGCTAGAAGACTGTCCCAATTTGACCTTGTGGATTTGCATCCCACGAAAAGGTGCTCAGCTGACTCACACCCACCCACGCAAAATACACATGAAGGGCTAATAGATGTAGGCATGGACCAATGTTCCATTCTATCCTTAGTCAGTAACTTGCCTTTGATAGCCACCAAAGAGAGGAAGCTAAACCTAGGCACATGGCGATTGAACCGAATCAGCTTAGCCCTCTTCACACAGTCCCTATCCGGAGCAAGGGATTTACAGGTATCTTTAACAGAGAAAATCCCTTACTCACTCTAGAGTCAATATCCCACCTTGTACCCGAGAGAAGTTTTGAGCCAAATTTGGTAACGAGAACCCCCAAAGGGTGCCATTGATAAGTAAGAAACCTCACAGACTCCCCATTGCCAATAGTAACTTTGCAAAGGGAGAGAATTTATCCCTCAATTTCATAATCTTTCTCCAAACCCAAGAGCAAGCAGAAGGAATAGGAGTAATAAATATGAAGCTCTTTTTCACTAAGAAGGTGAAGCACCAATCCTTCCACAAGGAATAACAATCATTTGAGATTGAGAACCAAAGGTGAACCATTTGTTTTTTGAGCCTGAATATGTTAATATGTTTCTTTCTACTGAGGAGTTTGGTTTGTTTTTGTAATGGGTTGAGATTTAGTTTGCTTATTTTTTGGGTTCAAAGTTGTTTTGGCTTTAGCAAGCTAGGCTTATCTCCTTTTCGGTTTTGTGGCTTTCTATATCCTGGGGTATGCCCCATGAATATTTGTTTGTATTTTTCAGGTTAATACATTTTTTGCTTAAAGAAAAAAAATCAGTTTGAGTACATGCCTAGCCCAAAAGATCCAAGTTTAGCCAAATTTGTCTAGTTTGGGCCTAAACACGTCTCATTGGGTCATTTTGACTCCGTATGACACTAGAAACACCTAAAATTACCATAACACTCCAAATTCTTATCACAAACGTATTTTCTGTATTATCAGTTCCAGTACATGACATGCTAAAACGATCCAAGTTTAGCGAAATTCATCTAGTTTGGGCCGAAACACGTCCCATTGAATACTTTTGACTCCGTATGGCACTAGAAGCAGCTAAAATGACCCTAAAACTTCAAATTCTTATCCCAAACCTGTTTTGGGTGTAAAAATTCAGTTCAAGTACATGACATGCCCTAAAGATCTAAGTTTAGCCAAGTTCATCTAGTTGGGCCTAAACACGTCCCAATGGTAATTTTTGACTTCGTATGGAACTAGAAGCACCAAAAACGACAACAACGCTCCCAATTCTTATCCCAAGCGTGTTTTGGGTGTCAAAATTCATTTCGAGTACATGCCATGCCCAAAGATCTAATGTTAGGCAAGTTCATATAGTTTAGGCCTAAACTCATCCCATTGCCTATTTTTGGCTCCTTATGGCACTAGAAGCACCTAAAACGACCAAAATACTTCAAATTCTTACCCCAAACGTGTTTTGGGTGTCAAAAAAAAGTTCAATTATTTTCCATGCCCTTGATCTAAGTTTAGCCAAGTTCGTCTAGTTTAGGCTTAAGCACCTCCCATTGAGTTTTTTGACTCTGAATGGCACAAGAAGCACCTAAAACGACCAAAACACTCCAAATTCTTATCCCAAATGGGTTTTAGGAGTCAAAGTCAGTTCAAGTACATGACATGCCCAAAAGATTCAAATTCATCTATTTTGGGCCTAAACACGTCTCATTGATTCTTTTTGACTCCGTATAACACTAGAAGGACCTAAAATGACAATCACACTCATAATTCTTATTCCAAATGTGTTTAGGGTGTCAAAAGTTAGTTCGAGTACATGCCAACCAAAACATCCAAGTGTAGCCAACTTCATCTAGTTTGAGCCTAAACACGTCCCATTGGGTCTTTTTGACTCCGTATGGCAATAGAAGCAGTTTAAACGGCCACAACACTTCAAATTCTTATCTCAAACATGTTTTGGGTGTCAAAAGTCAGTTCAAGTACATGCCATGCGCAAAAGATCCAAGTTTAGCTTCTTTTTTTTGTAAACAAATTGTATAAACCAAAAGATAGTTACACATGTAAAAGGGGCATACCCCAGGCAATACAAAATTAGAGCCTAATTAGAGGCTTAAGATCTGCACGCAAATTAAATTGGTAATATGTAAAGTATTGAAATTAGATATCAATGCTTCATAAGACAGCCAAGGTTTACAAAATGCTTGGGTTAAGACCACATCTATCCACTAAACGTAGATTAGTATCATTAGTGCCAAAACACTTCGAATCCCAAAGCCTTAATCTGACTAATTGTGAAATAGCTTCAATTAGGATCTTGAATCTCTGATTTTGCCTTAAAAAATCCTTGCATTTCTTTCTCTCCATATATAATAGATGAAAGAAGTAAAAGCTGGCTTAACTAGGACTCCTTTGAGTGACTTCCCTTTTGCATTAGCTAGCATCCAATCTTCAAACTGTCTCCAATATCTAACCTGGCAGTGTAGATCACATTTGTTCCAAGTGTGGCCCATACTTTGGCTGAATAACAACAATTGACAAAAAGATACTCATGTGTCTCCTGGTAGCCAACACAACACAAACAATCAGAACAAAACCCTGGTGTTTGGTCCCATTGTGCAACCCTATCCCTAGTGGAAAGTTAGTTTCTCAAAGCCAACAAAGAGATAAAGCTGCACCTTGGGATGTATTTAGAGAACCATATCACCTTTGCCACTTAACCGGTTGTCTTGTCGGGACAGTGCCTTAGGTTAGACTTAGAGAGAAATCTCCGTTCTTACATGAACTCCATTTCTAAACATCTTGTCTTTGAGCTTGGGGAGGAGGAATTGGAACACTTCTAGTCTCAAGAAGCTCAAAGGTGTTTGAAGTTGGCCAATGCCATTGATTGTCTTGAATGACAACACTCACCATAGAGTCCATAGTCCAAGAAGTTCCTGACAAAAGTCTTTGCCCAAATCTGGCACAAATGACACCTAGAGGATGCCAATTATCTGTAAGAAGCTTCAAAGTAGTACCATCTCCAATAGTTATAGAGCAAAAGGGCAGAAACTTGCTCCTGAGCTTGAGAATCTTTATCCAAACCTAAGATGGGTTAGAAGGAATGGGAACCAAGAAAATTGAACTCTTTCTGATTAGGTATGTTTGACACCAATCTTTCCAAAGTGATCTTTTAGAAGGGAGTAGCAAGAACCGTAAGTGTTTGGTCTAAGTTAAGAATTCGGTCAAAAAGACCTAATGAGACATCTTTTGGGCATAGCATGTACTCGAACTAAATGTTTGTGTTAAGAATTCGGTCTAAGTCTCAAGGTGGTTTGGGCCTTAGAGATCTCTCTTAAGCTAATGAAGTGGCGGTGGTAAAGCATTTCTGGTTTCTGGTGTCCTTGGTTAAACCTTCCCTTTGGAAGGATTGGTGTAAGGTTTTCTTGAGCAAGAAGAGCTCTATTTTCTTAGTTAAGCTTACCTCCAATCCTTCTTGGAGTTGGAGGAAGATTCTGAAAGTCAGAGACAATTTTGCTGGGTTTTGCAAGGCTCAGGGTGCAATTGGCTCAAAGGATTGTACCTAGGATTCATTTTAGTTCTGGTTGGGATTGGACTACCAAAGTGAGCTCCGTGATTCATAATGGGACCTGGAACTAGCCTACTTCTAACTCCCATAAGCTTATTACTATACGGGAGGTTCCTCTCTCTCCTCCTAGGGAGCACTCCTTGGACTCTTGGCTTTTGACTCCTACTCCTTCTTGTCTTTTCTATATGGGGCATACCTGCATGGCTCTTGCTCCAGGTGGTGATAAAGTGAGATGGGCCCCACTCATTTGGTTTATGAAGCACATTCCTAGATATAGCTTCATTGCTTGGCTTGTTGCTCTTGATAGGCTTAGAACTGGGGATAGAGTTGCTGCTTGGACATTGACTACTTGGGCTCCCCATGTCACCTCTTGTGTCCTTTGCTTGCATCCTGTGGAGACCTCTGAGCACTTGTTTGTTTCATGCACTTTCTCTAGTTATATTTGGCAGAGATTTGGTGAGTTGCCGTAACTTGGCCACCTCTCCTGGGAATTGGAATCAGTTGATCTCTTGGCTACTTGTGAAAGCTAAGTGTGTTGACCTTTTGGGGCTTTTGTTGAAGCTTATGTTCTGCACCTTTGTCTACCATGTATGGAGAGAAAGGTATGCGAGAGTTTATGAAGGTAGAATGAGAGATAAGAAAGTGGTTTTTGCTTGTATTGTTAATGCCATTAGGGATAGATTTTGGAGTCTTAAAGGTTTCTCTGATAATAAGAAGAACAAGAAAAGCCACCTTACCTGGGGGTTGAATGCTTCTATTTTTTATACTTAAAGTTTTGTGCTTTTTGTTCCCTTCTCTTGTTTTTAATCCTTTTGGTGGTTAAGTTGGCTCCAATCTTTGTTTAGATTGCTCCCATATTTGTTTGCTTTGTTTTGTTCGCTTCGGTAATGCCCCTTGTATATTTGTAAGTAGCTTCTTCGATTAATACAATCTTTTAATTTACTGAAAAAACCGAATTGATATGTGTTTAGGCTCAAACTAGATGAACTTGGCTAAGCTTGGATATTATGGGCATGGCATGTACTCGAACTTAATTTTGACACCCAAAACACGTTAGGCATAAGAATTTGAAGTGCTGTGGTCAGTTTAGGTGCTTTTAGTGCCAAACAGAGTCAAAAGACCCAATGAGATGTGTTGTGGCCCAAATTAGATGAACTTGAGATGTGTTTGGGCATGTCATGTACTCGAACTGACTTTTGATACCCAAAACACGTTTGGGATAATGATTTGGAGTGTTTTAGGTCATTTTAGGTGCTTCTAGTACCATACGAGTCAATAGACCCAATGGGACATGTTTAGGCCCAACGGGACATGTTTAGGCCCAAAGTAAACGAACTTGGCTAAACTTAGATCTTTTGGGCAATGTACTCGAACTGAATTTTGACAACCAAAACTTGTTTGGGATTAGAATTTGGAGTGTTGTGGTATTTTTAGGTGCTTCTAGTTTCAAATGGAGTCAGAAAGACCCAATGTGACGTGTTTAGGCCCAAACTTGATGAAGTTGGCTAAACTTATATCTTTTGGGCGTGGCATGTACTCAAACTCTCTTTTGACACCTAAAACACGTTAGGGATGAGAATTTGGAGGGTTTTGGTCATTATAGGTGCTTCTAGTGCCATACAGAGTCAAAAGACCTAATGGAATGGGTTTATGCCAAAACAAGATGGACTTGGTTAAACTTGGATCCTTTGGGCATGGCATGTACACTAACTCACATTTGACACCCAAAACAAGTTTGCATTAGAATTTGGAGTCTTTTGGTCGTTTAGGTGTTTCTAGTGCCATATAGAGTCAAAAGACCCAATGGGATGTGTTTAGTCCCAAACTAGATGAACTTAACTAAACTTGGATCTTTTGGGCATGTCATGGACTTGAACTTACTTTTCACACCCAAAACACGTTTGGGAGAAGAAGCACCTAAAAGTTAATAGGTTGTATTTGATTTTGATATTGAACATATCGAAGATGAACAGAATTCTTTAGAGAGATTGTTGTCAGAAAGAGAAACATTTAAAATTCGGATAAATATTAAAATAAACAGGCTCATGGGATTGGCTAGTCTATGAAGATATGCCGAATATCAGAAGGCCCAATAGCCCAACCGCAATTTATAAAATCTTGAATAGGCAGTATTTGATTTACTTTATTTGGAGTCCATTAATTTTATTTAACCAAACATAGTCTATTCTTAACTATTAAGTTTTTTATTTTTGTGTTTAAAGGCTTTTTATGAAACCTTATTTCTAGGAAACCCTTTTTTGGTAAACAAATTTTATAAACCAAAAGATACTTACACATGTACCGGAAATACAAAATTAGAGCCTAATTAGAGGCTTAAGATCTGTACGTAAATTAAACTGGTAATATGTAAAGTACTGAAATTAGATACCAAGGCTTGGGTTAAGACCCCATCTATCCACTAAACGTAGATTAGTATCATTAGTGCCAAAACACTTCAAAAATTTTTTTTCGGTAAAATAAAAAATTGTATAAACCGAAGAAGAAACATACAAATATACAAGGGGCATACCCCAGGAAAAAGACACAAATAAAAAGGAACCAGCCAACACACAAGCTGGAGGCACCCAAACACTAACAGAAGATTACAAGTGATAACATCCTAAAGAAACAGAAGAACCAAGCTTAATTGTCAAAAATAGAGGCATTCAATCCCCAGGCAAGCTGAATGGTTTTGTTATCTTCAATCACAGAAAACCCTTTAAGACTCAAAAATCTACCTTTAATGGCATTTCTAATGAAAGCCAAGACCACTTTCTTCTCCCTCATTCTGCCCTCAAAGACTCGATTATTTCTCTCTCTCCAGATATGATAGACAAACGAGCTGAACATAAGCTTCAACATAAGGCTCAAGAAGTAACCTTTCCTAGCTTTCACAAGGAGCCAGGAGATAAGTTGATTCCAGTTCCTAGGAGAAGACACCAAGCCACACAAACCAACCAAATTCTGCCAAATAAAGCTAGAATAAGGGCAAGAAACAAATAGGTGTTCAGAAGATTCTGAAGGATGCAAGCAAAGAACACAACTACTAACATTGGAAAACCCAAAGGCTTAATCTGACTAATTATGAGATAGCTTCTATTAGGATCTTGGAATCTCTGTTTTTGCCTTAAAAAATCCTTGCATTTCTTTCTCTCCATATATAATAGATGAAGGAAGTAAAATCTAGCTTAACTAGGACTCTTCTGAGTGACTTCCCTTTTGCTAGCTAGCATACAATCTACAAATTGACCCCAATCCCTAACCTGGGAGTGTAGAACACATTTGTTCCAAGTGTGGCCCATACTCTGGCTCAATAACAACAATTGACAAAAAGATGTTCATGTGTCTCCTGGTAGCCAACACAACACACACAATCAGAATAAAACCCTAGTGTTTGGTCCCATTGTGCAACCCTATCTGTAGTGGAAAGTTTGTTTCTCAAAGCCAACCAAGAGATAAAGCTGCACCTTGGGCTGTGTTTAGAGAACCATATCACCTTTGCCCACTTAACCGGTTGTCTTGTAGGGGACATTGCCTTATAGGTTAGACTTAGAGAGAAATCTCCATTCTGACTTGAACTCCATTTCCAAACATCTTGTCTTTGAGCTTGGGGAGAAGGAATTGGAAGACTTCTAATCTCAAGAAGCTCAAAGGTGTTTGAAGTTGGCCAATGCCATTGATTGTCTTGAATGACAACATGCACCATAGAGTCCATAGTCCAAGAAGTTCCTGACAAAAATCTTTGCCCAAATCTGGCCCAAATGACACCTAGAGGATGCCAATTATCTGTAAGAAGCTTCACAGTACTACCATCTCCAATAGTTATAGAGAAAAAGGACAGAAACTTGCTCCTGAGCTTGAGAAGCTTTCTCCAAACCCAAGATGGGTTAGAAGGAATGGAAACCAAGAAAATTGAACTCTTTCTGATTAGGTATGTTTGACACCAATCTTTCCAAAGAGATCTTTTAGAAGGGAGTAGCAAGAACTTTTCTTTGGTCAAAAGTAAAAATGTATTAGCCAAAAGTAATATACACTTATACAAAAACATACCTAGGTATACAACATATATTATAATGCTAAGAAAATCTCCTTTTTGTTTTTTTAGTGAGAGAAACTCTCCCCTCTCTCTAGAATTCTGGTTTTTGTTTTTGCCTCTACCTCCCTTAGGGGAGGCCACGACCTCTAACAATGGTTAATGATGAGTACATTAAGCACGCTGCAGATGTTGGTAAACAAGTTTCAGGTGGTGTTAAGAAAGATTCAGCTAGTAGGCAAGCTAAGCTTGGAGTGTCTTTCAATGGCCATGCTGTTTTGAATGATATGGTTACTAAGGGAGCTAGGGAAGCTAATGCCCATGTTATTGGTTTTAATGCTCTTAAGCAAGGTTCTAATACGAAGAAATTTGGACCAGAGAGTGGTTTTGTTGAGTCTGGGAAGTTAGAAGCTCAGTCCAAGGAAGCTTCGAGTTTATTAGTTGCAAAAGAGATTATTTCTGATCATTCAAAGCTTAGAGACAATTTTATTTCTTCTGATCACAATCAGAGCAATTTACTTGAGCTGACTCTTTCAGACCAACTTCGTTCAAGCCTAAAGAGAAGTAGCATAAGAGGAGGAGCTAGAGGTGGTGCTCGGAGATCAACCAGCTTGCCTAGAGCTCCAAAGGTTGAAGATGATACTCATTACCTCTCTGTCAAAGGTAATGATGAGTGTCCTTTGATAGAAGACAAATCAAGCTTGTCTCAAATCATCTTGCTTGGAGAAGAGGAAAAGCAGCTGCCAAACATATCAAAAGGGAGAGGTGACAGCTCCTTTTTGGCAAGTGGGTGTGATGTGGTCAGCTTGGGGAAGAGTGAGGCTCTAGCTCCCAAGCTTCAACTTGGTCAACAATCTACTACTATCCTTTCAAATAAAGGAAAGGACACTCAAAAAGGTAATTCTTTATTAGATAAGGCTCCTCTCTCCCATCATGACGTGGACAGCCCCTTAGGGCGACAGGTGGCAGCTTCTTTGTCTAAGGGGAAAGAGAAAGTAGATGGTGTTTTGATTGAAGGGAAAGAGAAAGAAGATATTTCTCTTTTCTATGACAATGATGTGAACGTGGGTGGAGTTCCAAAGCTGGTGGCAGATCCTCTCTCCTCCCTTAGCTCAACCTCAGCTTTGATTGTGAGTGACAAGGTGGATTTGACTTCTACCAAAGATGTCAAGGGCTGCCATGGTCGTGGGTTTGAGCTTGGAGAAATCTCTCTCTCTCCTAAACCAGATTCTAATGGAAAACAGAAGGTGAGCTCTTCTCCTCCTTCCCCAACTTCTTCTTCTGAAAAGCTGCATGAGAATAGAGTTTATAAAGACCTTTTAGCTAATAAAAGTGCTGCTCATGAGAAACCGGCTGGTTCATGGGCTGAAAAGGTTAAAGGTAACCTGAAAAAGAAGCTAAGCTTAGGTTATGTGAGCTCTTCCTTTACGGAAAATGGTAATGTCACAGTTAAGCTTCCTGATTATATTACTAAAGAGAACTTTTCTAGGTGGGAAGGCTGCCTTGTTGGCTACTTTGTTGGAAGGGCAGCTCCTTTACACTTAGTTAAGAAAATTGCTTTGCAACTTTGGGCTAAAAGAGGAATTCAGGAGGTCTCGGCTGCCAGAGGCCTTTTCTATTTCAAATTTGGCTCTGTGGAGGATAGAAACTCAGTCTTAGAAGATGGACCTTGGCACCTCTTAGGTAGGCCTGTTGTGCTTCAAGAGTGGCAGCCAAATGTTAAATTCTCAAAGGAGAAACTTTCAACCCTTCCAATTTGGGTTAAATTGTGGAATGTTCCAATTGAATTATGGACTGAAGAAGCTCTAAGTCACATTGCTAGTGCTGTGGGTATCCCTTCTCACTCTGACAATGCTACTGCCTCTGGTTATAGACATGATTATGCTAGAGTTTGTGTGAAAATTTCAGCCTCCTCTGATTTGATTAAGTTTTTCACCATTGACCTTGGCCTTGACGGATGGGATCCAGTGGTGGTGGAGGTGGAGTATGAGTGTCTACCTAAGAGATGTGCTAAATGTTGCCTCTTTGGTCATGATTGTGATGCTAAAGTGGCCCCTAAGAATAATCTAGCTAGTGAGGAAGAAACCGCTAGCAAAGATTCTTCTCCCCAAGATAATAGGGAGCTTATGGTTTATGAGGAGCCAAAGGGTGAAATCTCTCCTCCCTTTCCTCTTAATACCATCCATGTGGAAGACCAAGTCAATGAATGGACTCAGGTGGTTAGCAAAAGGAAGGGTAAGGGTCTCATTGTGCCTTGTGAGGATAAAAATGAGCCTCAAGCCTCTTCTGACTCTACATTGAGTTTGGCTCCCCCCAAAGCTTCCTCAATTGTCAATATCACTATCCAACCTGGTCCTTCTCCCAAGCTCTCTAAATCAGCTTTGAAGAGGTTGAAAAAGAAGCGAACGGCTGAAGGCTTTTTCTTATTGGCTGATCAAGTTACTCAGGCTCCCCCTGAGAATGGTGACTCTCTCCCCCCCTTTTTATGATTAATTTAGCTTCTTGGAATATAAGAGGGCTTAATGGCCTTCTAAAGCAAGCTGAAGTTAGAAAACTTTGTAAAGACTTTAAATTATCTTTTTGTGCTTTAGTTGAGACTAAGATCAAGTGTAATAATTTTGCTGGACTTTCTAGATCTGTTTTTCCCAATTGGGCTACCTTTGCTAACCATTCTCCTACTAGCAAAGGTAGAATTGTTTTAGCTTGGGATCCCAAGATTTTGGATGTTCTTCTAATTGATGCCTTTGATCAAGCTATGTTTTGTAAGCTAACCATTCTCCATGAAAAGACAGATTTCTTTGTCTCTGTGGTGTATGCAGCCAATGATGCTATCTCCAGGAAGCCTTTGTGGGAAAAACTTGGCTCTCATAAGACATTAAGTCAGGGGAAGCCTTGGCTAATTCTTGGTGACTTTAATGCTATTTTGAAGCCTATTGAGCATTGTGGTGGTGATTTCAAGTGGAATGATAGCTCAATTGACTTTGCTTCTTGTCTTGATCATTTGGAGGTTCTCGACCTCCCTTATAGTGGCTGTCAATTCACCTGGTGGAATGGTCAAGTTGGTGAGGGTAGCAAGATGCGCAAGCTCGATAGAGCCCTGGTTAACGGTGATTGGGCTATGTTGTTTCCTGCTACTTCTTGCCATTTTCACACCCCGGGTATCTCTGATCACTCTCCTATTATTATTCAGCTTAGGGCTAACTCAGCAAGACCTAAGCCTTCTTTTAAGTTCTTTGATTTTTGGATGGATTTCGAAGGCTTCTGGGCTGTTCTTAAGGATGCGTGGGAGATTGAGGTGTTTGGGACAGCCATGTTTTGTCTCTATAAGAAGCTTAAATCTGTTAAATTTGCTCTTAAGAAATTTAATGCCTCTTTTTGCTCAGATATTTCTAAAAGGGCTCTTATGGCTAGAGAAGCCCTCTCTAAAGTGCAAGCTGACCTTATTGCCTCTCCTAGTGTTGTCTCTCTTCAAGAGGAGGAGAAAATTAGATTAGCTGATTTCACTAAGCTCAGGAATGCAGAAGAAGATTTTCTGAGGCAAAAAAGCAGAGTTGATTGGCTTGCCTTGGGTGATCAGAATTCCTCTTTCTTTTTTCAGAAACTAAAGAAGAATAGAGTCAGATCAAGAATTAATCAGTTGGTTAATGAGGAGGGTGACCTTATTACTGATGACCAGGCTATCAAAGATCAAATCCTTTCTTATTATAGGAATCTTCTTGGGACTTCTCACATTGACCAGGAGGTGGATTGGAGTGTTCTCTCTCAGATTCTCCCTAATAAGCTCTCTC
Source organism: Datisca glomerata (assembly GCA_003255025.1). NCBI lineage: Eukaryota > Viridiplantae > Streptophyta > Magnoliopsida > Cucurbitales > Datiscaceae > Datisca > Datisca glomerata. The sequence continues at coordinate 55,877 of QANY01011772.1, read as the reverse complement.
AAGCTCACTTAGCTATCCTCAACCACCCTTATACAGAGGAAGACGTTCACACAACTATCTTTAGTTTGGGGAGTAGTAAAGCCCCTGGTCCAGATGGCTTCTCTGCTGGTTTCTTCAAAAGATGTTGGCATATTGTGGGCAAAGATGTTACTAAGGCTGTTTTGGAGTTTTTTAGCTCCCAATCTTTATTGAAACAGGTTAACTCTACTGCCATTGCTCTTATTCCTAAGATCCCCAATCCTTCTAAGGTTGGTGACTTTAGGCCTATATCTTGTTGTAATGTTGTTTATAAATGCATTTCTAAAATGCTTGCAGATAGACTTAAAAGAGTGCTCCCTGATCCTTCTCCCAAGCTCTCTAAATCATCTTCTGACACGACTAGAGGGTAAACCGGGATCTCAATCAAACAGCACGAGACAGCCAGGAAGAAACCGCAGACAGACAGGGAGTCGCTATCCTCTCTCTAATAAGGGGGAAAATCCAACTCTGGTTGGGACAATGTCGACCACCGAAGGACAGAAGTCGGCGACCCATCACGGCAAACAAAATCTAAAAAACCATCAAAGAACTCAAACTAAATTTCTCCGGCAACAAGGTGCAAGAGAAGAACAAAGCCAAACTGGAACCATCGCGAAAGAAGATTTGAGCTGAGACCCATGGATCTAAACTTCAAGGCTCTGTAGTGTAAGGAGGGGCCTTCAAATCAAGACCCAAGACTCAAACCGGTGCACAATTGACCAGAAAACAAGCAGGGGAGGCCGAGATCCATACCTTAAACGCAAACCTTACATTACCTCCGAATGGCAGTGACGAAGGGCAAGCCAGAGACGGTGATGGACAGACGGCCAAGATCCACAAACGCCAGCTTCACCAACCCACTCCCTCCAAAACGCTTTCGAATCTGTGCAAGCAAGGCCTTCTAGCACCACCCTTTCACTAGAGTAGAAAGAAGGGGGCGGGGGAGCCAAGCCTGACCTCGTCGGAGCCCAGGGCCAAGTTCAGCAGCAGATCAGGGGGGGACTGAAGCTGAAAAAAAGGACTGTTTCTAGAGAGAGGTGAGACTCTCTCTCTAGAAACCCTCAATCTAGTCGGAGTAGTAAGAACCATTCAAGTAAAGGCTATAAATATGCCTTGGTAGAATGTTTTAGGGTCCAGAATTTATTATTTAAAACCCAAAGGTTATTTTTGCTTTTATCTTTGTGTTCTTGAGTAGAATATATGCTTTAAGAAACATTCAAGTAGCTTGATCACCTTCTTGTGGAATGATTGGTTAAGTTGGCTCCAATCAGTGTTTAGATTGCTCCCATCTTTGTTTGCTTTATTTTGTTTGTCTGGGTAATGCCCCTTGTATATTTGTAAGTATCTTCTTCGGTTAATACAATCTTTTAATTTACCAAAAAAAAACCCAATTTATATGTGTTTAGGCCCAAACTAGATGAACTTATCTAAACTTGGATATTATGGGCATGGTATGTACTCGAACTCAATTTTGACACCCAAAACACGTTCAGCATGAGAATTTGGAGTGCTGTGGTCGTTTTAGGTGCTTCTAGTGCCAAACTGAGTCAAAAGCCCCAATGAGATGTGTTTTGGCCCAAACTTGATGAACTTGACAAAACTTGGATTTTTTGGGCATGTCCTGTACTCGAACTGACTTTTGACACCCAAAACACATTTGGGATAATGATTTGGAGTGTTTAGGTCATTTTAGGTGTTTCTAGTGCCATACAGAGTCAATAAGACCTAATGAGACATGTTTAGGCCCAACGGAACATGTTTAGGCCCAAAGTAAATGAACTTGGCTGAACTTAGATCTTTTGGGCAATGCATGTACTCGAACTGACTTTTGACCCAACGGGACATTGTGTGTGTTGTGTTGGCTACCAGGAGACACATGAGCATCTTTTTGTCAATTGTTGTTATTCAGCCAAAGTATGGGTCACACTTGTGAACAAATGTGATCTACACTGCCAGAATTGGGATTGGGGTTAATTTGTAGATTGGATGCTAGCTAATGCAAAAGGGAAGTCACTCAGAGGAGTCCTAGTTAAGCTAACTTTTACTTCCTTCATCTATTATATATGGAGAGAGAAATGCAACGATTTTTAAGGCAAAATCAGAGATTCCAAGATCCTAATGTAAGCTATCTCACAATTAGTCAACTTAAGGCTTTGGTATTCGAAGTGTTTTGACACTAATGATACTAATCTACGTTTAATGGATAGATGGGGTCTTAACCCAAGCATTTTGTAAACCTTGGCTGTCTTATAAAGCCTTGGTATCTAATTTCAGTACTTTACATATTACTAGTTTAATTTACGTGCAGATCTTAAGCCTCTGATTAGGCTCTAATTTTGTATTTCCTGGCGTATGCCTCTTGTACATGTCTAAGTATCTTTTGGTTTATACAACTTGTTTATCAAAAAAGGTTTCCTAAAAACTAAGGTTTCGTAAAAAACCTTTAAACACAAAAATAGAAAACTTAATAATTAAGAATAGACTATGTTAGGTTAAATAAACCATGTTTGACACCAATCGTTCCCCGACAAAAAATGTCTCTTTGCTCCTCCTGGCATCTCTGATCACAGTCCAATTTCCTTACAAATGGAGAAGGACTCCTATAAACCAAGAGTAAGCTTCAAGTTCTTTGAGTTTTGGTTTGAAAGAGAAGGGTTTTGGTAGCTTTTGGAGAGAGTTTAGGGGGTTGAGATTTCAGGGACAGTAATGTTTAGGATCTGTAAGAAGCTTGAGGCACTCAAAGGTGAATTGAGGAGGTTCAACCAAAGATTTTGCAGTGACCTTCCTTCTAGAGTTAAATTGGCTGAAGCATACATGGAGTCAATTCAAAACTTGTTGGGAAATGACCCTTTAAATGCATTGTTACAGGCTCAGGAGAGAGATGCATGCTCCAAATTATTTGAGCTTAGACATGCTGAAGAGAGCTTTTACAGGCAGAAGTCAAGAGTACAACGGCTTTAGTTGGGTGATCATAATACTTCTTTCTTTTTTCAAAGCATGAAAAAGAATAGATTCAAAACCAGGATTACACACCTGGACAACCAAGGCGCTCTACTTACTTCCCATGACGAGAACCATGATCATATATTGGATTACTACAAAAATCTCTTGGGTACACCAAATGAAGAAATGGGTCAATTGGAGCATACTTGATTGTGCTTTGCCAAGAACGCTTGGACCTGATCAGGCTGTACCTTTGGCTCATCCCATTGAAGAAAATGAGGTCAAGCAAGTTATTTTCAGTATGGGAAACGGCAAAGCTCTTGGACCTGATGGTTTTTTAACTGGGTTCTTTAAGAAAGCATGGCTTGGGTGGGTGGGGATGTAACCAAAGCTGTTTTGGAGTTCTTTACTACAGGTAACCTCCTAAAAGAGGTTAACTCTACGGCAATCACCTTAATACCATAGGTCCCTAATCCCACTAGTATTGAGGAATTTAGACTTATCTATTGCTGCAATGTAGTCTACAAGTGCATCACAAAAATACTTGATGAAAGACTCAAGCTTGTATTACCCAACATCGTAAGTCACAACCAAAGTGCTTTTATCCCATGAAGGACAATGGCTGACAGTATTTTTCTCTCCTAAGAATTGCTTAGAAGCTACCATAGATCACTTGGTTTGCCAAGGTGTGCTCTCAAGGTGGACCTTAAAGAAAAAGCCTATGATATTGTGAACATGTCACTAATAGGTAAAGCTTTTCAATGCCTTGGCTTCCCAAATGTTTTCATTTCTTGGGTCATGGAGTGCCTTTCTTCTCCCTCATACTCAGTGAATATAAATGGTGAGCTGCATGGTTACTTTAGGGGTGCTAAAGGAATTAGACAAGGGGATCCAATCTCTCCTTACATCTTCATCATCATCATGGAGGTCTTGATAGGGATCTTGAGCTTTGCAGCCAAACCCTCAGAGTTCCAGTTCCATTGGAGGTGCAAGAGCTTAACTTAGTCAATAATCTGTGCTGTGCTGATGACCTACTCTTGTTCTGTAAAGGAGAGAGAAACAGCGTGCATGTGCTTAAGGAAGCTTTGGCCATTTTCCAAGAGCTATTAGGGCTTCAACCAAATATTTCAAAGAGTCAACTGTTCTTATCAGGGGTGTGCCCAGAGATGTCTTCTATCATTCATCCTGAACTGGGCTTTACAGAAGGGTCTCTTCCAGTTAGATATCTTGGTGTCCCACTCATTACAACCAAGCTTACCAAATCAGATTGTCAAGGTTTGGTTGACAGACTCACTATGAGAATCAGGTCTTGGTAATCAAAGTATTTATCTTATACAGGAAGACTCTAACTTATCAAGATTGTCCTTATGGCTATGGTCAACTTTTGGAGTGGTCTTTTCATTCTCCCTAAAAAAGTGGTAGCAGACTACAATTTTGCTGCAGGGGGTAGAATTTGGGTTGCTTGGGACTCAAAAGTACTTGATGTAATAGTTTTGGATACTACTGACCAAGTTATATTTTGTAAGCTTACTGTTAAGCATTCTAATGTTGTATGTTATATCACATTCGTATATGCTTCAAATTCTAAAGTGATCAGGAAGAAGCTTTGGGAATCCTTGTGCTCCCACCACTCACTCACTTCTCATGCCCCATGGCTTATCACCAGAGATTTCAATGTTATTGTGTCCCCTAGTGAGAAATCAGGAGGAGCTAAGGGATGAGATGAAGGCATCTTTGACTTCAACAATATGCACTTCCACTATTGAGGTTGAGGACCTTGCATACTCAGGTTGTCAATTCACATGATCAAAGTATTTGTCTTATGCAGGAAGACTCCAACTTATCAAGACTGTCCTTATGGCTATGGTCAACTTTTGGAGTGGTCTCTTCATTCTCCCTAAAAAAGTGGTGAAGACAGTCCAATGCTTGGTAAGAAATTTTTATGGAATGACCAAGATACTAAAGCTTCTGGGGTCAAGGTAGCTTGGGCAGACCTGTGTTTTGACAAGGTACAAGGTGGGTTGGGCCTTAGGGATCTGGTTCTATCTAATAAAGTTGCTATAGCCAAACACTTATGGTTCTTGCTACTCCCTTCTAAAAGATCACATTGGCACTAATGATACTAATCTTCTTTTAGTGGATAGATGGGGTCTTAACCCAAACATTTCATAAACCTTGACTGTCTTATGAAGCCTTGATATCTAATTTCAGTACTTTACATATTACTAGTTTAATTTGCATGCAGGTCTTAAGCCTCTAATTAGGCTCTAATTTTGTATTTTCTGGGGTATGCCCCTTGTACATGTGTAAGTATCTTTTGGTTTATACAATTTTTTTACCAAAAAAAAAAAGAAATATGTTTTTCTAGCCTTTCTTAGGGGTTGTTGTCGATTTGGTTTTTGGGGGTTTCATGTCAATGCTTTGAGTGTCCGTATACATAATAAAGGGCTTTTCAAGCTTATTCCTGGAGGTTCCGTATCTTTTAGTATCAGAGCTTTGGTTTCAGGAAAAAGATTTTTTTTTTCGGTAAGCAAAAAAATGTATTAACCCGAAAAATACAAACAAATATACAAGGGGCATACCTCAAGAAATAGAAAGCTACAAAGCCAAAAAAGAGATAAGCCTAGCTAGCTAAAGCCAAAACAAATCTAAAACCCAAAAAATAAGCCAACTAAATCTCAACGCATTACAAAACAAACTGAACTCCTCTGGAAACAGGTTAACTATCCTCTTTGCTCTTTATCTTCGTTATTGTATTTTCCCCTTCCATTCTACTCCTTGTTTTTCGATTCAGAAAAAGAAATCTATTATTTTTTGTGTGGTTTTGTTGGCTAGTCTTAAAACAGCCATAAGTTTTGATTCAGAAGTCAAAACGAGCTTATTACATATCAAATCGAACTGATTTTCATTCCCTATGAATAATTTCTTTCGAAGTTCGAAGCCAAATTCTGCGGTTTTCATCCATTGTTGAGGTCATTAAGTTTTCTGAGTCATTTTACCTAAAAATCCGAATTTTCATTGTTTTAACTCTCATCTTATCACATTTTATCTCTATCTTTTAAATTCTGCTATACTTATGCTTATCATTATTCTCATATCTTATCTTATCATATCATATCTTACCTCATCTTATCTTAAATTCTTGTCTTTCCTAAATTCTGAGCTTTCCTAAGTTGTACTTTCCTAAATTCTTTGTTTCCCTAAATTCGTTTCTTGCTCAAACTTGTATTAAAATTTCTGTTTTGGAATTCTATACATATTACAAGCTATTTGAATTGTTTAAAAGTGTGATTCACCTAAGAAAATAAAATAATTAGCGGGAGTGGTGTGAGAAAAACCTTGAGTGAAAAATAATATTTGACTTAAACACGAGTGACCACCCCCATCTTTTGAGTGCAAACACGTGAGGGAGTGCTGGTGAGGTCCTTGAATATTTTTTTTCTTTGTTTCTAACACTCTACTGCAGCGATGTCAAACCAAAGTGGAGATAATGATGTTGATCATGTTCCTAAAGCTATGCTGCGTGAGGCTCAACGAGGAGAGTTTGCACGTTTTAATCAACATATGGAGACCATGATGGACGCATTAGAGCGTAAGGATTCAAGGTTTCATGTAGTTGAAAGAGCAACACCAAATCACAACGAAGGGCGAAAAGGAGGTAGAAACAGAGAATACCTCAAGTTGATGACTTGGAACATGAAGATTTTGATTATAATGAAGAGTGTTGAAAGGGTCCTGCCTAGAGGAGGAGGAAGAGAAGGTCGTGGTTTTGAGAGGTAGAGCAAGAATGCGCAAAATCAATTTCATGGTAGAAACTGAGGCAGTGATGATTTTGTAGATAAAAATTTAGGAAGCATTAAACTTAAGATACCTCATTTTCAAGGTAAATCAGACCCGGAGGCGTATTTAGAATAAGAAAAGAAGGTGGAACTCATATTTGATTGTCATCACTTTAGTGAGGAGAAGAAGGTCAAGTTGGAGGTTACACAATTTCCAGATTATGGTATAGCCTTGTGGGATAAATTGGTGACTAGTGGAAAAAGAAATTTGGAGAAACCAATTGAGACTTGACATGATCTCAAATCTACAATGAGGAAGAAATTTGAAGCCTACTATTTCTCTCTCCAATCAAAGTGAAGGAGGTGTGAGCTCCTTTATTACGCCTACTATTTCTCTCTCCAATCAAAGTGAAGGAGGTGACAGCTCCTTTTTTGAAGCCTACTATTTCTCTCTCCAAAACCAAGTGAAGGAGAGGTTCTCAGTTAAAATCTGGAGCCTACAATTTCTCTCTGCTATGAAAGAAATGATTGATTCCAAATGTGATAGGACAAGGTGGAGATTATTCTCTCTCCTTAGATATTTATCCAAATCTGATTGAAAGAGCATCTAATCAAGGTGTCAGTTCAGCAGCTAACCAAGGTGCCAGGTCAGCAGCTCCTTGCAAGTGCCAACTCAGCAGCTCCTTCTTCGTCCAAGAGAAAGAGCAAGTTTAGAGATGGGTCACTCTTCCCCTCTCTCATAGCAATTTTCTTGAACACAAGGCAGCGCTGGGGAAGAGGTTCCTCCTTCAAGCTCGAGCTTCGATTAGATCTCAGGCTCTTCTTGAGGGGGGGGGGGTGGTACCTTTTCCTTCCCCATTACGTGATTAATGGGATGCTTTTGTTCACTGAAATTGGTTTTAGCAATTACATGGTTGTTTGTTAACTCAGGAGTTTTATGTTTGTTAAGTTCTATTTTAGACTTATGTTTTTTTTTCTGTTTATCCTACCTTGTGTGGTGTGGGAAACTTTCTAGAGTTTATTTTTTGTAGGCTAAGTTAAGTTAAAGTTAGGGGTTGGATAGTTGTGCTGATATAGCCAATGGTCTTTCTCTTTCCTGTCTTGCTCAGCCACTCTTTTAAATATGCCTGGGGTATGCCCCTTGAATATTTGTAAATTATGCTTCGGTTAATGAAATTTTAACTTACCGAAAAAAAAGGCACAAAACATGCATTTAATGAACTTAAGGATGAATTGTGTGCTGCACCTTTGCTTGCTTAACGTTATGCTTCGTGGGTTCCTATACATTAAGGGGTTCTCAAGCTTATTCTTGGAGTGTCCGTGTCAATGATCCTCAGTAAGCAAGCTCTCAGAGACTTGCTTTTACGCTAAACAAGTATCCAAGAGATCAATTGTGTCCAATTTGAAGCTCTACAGGTTAGTTTACATTTTCTCATCTGGGAATCCCAGACTGTTTTGGCATATTCTCATTCAATGAAGAGGCGTGAGTGGGATTCAACATGACCCACACAAAAAACACAATCTAGCATACTACCAGCAGGAGGGTGGTTCCAAAGAGTAATTTTATCCCTAGTAGCTTGTTTGTGAATGATTTTTTTTTCGGTAAGCAAAAAAATGTATTAACCCGAAAAATACAAACAAATATACAAGGGGCATACCCCAGGAAATACAAAGCTACAAAGCTAAAAAAGAGATAGGCCTGGCTAGCTAAAGCCAAAACAAATCTAAACCCCAAAAAATAACCCAAATAAATCTCAACGCATTACAAAAACAAACCAAACTCCTCAATACAAAGAAACAAATTAACATACTCTGAGACAAGGACACCCCTAAGCAATTTGGAGAGACAGGTTCAACTATAAGGCAAAAATCAAAAGGTTGAGATCCCAAGCAGCTTGGAGAGACAGGTTCAACTATGAGGCAAGGACACCCCTAAGCAACCAAAGCCTATCCCTAATGGAGCCCGAGATAACCTTGATCGAAACTGCATTATCCATGATATTTCCCTGGAAGATTCTGAAGTTCCTCTCCCTCCAAATATGGTAGATAAAGGCTGTGAACAAACGCTTCAGAATGGAGCTAACAAGGGACTTACCTTTGGCCTTAACTAGGAGCCAAGAGATCCATTAACACCATTTGGAGTGGGGGCTGCTCAAACCACATTTAGCTAGAAGACTGTCCCAAATTGGCCTTGTGGATTTGCATCCCACAAAAAGGTTGTCAGCTGACTCACTCCCACCCATGCAAAATACACATGAAGGGCTAATAGATGTAGGCATGAACCAATGTTCCATTCTGTCCTTAGTCAGCAACTTGCCTTTGATAGGCACCCAAGAGAGGAAGTTAGGCACATGGCGATTGAACCAAATCAGCTTAGCCCACCTCACACACTCCTTATCCGGAGCAAGGGCTTTATAGGTATCTTTAATAGAGAAAAGCCCTTTCTTGCTAGGGGTCCAAGCCCAAGAATCCCTCACTAGACCCTTGGGAGAGGGAAGATGGGTATCTCTAATCTCCAAAAGCTCAAAAGTGTTTGAAGAGGGCCAATTCCAGCACCCATTTCGAATCACCTTACTCACTCTAGAGTCAATATCCCACCCTGTACCCGAGAGAAGCCTTGGGCTGTTTACAAAAAAAAAAGAAGCCTTGGCCAAATTTGGTAATGAGAACCCCCAAAGGGTGCCATTGATCAGTAAGAAGCCTCACAGACTCCCCATTGCCAATAGTAACTTTGGAAAATGGAGAGAATTTATCCCTCAATTTCAGAATCTTTCTCCAAACCCAAAAGCAAGCAAAATGAATAGGAGTGATAAAAATGGAGCACTTTTTCACTAAGAAGGTGAAGAACCAATCCTTCCACAAGGAATAGCAATCATTTGAAATTAAGAACCAAAGGTGCCTTGCCACTGAAACTTCATTGGACAGAATGAAGTCCTTTAAACCAAGACCCCCTTGGGATTTAGGGAAGCAAAGATCCTCGCAAGCTACTTTGGCCCTAGAATGTTTCGCCTCATTAGCATTCCAAAGATAGTTCCAAAGGGTTGCTTGGACCGATTTAATGACCTTCTTGGGGATAATAAACAACCCACACCAGAATTGAAACATAGCTGTCAACACTGACTTGATCAATTGAAGCCCCCCAGCAAAAGATAAATATTTTGTTTCCCATGATCTGATTCTGGCCACAATATTCTCAACCAGGGAGTCACAGTCTGTCTTACCCAACTTAGAAGTAATGAGGGGGACTCCCAAGTATCTCATAGGCAAAGAACCCATGGTTAAAGGCATAATCTTCAGAATATGTTGTTGGACAGTATCAGACACCCCTGAGAAGAAGATCTGGCTCTTAAGAAGATTAGGCTGAAGCCCAGATGAGGCTTCAAAGAGAAGGAGACCCTCCTTAATAATTTGGACTAGTTTCACATTTCCTTTGCAAAAAATTAAGAGATCTTCCGCAAAACAAAGATTAACTATATTGAGCTCTTTGCACCTCCAATGGAACTCAAAGTAAGGGTCTTGGGCAGCAAAATGAAGGATGCCAGAAAGAACCTCCATTACTAAAATAAATAAATAAGGAGAAATAGGGTCTCCTTGACTGATCCCCTTGGCCCCTTTAAAGAACCCTTTCAGCTCACCATTAATATTGAAAGAGAAAGAGGGGGTAGAAATACACTCCATAGCACACTTAGTGAAAATTTCTGGGAACCCCAAGCAATCAAGGATCCTCCCAATAAGATGCCAATTCACAGAATTATAGGCCTTCTTCAAATAAATTTTTAGGGCACACCTTGGGCTATTACCCTTTCTATGGCATGTTCTAACAAGATCTTGGGATAAGAAAATATTATCAGCAATTCTTCTCCCCGGAACAAATGCATTTTGGCTCGGGCTGATTAGATCTGGGAGAACCAGCTTCAACTTATCTACCAAAAGCTTAGTGATACATTTATAGATAACATTACAACAAGAAATAGGCCTAAAATCACTAACCTTAGAGGGGTTAGGGACCTTAGGGATAAGGAAAACAGTAGTAGTGTTGACCTGCTTTAATAAAGATTTGGAGCCAAAGAACTCCAACCTCTAACCTCCTCTCCAATGATATACCACGCTCTTTTAAGGAAGCCAACTGAAAAACCATATGGACCCGGAGCTTTAGAGCTATTAAAGCTAAAAATCACCTATTTTATCTCCTCTCTGGTGATAGGCTGATTGAGGAGCTCAATCTGATGCAAACTAAGCTTTTTAGGCAATATGGGGTCAAGAATACCCCAATCTAGCTCTCTTTCAATGTTGGGAGTACCCAAGAGGTCAGTGAAAGCCTGGACAATATGCTGGCTAATCTCAGAAGGGTCAGTAATCATGACACCATTGTGATCTTCAAGCTGACTAATTTTAGCTCTAGACCTATTTTCCCTCAATTTATTGAAAAAATAGGAGATGTTTTGATCCCCAAACTCAACCATTGCACTCTAGATTAAGCAGGAACAAAAATGCGGACATTTTAGAGAGAGAAGCTCTCCCTTCTCTCTAGAAACCAGGTGAGGCTTTTCTGTTGCTCCTCCTCTGGGAGGAGCTGAGCTTACTTTCTAAAATGGTGAATGATGCTTATTTTGAAACCAAGACTCAGCAAGGTTCAAAGATCAGTAAGAAAAGTTCGGGTAAGATGAGCTTTCAGTCTCATGAAGATGTTCTAAAGTTTAAAGGAGATGGGAGTTCGGTTCTGGAAAACCCAGAAGTCAGATTTGCTTCTAGCTCTTGCTTGGAGGAATCTCCAAGTTTGGACAAGATTTTAGCTATGGAGAACAAAGAAGTTGGTGAGAAGAAGGTGTGTGTTCGTGCACTAAATGTGGCAGAAGCACTTGCTGCTCGTATTAATGGAGATGACGAGGAGCATGCTACTTGTTTTGGCACCTTTAGCTACAACCTTAACTCACCAAATAAGGGAGGAAAGGTCCAAATGGCCATTAATGGCAATGATGAGGCTGCTTCTAGCTCTAATGAGGAGCAAATCAAACGTTTGGATGAGCTCTCAACGTCTTGTGGGCACATTTCTTTGGTCCCTTCTTCTCAGGTACACAATGATTTGTTATTACTGGATTCTAGTACTTTAAGGGTTCCTTCATCATTTGGTGGAGCCTCATGTTTTGTAAATGAAGCCTTTACAGGTGCTTCTAAGGACAAATAGCATGTTCAGAAGCAAACAAGCTTTCCCTTGTCTGAAAAACTCAGGCAAATCACCAAGGGTTATCTGGCCAAAGGAGGAGCACGAAGGAGAGAGATGAACAAGGGTGAAATCTTTTGTCCATTGGTCAATGAGGCTGTACTTGAGAGCCAATCAACTCCTGCCACCTCAAGAATTCTAGCTAACCATAGTTGTGCATGGAGTACAAACAATGAGATGCATTCTGATCAAAAAGTGAAAGGACAAAAGCAAAAGGAGAAAGGACACCTAGTCTTGCATACCTTGGGCAACAACAAAGCTAAAACTTTTATTGCAAGGACAGACAGCCTGCCCCAAAACCCGGAGCAAGGACAATCAGTCTTAATTGTGGTTGTACCTGAAGATAAAGGTGTTTTGACATTGCCTTTGCCCAAGACATCCTTGGAGCACGTTTTAGGTACCCATGTACTACCACCTAAGCATGGATATGACTCCTCCACGTCAACTTCATCAAGGACAGACAACCTGCCCCAAAACCCGGAGCAAGGACAGCCTCTCTTAATTACAGTTGTACCTGAACATAAAGGGGATTTGACCTTGCCTTTGCTCAAGACATCATTGGAGTTTCAGGTACCTTTGTACCTCCACGTCAGCTTCATCTTCTCCAACAGCTCGAAAACCTCATTCATCCATTTTTCCATAATACAATAAAGTAGTTGATGATCTTGAGTTATATGCTTTTACTCAGGAGTTTAGACGAAATTGTGAGTATTATCCTTCCCCCAAACCTTTGAAACCTTTAAAGAATAAGGAGGAGGCTGCTAAGGTTATTTCTGAAACCCTTAAGGGCAACACTATCTACCATAAACTTTGTGAAGCTTCACCTAAAGCTCAACAAAAGGATGGATCTTGGGCTGCTAAAGTTAAGAGAAACCAACCTAGTAGGTTTGAGCTTGAGTTTCAGGAGTCTACAATTTATGAAAAACATAGGGTCATTGTAAAGCTCCCTGACTTTGTTACCAAAGAAAGCTTTGCCAAATGGGAGACTTGTTTGGTTGGCTATTTTGTGGGTAAAACAGCTCCATTTCACTTGGTTAAGAAGATTGTGTTGCAGCTTTGGAAAGGGAGAGGTCTCCTTGATGTTCAAGCTTCCAAAGGACTCTTCTATTTCAAATTTGATAACATAGAACACTGAGATTATTTCTTTAAAGATGGACTTTGGCATTAGTTAGGAAAACCTCTTATTCTTCAACCATGGGAGCCTAATGTCAAATTCATAAAGGAAAAGTTAGCTAAGATCCCTATTTGGGTGAAACTTTGGAATGTTCCCCTTGAGTTGAGAACCTCTGAAGCTCTAAGCTACATTGGTAGTGCAGTGTCTCAACCAAATATTTCAAAGAGTCAACTGTTCTTATCAGGGGTGAGCCCAGAGATGTCTTCTATCGTTCATGCTGAACTGGGTTTTACAGAAGGGTCTCTTCTGGGTAGATATCTTGGTGTCCCACTCATTACACCAAGCTTACCAAATCAGATTGTCAAGGTTTGGTTGACAGACTCACTATGAGAATCAGGTCTTGGGAATCAAAGTATTTGTGTTATGCAGGAGGACTCCAACTTATCAAGACTATCCTTATGGCTATGGTCAATTTTTGGAGTGGTATCTTCATTCTCCCTAAAAAAGTGGTGAAGACAGTCCAATTCTTGCTAAGAAATTTTCTATGGAATGGCCAAGATACTAAAGCTTCCGGGGCCAAGGTAGCTTGGGCAGACCTATGTTTTGACAAGGTACAAGGTGGGTTGGGGCTTAGGGATTTGGTTCTAGCTAATGAAGTTGCTATAGCCAAACACTTATGTTCTTGCTACTCCCTTCTAAAAGATCACTTTGGAAAGATTGGTGTCAAACATACCTAATCAGAAAGAGTTTGATTTTCTTGGTTCCCATTCCTTCTAACCCATCTTGGGTTTGGAGAAAGCTTCTCAAGCTCAGGAGCAAGTTTCTGCCCTTTTGCTCTATAACTATTGGAGATGGTACTACTGTGAAGCTTCTTACAGATAATCGGCATCCTCTAGGTGTCCTTTGGGCCAGACTTGGGCAAAGACTTTTGTCAGGAACTTCTTGGACTATGGACTCTATGGTGAGTGTTGTCATTCAAGACAATCAATGGCATTGGCCAACTTCAAACACCTTTGAGCTTCTTGAGATTAGAAGTGTTCAATTCCTCCTCCCCAAGCTCAACGACAAGATGTTTGGAAATGGAATTCAAGTCAGAATGGAGATTTCTCCCTAAGTCTAACCTATAAGGCACTGTCCCCTACAAGACAACCGGTTAACTTTTTTTTTCGGTAAATTAAAAAATTGTATAAACCGAAGAAGAAACATACAAATATACGGGGCATACCTCAGGAAAAAGACACAAATAAAAAGGAACCAGCCAACACACAAGCTGGAGACACCCAAACACTAACAGAAGATTACAAGTGATAACAGCCTAAAGAAACAGAAGAACCAAGCTTAATTGTAAAAAATAGAGGCATTCAATCCCCAGGCAAGCTGAATGGTTTTGTTATCTTCAGTCACAGAAAATCCTTTAAGACTCAAAAATCTACCTTTAATGGCATTTCTAATGCAAGCCAAGACCACTTTCTTGTCCCTCATTTTGCCCTCAAAGACTCGATTATTTCTCTCTCTCCAGATATGATAGACAAACGAGCTGAACATAAGCTTCAACATAAGGCTCAAGAAGTAACCTTTCTTAGCTTTCACAAGGAGCCAGGAGATAAGTTGATTCCAGTTCCTAGGAGAAGACACCAAGCCACACAAACCAACCAAATTCTGCCAAATAAAGCTAGAATAAGGGCAAGAAACAAATAGGTGTTCAGAAGATTCTGAAGGATGCAAGCAAAGTACACAACTACTAACATTAGAAAATCCAGGAGAGGAGGTCCAAGCAGCCAATCTATCCGCAGTTGCAAGCCTATTAAGAACAGCAAGCCAAGTAATAAAGCTATATCTGGGAATATGCTTCTTAAACCAAATAAGAGGAGCCCATCTCACTTTTTCACCAGCTGGAGCCAGTTTCCCATAAGTGTGCCCCACAGAGAAAAGACCAGAGGGAGAAAGAGTCCAAATCCAAGATACCAAAGAGGACTCTTTAGGAGGGGGAAGATGGATCTCTCTAATTGTGATAAACTCATGGGAGTTAGAAATAGGCCAGTTCCAAGCTGCATTCCGGATCTTTGACAGAGAGGTAATGAGTATCATCTTCAACCTTTGGAGCTCTAGGCAAGCTGGTTGATCTCCGAGCACCACCTCTAGCTCCTCCTCTTATGCTACTTCTCTTTAGACTTGAACGAAGTTGGTCTGAAAGAGTCAGCTCAAGTAAATTGCTCTGATTGTGATCAGAAGAAATAAAATTATCTCTAAGCTTTGAATGATCAGAAATAATCTCTTTTGCAACTAATAAACTCGAAGCTTCCTTGGACTGAGCTTCTAACTTCCCAGGCTCAACAAAACCACTCTCTGGTCCAAATTTCTTCGTATTAGAACCATGCTTAAGAGCATTAAAACCAATAACATGGGTTTTATCTTCCCTAGCTCCCTTAGTAACCATATCATTCAAAACAGCATGGCCATTGAAAGACACTCCAAGCTTAGCTTGCCCACTAGCTAAATCTTTCTTATCACCACCTGAAACTTGCTTACCAACATCTGCAGCATGCTTAATGTACTCATCATTAACCATTGTTAGAGGTCGTGGCCTCCCCTAAGGGAGGGAGAGGCTAAAACAAAAACCAGAATTCTAGAGAGAGGGGAGAGTTTCTCTCAATAAAAAAACCAGGCTTTTCTTTTTGCAACCGGTTAACTGGGCAAAGGTGATTTGGTTCTCTAAACACATCCCAAGGTGCAGTTTTATCTCTTGGTTGGCTTTGAGAAACAAACTTTCCACTAGGGATAGGGTTGCACAATGGGACCAAACACCAGGGTTTTTTTTCTAATTGTGTGTGTTGTGTTGGCTACCAGGAGACACATGAGCATCTTTTTGTCAATTGTTGTTATTCAGCTAGAGTATGGGCCACACTTGTGAACAAATGTGATCTACACTGCCAGGTTAGGGATTGAGATCAGTTTGTAGATTGGATGCTAGCTAATGCAAAAGGGAAGTCACTTAGAGGAGTCTTAGTTAAGCTAGCTTTTACTTCCTTCATCTATTATATATGGAGAGAAAGAAATGCAAGGATTTTTAAGGCAAAATCAGAGATTCCAAGATCCTAACTGAAGCTATTTCACAATTAGTCAGATTAGGGCTTTGGGATTCGAAGTGTTTTGGCACTAATGATACTATCCTACGTTTAGTGGATATATGGGGTCTTAACCCAAGCATTTTGTAAACGTTGGCTGTCTTATGAAGTATTGATATCTAATTTCAGTACTTTACATATTACTTGTTTAATTTACGTGCAGATCTTAAGCCTCTAATTTTATATTTCCTGAGGTATGCCCCTTGTACATGTGTAAGTATCTTTTGGTTTATACAATTTGTTTACCAAAAAAAATAAAGAGAGGGACTCCCAGATATCTCATAGGCAACGAACCCACAGTTGAAGGCATAATCTCCAAAATCTGTGTTGGACAATATCAGACACCCTGAGAAGAATATCTGGCTCTTAAGAAGATTAGGCTGAAGCCCAGATAAGGCTTCAAAGAGAAGGAGACCCTCCTTAGTAATTTGGACTAGTTTCACATTTCCTTTGCAAAAAATGAAGAGATCATCCGCAAAGCAAATATTAACTATATTGAGCTCTTTGCACCTCCAATGGAACTCAAAGTTCGGGTCTTGGGCAGCAAAATGAAGGATGCCAAAAAGAATCTCCATTACTTAAACAAATAAATAAAGGAGAAATAAGGTCTCCTTGTCTGATCCCCTTGGCCCCTTTAAAGAACCCTTTCAGCTCACCATTGATGTTGATAGAGAAAGAGGGGGTAGAAATACACTCCATAACACACTTAGTGAAATTTTCTGGGAACCCCAAGAGATCAAGGATCCTGCCAATAAGATGCCAATTCACAGAATCATAGGCCTTCTTCAAATCAATTTTTAAGGAAACCTATTACCCTTTCTATGATAGTTTCTAACAAGATCTTGGGATAAGAAAATGTTATCAGCAATTCTTGTCCCCCGAACAAATATGTTTTGGTTCGGGCTGATTAGATCTGGGAGAACCAGCTTAAACTTATCTCCCAAAAGCTTAGTTATACATTTATAGATAACATTATAACAAGAAATAGAGCTAAAATCACTAACCCTAGAGGGGTTAGGGACCTTAGGGATAAGGGAAACAGCAGTAGTGTTGACCTGCTTTAATAAAGATTGGGAGCCAAAGAACTCCAAAACAGCCTCAATAACCTCCTCTCCAATGATATGCCACGCTCTTTTGAAGAAGCCAGCTGAAAAACCATCCTGGACCCAGATCTTTAGAGCTATTAAAGCTAAAAACCACCTGTTTTATCTCCTCTCTGGTGATAGGCTGGGTGAGAAGCTCAATCTGATGCAAACCAAGCTTTTTAGGCAATACGGGGTCAATAATACCCCAATCCAGCTCCCTTTCAATGTTGGGAGTGCCGAAGAGGTCAGTGAAAGCCTGGACAATATGCTGGCTAATCTTAGAAGGGTAGTCAACATGATACCATTGTGATCTTCAAGCTGATTAGTTTTAGCTCTAGACCTATTTTTCTTCAATTTTTGGAAGAAAATAGGAGCTGTTTGGATCCCCCAAACTCAGCCATTGCACTCTAGATTTTTACCTCAAGAAGCTCTACTCGGCGTTTCTAAGCTCAATGAAGTCATTATAAGCTAATTTTTCCTCGGTTGGAGAGAAGCATTAGAAGGGTCAGAAGCAAGAGCACCTTGGATAGCACTCAATTTACTCCTTGCTAGCTGAGCTCTAATTGAAATATCATTGCAAGAGGCCTGATTAAAGCTCCTGAGAGATTTCTTAACTGATTTGAGCTTAGAAGTCAGCGTAAACATGGCTGAACCCCTAACCTCAACTCCCCATGCTCTTTCGACCACCGGCCAAAAACCCTCTCTATCAATCCAAAAATCAAAGAATCCGAAGCAAGTCTTAGGTCTGGCATTGCTTCCACCCCCCTTAATAATTATGGGGCTATGATAAGAAGCACCCGAAGAATGAAAAGTGCAAGTAGAAGAAGGGAAAAAATCTATCCAATTTTTTCATGATATAGGTACCATCATCATGGCGATTACTCCAAGTGAATTGGCAGCCACTATAAGGGTGGTCCTCCACTTCGATTCTGAATAAGCACTCTCCAAACTCCCTCATTCTAGTGTCCCATTCAAACCTGCCTCCTACCTTCTCATTAGGGTGTAAAGATTCATTAAAGTCACCTGTGATAATCCAAGAAGATTGAGCACACTTTCCATGGTGCTGAACAAGGCTTTCCCAAAGCTCAATTCTCTGAGAGCCAGAGTTTGAAAGGATACACGAAAGAAGCAAAGAAAACCATTCATGAGAGTCTCAAAGTGATTTTACACAAAACAATCTGATTGGAGCTAAAGATAGACTCCACCTCAAGCATTTTTGGATCCCAAGCAACCCAAATCCTCCCTCCTTGATAAAAATCATAATTAGCTAGAATCTGCCAATTAGGGAACACACTTTGAGCAATTGAAGAAAACTTAGGGAATTTCACCTTAGTTTCCACCAAAGAGCACAAATTCAGTTGAAAGTCTCTACACAACTTCCTTACCTCCTCTTGATTGAGAGTACTATTGAAGCCTCTCAGATTCCAAGTGGCAAGATTAATCATAGACGGATTGTGCAGTGGGTTACCCCACCTTTGATAACCAATTTCCCCTTCACCTTACTAGGGTGAAGGGTACCTTTCCCTTTCTTCTTAAGCTTCTTCTTGGAGCTCTTAGAATCTTGGCTCACAGAATTAGGAGCCACAGGGTGAGTGACTTGACAATTTTCATCTCCTCCTCACCATGGGGAGCCTCTTCTTTGGGTGGGAGCATGGCTATAGGGCTATCCAAAGAACTACGCTCCAAATCATTGAAACTTGGCACAATAGCTAAGCTTTTATCTGCTAAAGGAGACTTTCTCCCAAATTTCTTTTTTGTGACCACCGTCCATCCTTCTCCTGAATCAGATTCAGTGGGAGTGGTATTGGATAAGATGAGGGGGGGGGGTTAATGGTGGCAATGGGAATTATAGAGAGCTTGGGGGTTGATATTTTGGTGGGGCTAGGAGATGGAGATGAGGTCTCTTTGGGGGAGTGGGGAGGGGAGGGGAGTATCTGGTTAATTAGGGGCTTGAGGGGGAAGGGAAGGTTTAGGTTTATGGACAAAGGGAACCCATTACAATCATGGCCAAAGATGTTACACTTGTGGCATCTTTTAGGTAGAGCTTCACATTCAACTTGGGCATTAATTGGGAACCACTCGTCCAATCCAAGATCAATATCAAAGTGCTTAACCACCCTAGTTTGGGTAGGGATTTCAACACAAACTCGAGCATACTCATATTTACCTCCTTTGGCTGTCCACGGGTTAGTATAGAGAGGAGTACCAACAGCAGTAGCAATGTGCCCCAAGGCCTCTGCTGACCTTAGTTCAAGGGGAACATTCCAAAGCCTTACCCAAATAGGGATCTTAGAGACCTTCTCCTTGCCAAATTTGGCATTAGGCTGCCATTTTTGGAGAATAATGGGCTTACCAAGTAAGAACCAAGGTCCAGCTTCAAGAACAGCATCTCTAGTTTCAGTAGAGTCAAATTTGAAAAAGAAGACATGTTTTTTTGGTGGAGACTTCAACTAAACCTTTTTTGCCTCATAATTGCATGGAAATAGTCTTAACCAAATACAAAGGAGAGGACTTACCCACAAAGAAGCCCACAAGACAACTTTCCCATTTTGCAAAGCTTTCTTTGGATATGCAAGCTGGTAGCATGACTGTAATTCTTTCTTCTTCAAATATTGTAGTTTCTTAATAACCCAAGTGAAGCTTTTGCCCCTGATTTTGCTTAACTTTCTCACCCCTTAGGAGTAGGGTTACTAGTTGGGGAAGCTTTATAAAGTTTCTCATAGATACCATTGTTCTCCAAAGGGAGAGGGGGAGGGATCTCTCTACTAATTCCTTGAGTAAAAGGATAAAGTTCAAGATCTTGGACCACAGCATTATACTCAGGGAAATTACCTTTTTGACCACTAGTCAAAGGCTCACCCATGGTTAGGGTAAGATTGGCTTGATTAGGAGTAATTGGTGGATCAAGTAAAGGCTTAATTTGGAGCTCACTAGGGCAAGTTTCTTTATCTATTTTGGTGACATTAGGACAGCCCTTTGTAGGTGAAGGACGTTCTTTTTCTTGTTGCCCACTAGTCAAAGGCTCAACCAAGGTTAGGGAAAGGTTAGCTCTACTAGGGGTAAGAGGTTGCTCAAGCAAAGGCTGAATTTGGGTCTTTAAAGGACAACAAGAAAAAGAAGCTTGCCCTATAAAGTGCTTCTCCACCCAAAAAATTACCTTCTACAACTTCTGGGTTTTCTAGCATGGAACTTCCACCTCCATTAAATTTTAGACCAACTTCCTGAGACGTAGAATTCATCTTGAAACTTGCTGAGTCTTGGCTTCAAAGTAAGCATCATTCACCATTTTCGAAACTATGCTCAGCTCCTCCTGGAGGAGGAGCAAAAGAAAACCCTCACCTGGTTTCTAGAGAGAAGGGAGAGCTTCTCTATCTAGAAAACAGCTTTTTGTGAATGATTAGCTAGCCAAACGATGAAACTACATTGTGGGATCCTATATTTGAACCAAAGTAGTCTTTCACATCTTACCTTTTCCTTTTGGGTGGCCAAAATCTTATAGGTATGAGAGGAGGAAAAGGATCCATGCGGGCTAGAGGTCAAAATCCAAGAGTCAGGTCTAGTTACTTGAGGCAATGGGAGCTGGATATTCCCGAGTTCTAGAAGCTCCACTATATTGGTTGTAGGCCAGTTCCATTGCCCATGAAGCTCGCCATATTTATCTTAATACAGTAAGAAGGAGAGGAGATGCACTAAATAATCCAGGAGATGAAAAGATCTGGGAAGTTGAGGCATTGTAGAGCTTTACCAATGAATACCCAATTCACACGGTAATATGCTTTCTTTAAGTCTACTTTTAATGCACACCTTGGCATTCCCGAAAATCGATGATAGCTCCTAAGAAGTTCTTATGAGAGGAAGATATTGTGGGTATCCTTCTTTCTAGAATGAAAGCACTTTGATTCTTATTTATAAGATTAGGGAGCAAGGGCTTTATTCTTGCAGTGAGGATCTTGGTAATGCACTTGTAAATGACATTACAGTATGAAATGAGTGTAAAGTCACCAACAGAAGTGGGATTTGGGACCTTAGGAATGAGGGAGATTGTTGTAGAATTAGCTTCTTTCAAGAGGTTCACTGTCTGAAAGAACTCAAAGATGGCCTATGTAACATCACACCCTACGATATGCCAAGCTTTTTTGAAGAAGCTAGCTTAGAATTCATCAGGGCATGGGGCTTTATCACTTCCCATTCTTAAGATAGTACTTTTGACTACCTCAAAAGGTTATTTGGGAGAGCCCTTTCCAATAAGCTCCAATTGATATCTGGGGGTGGGTTAGGGGTACCCAAAAGGTTTACATAGTATCGCAAGATGTGACCTTAACCTTTTTAGGGTCAGAAATGGTTGATCAAACCTGATGTATCAGGAATGTAAATGATTTGATTCTTCTCTTTTTTCATATTCTGAAAAAAGAAAGAAGAATTTTGGTCTCCCAGGTTTGGCCATTGAACTCTTGATTTTTGTTTGTAGAAAATTTCTTCAGCATGTCTGAACTCAATATATTCACTGTTTGCAAGTTTCTCTTATCGAATTAAAGCTGCATTGGTTGGGTTAGAAGCTATCTCAATCTGAAGTTGATCAAGTTTGGCCCTAGCTAGCTTAGTCCTAGACGGTAGATCATTGAAGAACTGTTTATTAAATTCTCTTAAAGCCACCTTCACAGATCTGAGCTTTTTGCTAACCTTGAATAATGCACAACCAGATACTTGGGTACCCCAAGCCTGTTCAAATATTTCCCAAAATCCTTGTCTATCCATCCAAAAGTTAAAGAATTGGAAAACTATCTTAGGTTTGAGCTGATTTTAGTCCATTTGGATTGCTATGGGACTATGGTCAGAAATGCAGGTGATGGAAACCGGCATTGCACATTTGGGAAGGAATCAACCCAGTGAGTATTCCGAAGAGCTCAATCCAGCTCACACATGGTGAAGGTGCCATCTTGGTGCTTATTAGACCAGGAGAATTGGCATCCAGAATAGACAAGGTCTTCCACCTCAATGTTGTATATGCACTCATTAAACTCATTTATACCATCATTCCATCCTGCAACCCCTCCTATTTCTCATTGGGATTCCTAATCACATTAAAGTCCTCCAAAATAAGTAAAGGTGAAGATGAGCAAATAGTGTGTTGTGTTTCAAGGGAAGCCCAAAGGTCCCTCCTATCACCCCTTTCATTAGAAGCATACACAAATATGTTTACAAAAAAAAAGCATACACAAAATGACAAACAGTCAGTGTTAGAATCTGGAATGCAAACGTTACAAAATATTTCTTGAGCTGAGGAGCTAAGAACAATAAGGTTGACAATAGCTGAGTCCCTAGAAACCCAAATTCTACCACTTGAAGAGGTTTCATAATTGGCAATTCATTCCTAGTTAGGGAATACATTGCTAGCAATACCACTGAAGTTACCATGCTTGACCTTAGTCTTGATAACTGAGCGCGCAGAGAGGTTGAAGTCCCTACACAATTTCCTCATATCAACCTGTTTAAGGGAACCATTGAGCCCCCTTATATTCCAAGTGGCCATATTAATCATTGTGAGGTGGGGGTCACACCCATTATAGATTTCAATTCCCACCCTTTTTTTGCTGGGTGAGGAGTGAGATTTTTTTTTTCTTGTTCTTTTTACTCTTCTTTTTACCAGGGCTAGGAGAGGAGATAAGAGGAAGGGCTAAAGGAATAGGGGGAGACTAAACTTGGATCACCTAAGTCAGGTTCTTTCTCTTGATCAGATTTGATAGCCTCAACCTGAAGTGGGGTAACAACTCTCCTTCCTCCAATAAGGGAATCAGAGCAAGCTCATTTGGGAAGGAGTTTGTTATTGGGGTTAGAATTTCGGCTTGAAATAGCTTCCTTCTTGGTTTTTTTGAGGTCACAACAATCCAAGGTTCCTCATCAGGGAGAATAGGTGGGTTAGAGGTGGTGGGGGAATCAGGGATTGATCTAGGTGTGGGGATTTCGGTCTGATGGGGAAAGAGGGGGTTGGTGCTTTTGGATTGGGTTTAGGTTTGTAATCACAATTATGGCCAAACACGGAGCATTGTTGGCATCTTTTAGGAAGACTTTCATAATCCACCTTAACCATAATTGGATACCATCCTACAATGCCCAAATCAACATTGAAATAGTCCACCAATCTTTTTTGGACACTAATTTCAACACATACTCTTGCAAAATCCTTTCTAACTCCTTTGGCAGTAGGGGAATCAGTGTAGCTTGTTCTTTCATGTTCTTAGGTGAATCACACTTTTAAATTTATTCAAATAGCTTGTAATGTGTAGAATTTCAAAACTGAAATTTTCAAAACAAGTTGAACAGGAAGCAAATTTAGGAAAGTAATGAATTTAGGAAAGTAACAAATTTAGGAAACTAACAAATTTTAGGAAAGTAATGAAATTAGGAAAGTAAATAATTTAGGAAAGTATTTAATTTTAGGAAAGTATTGAAGTTAGGAAAGTAAAGAGTTTACGAAAGTAACTAATTTTAAGAAAGTAATGAAGTTAGAAAAGTAAAAAACTTAGGAAAGTAGTGAATTTAAGAAAGTATAGAATAAGCTTGAGAACCCCTTTATATATGCTGCACCTATGCTCTGATACCAAATGATACGGAACCTCCGAGAATAAGCTTGAGAACCACTATATGTATAGGAACCCACGAAGCATTAACGTGAAAACCCCAATAATCAATTCGGCAACAACCCCTAAGAAAATGCTAGAAAAACTGATTTCTTAGATAGATGATCAACTAGAATAAAGAAAACTTGTTTTTGAATTTCAGTTTCATAACACTCCACAAGAAGGTGATCAATCTACTTGAATGTTTCTTAAAGCATGTATTCTACACAAGAACACAAAGATAAAAGCAAAACAACCTTTTGGTTTTCTTAAATTAAAATTCTGGACTCGTGCTGCACTTATCCCAAAGCTAGACTTGTCAACCTCGTAACAAAGTTAGACTTGTAAACCTCGTAACCTACATGGAGCATGATGTGGCGTCCAACATGGCAGCCTACATGGAGCATGTCATGGCGTCCAACATGGCAGTCACATGGAGCATGATGAGGCATCCAACATGACATCATACATAGAACATGATGTGGCATCAAAAATGGCAGCCTACACGGGACATGATGTGGAGTCCAACATGGCAGCCCACATGGAGCTTGACTTGGCATTTTGAATGATGACAAGTAATCAAGACACCTTGGCAATCCTAACCTAGAAGTGGACAACCAATAGGAGTCGTTTGGGTGGATTACAAGTTTTTTATTTATTGTAATTAATATTTCTTTATCTTTTAATTTTAGTTTAGGTGATTTAAACACTTTAGGACTCTTTAGGCTTCTTGTTTTTCTGTTTAAGCATGGTTTCACAACGTATTAAACAACTTTGACCGATATAATTTTTTTGTGAGAGTTTTCTTTTTGGTTCTTCTTAAAACTTTTCAGACTTATCAAGAATATTCTTGTGGCGTCTAAAACCTAGACTTATCACTCACTTTCCTTCTTGTTTTTGAATGTGGCGTCTAAACCATACCTTTGGTTCTTTTCGAAACATCAATTCGGGTCTTCTTTTTTTTGGCAAACAAATTGTATAAACGAAAAGATACTTACACGTGTACAAGGGGTATACCACAGGAAATACAAAATTAGAGCCTAATCCAAGGCTTAAGATCTGCACGTAAATTAAACAAGTAATATGTAAAGTACTGAAATTAGATACCAAGACTTTATAAGACAGCCAATGTTTACAAAATGCTTGGGTGAAGACCCCATCTATCCACTAAACATATATTAGTATCATTAGTGCCAAAACACTTCGAATCCCAAAGCCTTAATCTGACTAATTGTGAGATAGCTTCAATTAGGACCTTGGAATCTCTGATTTTGCCTTAAAAAATCCTTGCATTTCTTTCTCTCCATATATAATAGATGAAGGAAGTTAAAGCTAGCTTAACCAGGACTCCTCTGAGTGACTTCCCTTTTTCATTAGCTAGCATCCAATCAACAAACTGACCCCAATCCCTAACCTGGCAGTGTATATCAATTTAGGTCTTGGGTCTTATATCTAAGGTTCAATTTGTGTCATAGAAAACGGGTAGGGATTTCTTCTTTAAAATTGATCATTGGATCCTTGAACCATCATTGTTATCGGGTTTCATCACAAAGCAACGGTGAGGTTCATATCATTTGGTATCAGAGCCTTTGGTTCTCTGGAGTCCAGATTCAATTCTGAATTCTTTCCTGATTTTCACGGTGGTTCTGAAAAACGATCATAACTTTTGATCCGGGTGTCAAAATAGTCATTATGGCATATCAAATCAAAATAGTCATTATTGTCGAGCCAGATTCTATCATTTTGATCATTTTTTTCGGTAAGTTAAAATTTCATTAACCGAAGCATAATTTACAAATATTCAAGGGGCATACCCCAGGCATATTTAAAAGAGTGGTTGAGCAAGACAGGAAAGAGGAAGACCATTGGCTATATCAGCACAACTATCCAACCCCTAACTTTAACTTAACTTAGCCTACAAAAAATAAACTCTAGAAAGTTTCCCACACCATACAAGGTAGGAGAAATTGAAAAAAAAATATAAGTCTAATATAGAACTTAACAAACATAAAACTCCTGAGTTAACAAACAATCAAGTAATTGCTAAAACCAATTTCAGTGAACAAAAGCATCCCATTAATCACGTAATGGGGAAGGGAAAGGTACCACCCCCCCTCGAGAAGATCCTGAGATCTATCGAAGCTCGAGCTTGAAGGAGTTCCTCTTTCCCAGCGCTTCCTTGTGTTCAAGAAAATTGCTATGAGAGAGGGGAAGAGTGACCCATCTCTAAACTTGCTCTTTCCCTTGGACGAAGAAGGAGCTGCTGAGTTGGCACTTGCAAGGAGCTGCTGAGCTGGCACCTTGGTTAGCTGCTGAACTGACACCTTGATTAGATGTTCTTTCAATCAGATTAGGATAAATATCTAGGGAGAGAGAATAATCTCCACCTTGTCCTATCACATTTGGAATCAAATCATTTCTTTCATAGGAGAGAGAAATTGTAGGCTCCAGATTTTAACCGAGAACCTCTCCTTCACTTGGTTTTGGAGAGAGAAATAGTAGGCTTCAAAAAAGGAGCTGTCACCTCCTTCACTTTGATTGGAGAGAGAAATAGTAGGCTTCAAAAAAGGAGCTGTCACCTCCATGCTTTACCACTGCCACATGAGCCAAATTGTCCCCTCCAGCAAATGTAAGTTCATCTTCAACCTCAAAAATTTTGGGCAAGCTTGAAAACATCTGAGCACCACCCCCAGAACCTCCATGGGGGCCTTTAATCTTAGATAAACTAGCTCTCAACTGATCTTCTAGGGAGATGCCCTCTTGAACTTCAAAACTCAAAAGCTGGGTCCGAGCTTTGAGAAGCTTTCTTCCCTCCATGATCAACCAGAGCTTTCTACAGAGAAGAAATCACCTTTGGCAGAAACCTTGGTTAGTACCCAATAAGTGAGTTTGTCACCCACCTTGGCTAATAAAGACCAATTAACAATGGAGTTTCCTCCCTCACGAGGAGGGAGGAAACACGAGATCAGAAAAAGAAAACCTAGAAAGAAGGGAGAGCTTCTCTCTCTAGAAGTTGATCTCCTTTTGTTTCCTTATCTCTTTTTGATCATTTTTCGAGGCGTTTAAATTATCTATGTAGTTTCATCTAAAAACTCAGAATTTCAATTTTCAAAATCGAATTTCCATTGTTTTAGTTATCATCTTATCATCCTATTCATCTTATATCATCATATCTTGTAAGATCATATCTTATCTCATCTTATCTTATCTTGTCATAACTTATCTTATCGTTTTCTTATCTCATCTTATCTTCTTTTTTTTACAGACTTCTTCTGTAAAAAAAAGATAGTATAAGTTGATCTCCTCTTGTTTTCTTATCTCTAAATTCTATCCCTTAGTTGTTTCCTTTTCTTATCTTCTCATAGTGTTTGAATTGTTTAGGTCTTTTTTTTTTGGTAAACAAATTGTATAAACCAAAAGATACTTACACATGTACAAGGGGCATACCCAAAGAAATACAAAATTAGAGTCAGATTAGAGGCTTAAGATCTGCACTCAAATTAAACTGGTAATATGTAAAGTACTGAAATTAGATATCAATGCTTCATAAGACAGCCAAGGTTTACAAAATGCTTGGGTTAAGACCCCATCTATCCACTAAACGTAGATTAGATCATTAGTGCCAAAACACTTCGAATCCCAAAGCCTTAATCTGACTAATTGTGAAATAGCTTCAGTTAGGATCTTGGAATCTTTGCTTTTGCCTTCAAAAATCCTTGCATTTCTTTTTCTCCATATATAATAGATAAAGGAAGTAAAAGCTAGCTTAACTAGGACACCTCTGAGTGACTTCCCTTTTGCATTAGCTAGCATCCAATCTACAAACTGATCCCAATCCCTAACCAGGCAGTGTAGATCACATTTGTTCACAAGTGTGGCCCATAC
>QANY01011772.1:4503-27353 GCA_003255025.1 Datisca glomerata | reverse complement strand
TCCCTGAAATCTCAGCCCCCCAAACTCTATCCAAAAGCTGCCAAAACCCTTCTCTTTCAAACCAAAACTCAAAAAACTTGAAGCTTACTCTTGGTTTATAGGAGTCCTTCTCCATTTGTAAGACAATTGGACTGTGATCAGAGATGCCGGGAGGAGCAAAGAGACACTTTGTGTCAGGGAACGAGTCCATCCAGTGAATATTTGCCATGGCTCTATCCAACTTACACATAATAAAGGTTCCATCATTATGCTTGTTTGACCATGTGAATTGACAACCTGAGTATGCAAGGTCCTCAACCTCAATAGTGAAAGTGCATTTGTTGAAGTCAAAGATGCCATCATCCCATCCCTTAGCTCCTCCTGATTTCTCACTAGGGGAGGCAATAACATTGAAATCTCCGGTGATAAGCCATGGGGCATGAGAAGTGAGTGAGTGGTGGGAGCACAAGGATTCCCAAAGCTTCTTCCTGATCACTTTAGAATTTGAAGCATATACGAATGTGATATAACATACAACATTAGAATGCTTAATAGTAAGCTTACAAAATAAAACTTGGTCAGTAGTATCCAAAACTATTACATCAAGTACTTTTGGGTCCCAAGCAACCCAAATTCTACCCCCTGCAGCAAAATTGTAGTTTGCTACCACCTCCCAATTAGGAAAAATGGCCTTAGCAAGATTAGTGAATTTAAAGTTTTTCACTTTAGTTTCAAGTAAAGAACAAAGAGAAAGATTGGAATTCTTACAAAGCTTCCTCACAGCAGCTTGTTTTAAGGAGTCATTGAGCCCCCTAATGTTCCAAGTAGCAAGATTAAACATGAATGGGTGGGTCATTGAGCCCCCTCATTGTTTGTACTCCATGCACAACTAGGGTTAGCTAGAATTGGTGAGGTGGCAGGAGTTGATTGGCTCTCAAGTACAGCCTCATTGACCAATGGACAAAAGATTTCACCCTTGATCATCTCTCTTCTTCGTGCTCCTCCTTTGGCCAGAGAACCCTTGGTGATTTGCCTGAGTTTTTCAGACAAGGGAAAAGTTGTTTGCTTCTGAACATGCTCTTTGTCCTTAGAAGCACCTGTAAAAGCTTCATTTACAAAACATGGGGCACCACCAAATGATGAAGGAACCCTTAAAGCACTAGAATCCAGTAATAACAAGTCATTGTGTACCTGAGAAGAAGGGACCAAAGAAATGTGCCCACAAGACATTGAGATCTCATCCAAACCTTTGATTTGCTCCTCATTAGAGCTAGAAGCAGCCTCATCATTGCAATTAATGGCCATTTGGACCTTTCCTCCCTTATTTGGTGAGTTAAGGTTGTAGCTAAAGGTGCCAAAAGAAGTAGCATGCTCCTCGTCATCTCCATTAATACGAGCAGCAAGTGCTTCTGCCACATTTAGTGAACGAACACACACCTTCTTCTCACCAACTTCTTTGTTCTCCATAGCTAAAATCTTATCCAAACTTGGAGATTCCCCCAAGGAAGAGCTAGAAGTAACTCTGACTTCTGGGTTTTCCAGCATCGAACTCCCATCTCTTTTAAACTTTAGAACATCTTCATGAGACTGAAAGCTCATCTTACCCGAACTTTTCTTACTGATCTTTGAACCTTGCTGAGTCTTGGTTTCAAAATAAGCATCATTTACCATTTTAGAAACTAAGCTCAGCTCCTCCCAGAGGAGGAGCAACAGAAAAGCCTCACCTGGTTTCTAGAGAGAAAGGAGAGCTTCTCTCTAAACATTGTGGTTTGATCTTCTTCAAGACAGGACTTATTGGGCTCAATTGTTTAGGTCTTTTGGTTGTTCCTTGAAAATTCCAGATTCATTTATTAGTTTTAACAAAAACCAAAAGAGAAAACTAAGAGTGGTAAAAGGAAAGTGTGTGAGAGAAAATTACAGGGTAAAAGCCAAATATTTTGAGTGAAACACGAGAGAAATTGAGTGAACCTCAAACTTTGAGTGTAAACATGTGAGGAAAAGATTGTGAGGTTCTTCATTTTTTATTAATCTTATTCTCTTTCATGTATGTCAAACAGCAATGGTAGTGGAGGAATGGCGGAAGGTGGCATGTCAAAGTTACAAATGGAGGTGTTAGTTGGTGAATTAACAATAATGTAAGGAGATGGGCTTTAACGAGTACATGAGAGGATTGATCGGATAGAAATAAGGGTGGAGACACCTAGAGCTCCAATTGGGCGTCAGTGGGAGAGACGATCACCTAGGGTTGAGTATAAGGAAGAATTTGAGGAAGATTTTGATGAAGAGGACCGATATTCTCACATGGGAAGATTAGGCCGTGGGGGTGGAGATATGGGACAAATTTGGGTAGCATTAAGATGAAGATACCATTATTTCAAGGCAAGAATGATCCTGAAGCTTACTTAGAATGGGAGAAGAGAATGGAGTTGGTGTTTAATTGCCATAACTACTATGAGTTGTAGAAAGTGAAATTGACAGCCGTCAAATTCATGGATCATGCTATCATTTGGTGGGACCAATTAGGGTTGAATCAGAGAAGGAATGGTGAGAGACCAGTTGAGATTTGGGAAGAGATGAAGACCATCATGTGGAGGACATTCGTGCCCAGGCACTACTACTGAGATCTTTACCAAAAGTTACAAAGCTTGAGGCAAGGATCAAGGAGTGTGGAAGATTATTTCAAAGAGACGGAGATTGCTATGATTCGAGCCAATGTGGAGGAGGACCAAGAGGCTACAATGCCAAGATTCATAGTTGGCCTAAATCGAGACATTGCAAATGTGGTGGAGTTGCAACACTATGTGGAGTTGTAGGACATGGTTCACATGACCATCAAAGTGGAGCGACGACTAAAGAGGAAGGGTTGCATGAGGCTAGGGCAGCAATCAAATTCATCCTCTACCTCTTGGAAATGGAATTGGAAGAAGGAAGAGAAGTCAAGTTTTAAGCCAATGGCCGAGGTCTCCAAGGACAGCAAAGTTGGAAGCACATCAAACCAAGGTAAACCCGATTTCCAACCATCAGGAACTCGTGATATTAATTGTTTTAAGTGTTTTGGGAGTAGGTCATATTGCTTCTCAATGTCCAAACAAGAGAGTGATGATCCTGAGAGAAGATGGATATATGGAAACTGAGAGTAAATCCAAAGAGGAGTCCATGTTACCTTTAGAAGATGCAAGTGACATTGAAGAACCGGTTGATGGTGAACTTTTGGTGACAAGAAGAGCTCTTAGTGCCATAGCCAAAGAAGATGAGAAGGTACAACGAGAAAATATTTTTCATACTAGATGCCTTGTTAATGATAAAGTGCGTAGTATGATTATTGATGGGGGAAGTTGTACTAATGTGGCTACGACATACATGGTGGAAAAAAACTAAACTTGCGTACATAAAAACATCTTAATCCAAACAAGCTGAAATGGTTGAATGATTGTGGGGAAATCAAGGTGCATAAGCAAGTGTTAATTTCTTTCTCTATTGCCAAGTATAACGATGAAGTTTTGTGTGATGTCGTGCCAATGCAAGCTAGTCATCTTCTCTTAGACAGGCCATGCAAATTTGATAGAAAAGCCACTCATGACGGTTACAAAAATAGATACTCCTTTGCAATTGATAAGAAACTCATTACTCTTTTACCCCTCACCCTAAAACAAGTGCATGAAGATCAATTGAAGTTAAATAGTTAGAATGAAAAACAAAGAGAGACTGAGAATGTAAAAAAAAAAAGAGTGAGAAAAATCAAGAGAGTGAGAGTTCAAAAAAAGAAGTGATTGAACAAAAGAAAAGAGAGAGAAATAGACAGTTGGCCGAGAGGAGTGGGAAAATCAGTTAGAGAAAAAAAATTTTATGCAAAAGAGAGTGAGATTAAGAGAGTAGGAGTTCCAAGTGGCCTTTACTTGTACTTTTGTACAAAGAGGCGTGTGTTTCCACTAACGAACTTAACCACTCTTTTCCTAGTGTTGTTACATCTATTTTGCAGGACTTTGAAGATGTTTTACACGAGGAGATGCCAAAAAAGTTGCCACAAATTAGGGGAATTGAGCATCAAATTGACTGTGTATCCGGAGCTTCCATTCCAAACAAACCCGCTTATAGAAGTAATCCAAAGTAGACGAAGGAGCTGCAAAAACAAGTTGATGAGCTCATGGAGAAGGGGTATGTACGTGAAAGCATGAGTCCGTGTGCTGTCCCCGTATTGCTTGTGCCTAAAAAGGATGGAACATGTAGGATGTATGTTGATTGTCGAGCCATAAATAACATCACTGTAAAGTATCGCCATCCCATTCCTAGATTAGATGATATGTTTGATGAGTTGCATGGTTCTTGTGTGTTCACTAAAATTGATCTTAAAAGTGGATATAATCAAATTAGGATGAAAGAATGTGATGAATGGAAAACGGCTTTCAAAACAAAATATGGTTTATATGAGTGGTTAGTAATGCCTTTTGGATTGACTAATGCACCTAGCACTTTCATGAGATTAATGAACCATGTTTTACGTACTTTCATTGGAAAATTTGTAGTTGTTTATTTTTATGACATATTGATGTATAGCAAAGATATGAGCATGCAAAACACTTGAAATCTATTCTTGAAGTTTTGAAGAAAGAAAAATTATTTGCTAACCTCAAGAAATGTACCTTTTGCACGGACAAATTGGTGTTTCTAGGGTTTGTTGTTAGTGCTAAGGGAATTGAGGTAGATGAGAAAAAATAAAAGCAATTAGAGATTGGCCGATACCTAGTAGTATTGGGAGGTTGAGCTTTCATGGGTTAGCTGGCTTTTATAGAAGATTTGTGAAAATGTTTAGCACCATAGCTGTGCCGCCCTTAACCGAAGTCATTAAAAAGAATGTTGGATTTAAGTGGGGTATTGACAAGAAAAGGCATTCAATTTGCTCAAGGAAAAACTAACGAATGTACATTTGCTTGCTTTACCTAACTTTGCTAAAACCTTCAAAATTGAGTGTGATGCTTCAGGTTTAGGTATGAGTGCTGTCCTAATGCAGGAGGGCCGACCAATTGCCTATTTAGTGAGAAATTCAATGAGGCTATTTTGAACTACTCAACATATGACAAGGAGATGTATGATGTTTGGTGAGAGCTTTATAAACATGGCAACACTACTTGTGGACTAAAGAATTTGTGATTCACACAGATCATGAATCCTGAAGCAGTTGAAGGGACAACACAAGCTCAACAAACGGCATGCCAAGTGGGTGGAATTTATAGAGACCTTTCCATATGTAATCAAGTATAAGCAAGGGAAAGAGAACATTGTGGCTGATGCTCTCTCAAAAAGGTATACACTACACTCTACCTTAGATACAAAATTGCTTGATTTTGAACACATTAAAGAATTGTATGTTGATGATCTTCATTTTGCCAATGTGTTTAACGCATGTGAAAAGGTTGCTTTGATAAATTTTATAAGCATGATGGTTACTTGTTCAGGAAAAATAAACTTTGTGTGCCTAAGAGTTCATTGAGAGAGTCGCTAGTTAGGGAAGCACATGGGGATGGTTTGATGGGGTACTTTGGTATAGCTAAGACACTAGACATTTTACATGAGCACTTCTTTTGGCTATCCACTTCTAGGTTAGGATGGCCAATTTGTCTTGCTTCCTTGTTATCATTTGAAATGCTAAGTCATACTCCTTGTGGACTGCCAAATTGAACACCGCATCATGCTCCATGTGGAATGCCATGTAGGATGCCAAGTCATCTCCATGTAGGCTGTCATGTTGTGTGACACATCATGCTCCATGAAAGCTATCATGTTGGATGCCACATCATGCTCCATCATGGATATCATGTTGGATGCCACGTCATGCTCCATGTGGGCTTCCATGTTGGACGCCACAGAATACTATATGCAGGCTCCCATGTTGGATTCCATGCCATGTTCCACGTAGGCTGTCATATGCCACGTCATACTCCACGTCATACTCATATTGAGTGCTTCAACCATTCTCTTTTTTCTAGTAGTTCTTTTGATTTGACCGTTTGCTACTTGAAGTGGATCCATCTTTGAGCTTGTGCAACCGGATCCTCATCATTCCCTCCCTCTTGAGAAAGATTTATCTTCAAATCGTCCCCTACATCAAACGGGAACAAGTTAGTAACATGAAATATAGCACTTACATTATTCTCACCAGGAAGATCTAGAGCTATCAGGGCTTTTGGTTCTAGCTAATGAAGTTGCTATAGCCAAACACTTATGGTTCTTGCTACTCCCTTCTAAAAGATCACTTTGAAAAGATTGGTGTCACACATACCTAATCAGAAAGAGTTCAATTTTCTTGGTTTCCATTCCTTCAAACCCATCTTGGGTTTGGAGAAAGCTTCTCAAGCTCAGGAGCAAGTTTCTGCCCTTTTGCTCTATAACTATTGGAGATGGTACTACTGTGAAGCTTCTTACAGATAATTGGCATCCTCTAGGTGTCCTTTGGGCCAGATTTAGGCAAAGACTTTTGTCAGGAACTTCTTGGACTATGGACTCTATGGTGAGTGTTGTCATTCAAGACAATCAATGGCATTGGCCAACTTCAAACACCTTTGAGCTTCTTCAGATTAGAAGTGTTCCAATTCCTCCTCCCCAAGCTCAACGACAAGATGTTTGGAAATGGAGTTCAAGCCAGAATGGAGATTTCTACCTAAGTCTAACCTATAAGGCACTGTCCCCTACAAGATAACCGGTTAAGTGGGCAAAGGTGATATGGTTCTCTAAACACATCCCAAGGTGCAGCTTTATCTCTTGGTTGGCTTTGAGAAATAAACTTTCCACTAGAGATAGGGTTGCACAATGGGACCAAACACCAGGGTTTTGTGTTGTGTTGGCTACCAGGAGACACATGAGCATCTTTTTATCAATTGTTGTTATGCAGCCAGAGTATGGGCCACACTTGTGAACAAATGTGATCTACACTGCCAGGTTAGGGATTGGGATCAGTTTGTAGATTGGATGCTAGCTAATGCAACAGGGAAGTCACTCAAAGGAGTCCTAGTTAAGCTAGCTTTTACTTCCTTCATCTATTATATATGGAGAGAAAGAAATGCAAGGATTTTTTAAGGCAAAATCAGAGATTCCAAGATCCTAACTGAAGCTATTTCACAAATAGTCAGATTAAGGCTTTGGGATTCGAAGTGTTTTGGCACTAATGATACTAATCTACGTTTAGTGGATAGATGGGGTCTTAACCCAAGCATTTTGTAAACCTTGGCTGTCTTATGAAGCATTGATATCTAATTTCAGTACTTTACATATTACCAGTTTAATTTGCATGCAGATCTTAAGCCTTTAATTAGGCTCTAATTTTGTATTTCCTGGGGTATGCCCCTTGTACATATGTAAGTATCTTTTGGTTTATACAATTTGTTTACCAAAAAAAAAAAGATCTAGCTTGTAGTCAATGTCATTGATTCTTGCAAGAACTTCAAATGATCCATCACCATTAGGTAGCAATTTTGATTTCCTTTGTTTAGGAACCCTTTTCTCATGGAACATGTTCAGGCCCAAACTAGATGAACTTGGCTAAACTTAGATCTTTTGGGCATGTCATGTAGTCGAACTAACTTTTGACACAAAACATTTTTGGGATCAGAATTTAGAGTGTTTTGGTCCTTTTAGGTGTTTCTAGTGTCATATAGAGTCAATAAGACCAAATGCGACATGTTTAGGTCCATACCAGATGAACTTCGCTTAACTTGGATCTTTTGGACATGGCATGTGGACTGTTGTGGTCATTTTAGGTGCTTCTAGTGCCATATGGAGTCAAAAAGATCCAATGGAACGTGTTTAGGCATAACTAGATGAACTTGGAAAAACATAGATCTTTTAGGCATGTCATGTACTCGAACTGATTTTTGACACCCAAAATACATTTGGGATAAGTATTTTGAGTAGTTATGTCATTTTAGGTGCTTCTAGTGCCATATGAAGTCAATAAGACCCAATGAGACATGTTTAGACCCAAACTAAAGGAACTTGGCTAAACTTGGATCTTTGGGGCATGGCATGTACTTTTAGGCTAAACTTGGATCTTTTGGGCATGACATGTACTTTTGGGCTAAACTTGGATCTTTTGGGCATGGCATGATCTTTTGGGCATGTCTTTTGACATCTAAAACACATTTGGGTTAAGAATTTAGAGTGTTCTTCTCATTTTAGGTTCTTCTCATTTAGGTGCTTCTATTTCCATAGAGAGTGAAAAAGACCCAATGGTACGTGTTTAGGCCCAAGCTAGATGAACTTAGCTGAACTTGGATCTTTTAGGCATATCATGTACTCGAACTGACTTTTTTAAAAACCAACCCCAACACTCCAAATTCGTACCCTAAATGTGTTTTGGGTTAAGTGGTTTCAGAATCTTCTGAACACCTGTTTGTTTCTTGCCCTTATTCTAGCTTTATTTGGCATAATTTGGTTGGTTTGTGTGGCTTGGTGTCTTCTCCTAGGAACTGGAATCAACTTATCTCCTGGCTCCTTGTGAAAGTTAAGAAAGGCTACTTCTTGGGCCTTATGTTGAAGCTTATGTTAAGCTCGTTTGTCTACCATATCTGGAGAGAGAGAAATAATCGAGTCTTTGAGGGCAAAATGAGGGACAAGAAAGTGGTCTTGGCTTGCATTAGAAATGCCATTAAAGGTAGATTTTTGAGTCTTAAAGGATTTTCTGTGACTGAAGATAACAAAATCATTCAGCTTGCCTGGGGATTGAATGCCTCTATTTTTGACAATTAAGCTTGGTTCTTCTATTTCTTTAGGCTGTTATCTCTTGTAATCTTCTGTTAGTGTTTGGGTGCCTCCAGCTTGTGTGTTGGCTGATTCCTTTTTTTGTTTCTTTTTCCTGGGGTATGCCCCTTGTATATTTGTATGTTTCTTCTTTGGTTTATACAATTTTTTAATTTACCGAAAAAAAAGGCTCTAACTACAAGAGTTTGGTAGATGAACCTTCTTTGGACAGCATTAATGTGAGGAGGTGCATTTATCTCAAGTGCGCGGTTTAGAGGAGTTAAAACTTCAAAGCATCTTGGAACATGGAGAAGAAGCTCCAAAGGTTAGTAATGTGTTTCATTCATCTTTAAATGATAATAGCTAATTTTCAGGACCTCAAGAAGTGCCTAGAGCTCCTTCCCAATAACGGAGATGCTTCAACAATGTACTCGCCGGCCATTAACCAAAGGAGGAGCATGGCTGAGTGAGCTGAACAAGGGTGAGGCTCTTGACCCATTGGACAAAGGGAAGTAGCTCCCTAATCAATCACAGCATGCCACCTCAGTTCCTAAGCCAAAAACTAGCCGTTTGAGCACAACTCACAATAGCAAGTTGGACAAGGCAGCACAAAACATGGTTGATGAGGATCTGGTTGCACAAGCTCAAATGATGTCAAGCAAGACGTTGAGTCTGACGTGGGTTATGGCAGCCTACATGGAGCAAGGTTGCCATCCAACATGGCAGCCGACATTGGGCATGTCAAGGCGTCCATAAAGGTAACCCACATGAAGCATGATGTGACATCCAACATGACATCCTACATGGAGCATGGCGTGGTGTCCAACATGGCAGCCCACATGGAGATGGCGTGCCATCCTACATGGCATTCCACATAGCATGATGTGGCGTTCAATATGGCATACCACATGGAGCATGACATGGAATTTTAAATAATAACAAGGAAGCAAGACAACTTGGCAATCCTAACCTAGAAGTGGGAAGCCAATAGTAGTTTATTAGAGCATGACAGCTTGGCAATCTTAACCTATAAGTGGACAGCCAATAGGAGTCTTTTAGGTGAATTACAAGTTCCTTATTTATTGCAATTTATATTTCTTTATCTTTTAAATTTAGTTTAGGTTATTGAAACACTTTAGGACTCTTTAGGCTTCTAGTTTTTTTTCTATTTAAGCATGGTTTCACAATGTATTAAATAGCTTATATCAATATAATTTATTTGTGAGAGTTTTCTCTTTGGTTATTCTTAGATCTTTTCAGACTTATCAAGAATATTCTTGTGGCATCTAAAACCTAGACTTATCACTCAATTTTCCATCTCGTTCTTGAGTGTGGCGTCAAAACCATACTGTTGGTTCTTTTCGAAGCATCAATTTGGGTCTTAAGTCTTATACCTAAGGTTCTCTTTGTGTCATTGAAAATGAGTCAGGGTTTCTTCTTCTTTAAATTTGATCTTTGGGTTCTTGAACTATCATTGTTATTGGGTTTCATCATAAAGCGACAGTGAGTTTGGTATCAGAGCTTTTGGTTCTCGAGAGTCAGATTCAATTCTGATTTTTTTCCTGATTTTGACGATGATTCTGAAAAATGATCATAACTTTTGAGTCGGGAGTCAAAATAGTCATTATTGCATATCAAATCAAATGGATTTGTGAGACCTACAACCTGTATGTGCATTGCGAAGCCAGATTTCATCGTTTGGATCACTTCCCGAGGTGTTTGATTGTTCTGTGCAGTTTCATCTAAAAATTTGGAATTTCAAATTTCAAATTCAAAATTTCCACTGTTTTAGCTATCATCGTATCATCTAGGATGTGCTTATCACCTTAGCATTTTATCTTATCTCATCATATCTTTGCATATAATATTTTATCTCATCTTATCATATCATAGATCATCTTGTCATAACTTATCTCATCTTTTCTTATCTCATCTTATCATATATTAACTTTGTCTTATCATATCTCATCTTATCTTATCTTGTCCTTGTCTTATCTTTTTTTTCCGGTAAAATAAAAAATTGTATAAACCGAAGAAGAAACAAACAAATATACAAGGGGCATACCCCAGGAAAAAGACACAAATAAAAAGGAACCAGCCAACACACAAGCTGGAGGCACCCAAACACTAACAGAAGATTACAAGTGATAACATCCTAAAGAAACAGAAGAACCAAGCTTAATTGTCAAAAATAGAGGCATTCAATCCCCAGGCAAGCTGAATGGTTTTGTTATCTTCAGTCTCAGAAAACCCTTTAAGACTCAAAAATCTACCTTTAATGGCATTTCTAATGCAAGCCAAGACCACTTTCTTGTCCCTCATTTTGCCCTCAAAGACTCGATTATTTCTCTCTCTCCAGATATGATAGACAAACGAGCTGAACATAAGCTTCAACATAAGGCTCAAGAAGTAACCTTTTCTAGCTTTCACAAGGAGCCAGGAGATAAGTTGATTCCAGTTCCTTGTCTTATCTTATCATATCTTTTTTATCTCATCTCATCTTATATCTAATCTGATGCAAATCTAGGAGCTGAAAATGGACGTGGGGCTGAGCATACACGCGGGAATAGAGCTGAACTTGCACAAGATCCTTTATCACTTCCTGGTGGTCCAATTACAAGACTTATAGCCCAAAATTTCAAGAAAGCACTTATCGGGCTGATTCAAGAGAATTGGAATGATTCTGGAAAAGCGATGCCCAATGTGGGTCCAAATGAAAATCAAGGCTTTATCCATGTTATCAAGGCCATTGAAAAGTCTAATTAGCATATTGAAAAGGATAATGAACCTACAAAAATGTGTTCATCAAGATAAGGCCATGAAAGGGCATGAATTGGACTATTTTCAAGGCTATTAAATAGGGGGATGAATCTAGCTTGGATTGGTTATGCTTAAATACATTGTTCATAGTCAATTAGTGATATTTACTTATTATTAGTAGTCAAAAAAGGTCTAAAAACGTGGGAACTTATTTACTTTAATGTTGGTGTTGTTTCAAAGCTAAAATTAATGCTTTTCCTATTCTTGGAGGGTTGTTCCAAGTATAAAACATGGTGCCCACGAAATTTGTAATCAGGTTATGAATATTGAAAACAAGTTTAAGTTATTGTGAGGTGTGTCCTCTTTGTTCTTGAAAGAACTCTTTGAACTTATCAAGTTAGTCTTGTGGCGTTCAAACAACCAAACTTATCACCTTGATTCTTGAGCGGTCCTCAGGTTTCTTGGTGTGGCATTTCTATCCTTCGTAGTCTTAGTTCTTATCTTGCTAGATAACGGGTTAAGGATCAACAATCTTGTCTTTCACGTTCTTGGGGTTCTTGAACCATCATTTTATCGGGTTTCATCGTAAATCGTCGGTGGGGTTTATATCCTAGACTAGATGATATGCTGGATGAATTGCATGGTTCTTGTACTTTTACAAAGATAAAGATGACAATGAATCTATGTTGTCATTAGAGGATGAGGATAATGAGGAGTGTTCTGTACAAAGAGAATTAGTTGTCGCAAGGAGAGCTCTAAGTGTGCAAATCAAAGAAAATGATGAGGTGCAGCGAGAAAACATCTTTCGTACTACATGCCACGATCTAAACAAGGTAGGTAGTATGAGTATTAATGGAGGTAGTTGTACTAACGTTGATACTACAATGTTTGATATATCAGGGCTGCTAACAACTAATCTACCCCAACCCTACAAGTTGAAATGGCTGAATGATAGAGGTGAGGTAAAGGTGGAAAAGCAAGTGTTACTCTCATTCTAAATCGGTAACTACGAGGATGATGTGTTTTGCAATGTAATATCGGTGCGAGTTGGATACTTGCTGTGGGGAAGGCTATGGAAATTTGATAGCCGAGTGATATCTTCTTCTTTAAAATCGATCCTCGGGTTCTTGAACCATCATTGTTTTCGGGTTTCATCGCACAGTGACGGTGAGGTTCATATTAATGGTGGAAGGACAAATTACTTTGTCCTTGCAAGGTACATCTTTAAATAATGATTGTACATGTTCTTTAAATGTTTGTACTACTAGTGTACCAAGCTATGAAGGACAAGGTGAAAAACAAGGTAAGAAAATACAAGGTACGGGAAAAGTTAATTTACCTCACGCCAAGTGCAGATCATGATTGTGATTTCATCCAGCAAGCTAAAACACTTTCTCCTAATCCCCAAGCTACAGCCCCATCTCTACCACAATCCAACCCTAGCTCCACCTCAAAATCCCCAAATCACTCCTCTCCCTCATCCCCCACACATTCCACCCCAAAACAATCCCCCATTTCTCCCTCACTTCTCCCAAACACCACTCCCTCAACCCATTTGGATGATGACAGTGGCTGGATTGAGATTCCATCCAAGAGATCAAGGAAGAAAATCAACTCAGAAGTGGGACTTGAATTGGCCTTAGTGCTAGACCAAGACATAGTTGAAGCTTCCCCACTAAGGGTGGAACCTATTGAGCACTCAACTGAGGAAGAAGAGGATAATCTTGCTGTCGTGAGCAAGAACCAAGCGCTTTCCACCCCTTCACCTTCTCTAAACACTTCCAGCTCAAGCAAAAGGAGAAAGAAGAAGAAGAAGAAGGTCAATGGCACACCACACCCTGCAAAGGGTAGAGATAAAGGAGTTGCAGCTAGTGGAGAAACCCACAACCCACCCATTCATGTTTAATCTTGCTACTTGGAACGTTAGGGGGCTCAATGACTCCTTAAAACAAGCTGCTGTGAGGAAGCTTTGTAAGAATTCCAATCTTTCTCTTTGTTCTTTACTTGAAACTAAAGTGAAAAACTTTAAATTCACTAATCTTGCTAAGGCCATTTTTCCTAATTGGGAGGTGGTAGCAAACTACAATTTTGCTGCAGGGGGTAGAATTTGGGTTGCTTGGGACCCAAAAGTACTTGATGTAATAGTTGTGGATACTACTGACCAAGTTTTATTTTGTAAGCTTACTATTAAGCATTCTAATGTTGTATGTTATATCACATTCGTATATGCTTCAAATTCTAAAGTGATCAGGAAGAAGCTTTGGGAATCCTTGTGCTCCCACCACTCACTCACTTCTCATGCCCCATGGCTTATCACCGGAGATTTCAATGTTATTGCCTCCCCTAGTGAGAAATCAGGAGGAGCTAAAGGATGGGATGATGGCATCTTTGACTTCAACAAATGCACTTTCACTATTGAGGTTGAGGACCTTGCATACTCAGGTTGTCAATTCACATGGTCAAACAAGCATAATGATGGAACCTTTATTATGTGTAAGTTGGATAGAGCCATGGCAAATATTCACTGGATGGACTCGTTCCCTGACACAAAGTGTCTCTTTGCTCCTCCCGGCATCTCTGATCACAGTCCAATTGTCTTACAAATGGAGAAGGACTCCTATAAACCAAGAGTAAGCTTCAAGTTTTTTGAGTTTTGGTTTGAAAGAGAAGGGTTTTGGCAGCTTTTGGATAGAGTTTGGGGGGCTGAGATTTCAGGGACAGCAATGTTTAGGCTCTGTAAGAAGCTTAAGGCACTCAAAGGTGAACTGAGGAGGTTCAACCAAAGATTTTGCAGTGATCTTCCTTCTAGAGTTAAATTGGCTGAAGCACACATGGAGTCAATTCAAAACTTGTTGGGAAATGACCCTTTAAATGCATTGTTACAGGCTCAGGAGAGAGATGCATGCTCCAAATTCTTTGAGCTTAGACATGCTGAAGAGAGCTTCTACAGGCAGAAGTCAAGAGTACAGTGGCTTCAGTTGGGTGATCAGAACACTTCTTTCTTTTTTCAAAGTATGAAAAAGAATAGATTCAAAACCAGGATTACACACCTGGACAACCAAGGCTCTCTACTTACTTCCCATGAGGAGATCCAGGATCATATATTAGATTACTACAAAAATCTCTTGGGTACACCAAATGAAGAAATGGGAGTCAATTGGAGTATACTTGATTGTGCTTTGC
Organism: Datisca glomerata; assembly: GCA_003255025.1. Lineage (NCBI taxonomy): Eukaryota > Viridiplantae > Streptophyta > Magnoliopsida > Cucurbitales > Datiscaceae > Datisca > Datisca glomerata. Next base: position 12,701 of record QANY01011772.1, on the reverse strand, counting down.
CAAGAAAGCTTGGACCTGATCAGGCTGTACCTTTGGCTCTTCCCATTGAAGAAAATGAGGTCAAGCAAGCTATTTTCAGTATGGGAAGTGGCAAAGCTCCTGGACCAGATGGTTTTTCAGCTGGGTTCTTTAAGAAAGCATGGCATGTGGTGGGTGGGGATGTAACCAAAGCTGTTTTGGAGTTCTTTACTACAGGTAACCTCCTAAAAGAGGTTAACTCAACTGCAATCACCTTAATACCAAAGGTCCCTAATCCCACTAGTATTGGGGACTTTAGACCTATCTCTTGCTGCAATGTAGTCTACAAGTGCATCACAAAAATACTTGCTGAAAGACTCAAGCTTGTATTACCCAACATCGTAAGTCAGAACCAAAGTGCTTTTATCCCAGGAAGGAGAATGGCTGACAATATTTTTCTCTCCCAAGAATTACTTAGAAGCTACCATAGATCACTTGGTTTGCCAAGGTGTGCTCTCAAGGTGGACCTTAAGAAAGCCTATGATAGTGTGAACTGGTCACTAATAGGTAAAGCTTTTCAATGCCTTGGCTTCCCAAATGTTTTCATTTCTTGGGTCATGGAGTGCCTTTCTTCTCCCTCATACTCAGTGAATATAAATGGTGAGCTGCATGGTTACTTTAGGGGTGCTAAAGGAATTAGACAAGGGGATCCAATCTCTCCTTACATCTTTGTCATCATCATGGAGGTCTTGACAGGGATCTTGAGCTTTGCAGCCAAACACTCAGAGTTCCAGTTCCATTGGAGGTGCAAAGAGCTTAACTTAGTTAATCTGTGCTTTGCTGATGACCTACTCTTATTCTGTAAAGGAGACAAAAAAAGCGTGCATGTGCTTAAGGAAGCTTTGGCCATTTTCCAAGAGCTATCAGGGCTTCAACCAAATATTTCAAAGAGTCAACTGTTCTTATCAGGGGTGAGCACAGAGATGTCTTCTATCATTCATGCTGAACTGGGTTTTACAGAAGGGTCTCTTCCAGTTAGATATCTTGGTGTCCCACTCATTACAACCAAGCTTACCAAATCAGATTGTCAAGGTTTGGTTGACAGACTCACTATGAGAATCAGTTCTTGGGAATCAAAGTATTTGTCTTATGCTGGAAGACTCCAACTTATCAAGTCTGTCCTTATGGCTATGGTCAACTTTTGGAGTGGTCTCTTCATTCTCCCTAAAAGAGTGGTGAAGACAGTCCAATGCTTGGTAAGAAATTTTCTATGGAATGGCCAAGATACTAAAGCTTCTGGGGCCAAGGTAGCTTGGGCAGACCTATGTTTTGACAAGGTACAAGGTGGGTTGGGCCTTAGGGATTTGGTTCTAGCTAATGAAGTTGCTATAGCCAAACACTTATGGTTCTTGCTACTCCCTTCTAAAAGATCACTTTGGAAAGATTGGTGTCAAACATACCTAATCAGAAAGAGTTCAATTTTCTTGGTTTCCATTCCTTCTAACCCATCTTGGGTTTGGAGAAAGCTTCTCAAGCTCAGGAGCAAGTTTCTGCCCTTTTGCTCTATAACTATTGGAGATGGTACTACTGTGAAGCTTCTTACAGATAATTGGCATCCTCTAGGTGTCCTTTGGGCCAGATTTGGGCAAAGACTTTTGTCAGGAACTTCTTGGACTATGGACTCTATGGTGAGTGTTGTCATTCAAGACAATCAATGGCATTGGCCAACTTCAAACACCTTTGAGTTTCTTGAGATTAGAAGTGTTCCAATTCCTCCTCCCCAAGCTCAACGACAAGATGTTTGGAAATGGAGTTCAAGTCAGAATGGAGATTTCTCTCTAAGTCTAACCTATAAGGCACTGTCCCCTACAAGACAACCGGTTAAGTGGGCAAAGGTGATATGGTTCTCTAAACACATCCCAAGGTGCAGCTTTATCTCTTGGTTGGCTTTGAGAAACAAACTTTCCACTAGAGATAGGGTTGCACAATGGGACCAAACACCAGGGTTTTCTTCTGATTGTGTGTGTTGTGTTGGCTACCAGGAGACACATGAGCATCTTTTTATCAATTGTTGTTATGCAGCCAGAGTATGGGCCACACTTGTGAACAAATGTGATCTACACTGCCAGGTTAGGGATTGGGATCAGTTTGTAGATTGGATGCTAGCTAATGCAACAGGGAAGTCACTCAAAGGAGTCCTAGTTAAGCTAGCTTTTACTTCCTTCATCTATTATATATGGAGAGAAAGAAATGCAAGGATTTTTGAAGGCAAAATCAGAGATTCCAAGATCCTAACTGAAGCTATTTCACAAATAGTCAGATTAAGGCTTTGGGATTCGAAGTGTTTTGGCACTAATGATACTAATCTACGTTTAGTGGATAGATGGGGTCTTAACCCAAGCATTTTGTAAACCTTGGCTGTCTTATGAAGCATTGATATCTAATTTCAGTACTTTACATATTACCAGTTTAATTTGCGTGCAGATCTTAAGCCTCTAAATCAGGCTCTAATTTTGTACTTCCTGGGGTATGCCCCTTGTACATGTGTAAGTATCTTTTGGTTTATACAATTTGTTTATCCAAAAAAAAAATAAATGGTAATAAGGCCAAGGGCACCCCAAGATCAGTGTCAGCGCCTTCCTCACCTAAGGCAAACAATTTTGCGGGTTTCAAGGCTAAACCACATGGTGAATATGGAAACGTACAAGGTAAAATACAGATAGGAAAAATCAAGGACAAAAAATCAGCCTTGGGTCCACAATTTATTCATTCAAACTATGCATGGGGCAATTTAGAAGACATGAAAAAGTGTTCTATGGGAAAAGGACAATACAATGGTGAAAAAGGACAATGTAAGGAAAGTTTGAATAATGTGTGTGATACTGACATGCATGGTGGTGTACACGACATGCATGCAAAATTTATGAAGCAAGGACAAAATAAAGGAGTGAACAAAGGAGGGTACAACGCATGGGGAAGCCCTACCCATGCTGAATGAGGTACACAGGTGCGGGTTTCAGAGTTAGGACTGCCAAATCTGTCCTTATCCTCCCTTCCCACCTTGCAAAGCACCTTTAACCTGGGTGAAAGTACTTTTAACGTTGCTGAAAGTACCTTTAACCTTGGTCAATCCTTAAACCCTTGCACCTCACCTACACATCACCCCATGGCAGTAAATGAGACATCAATTTCGAATTTTTCCTCCCCAATTGCACCCAAGGTACAAGGAAAGCTAGTAGAATCAAGCTTGAATGCCTCTATTTTTGACAATTAAGCTTGGTTCTTCTGTTTCTTTAGGCTGTTATCTCTTGTAATCTTCTGTTAGTGTTGGGGTGCCTCCAGCTTGTGTGTTGGCGGGTTCCTTGTTATTTGTGTCTTTTTCCTGGGGTATACCCCTTGTATATTTGTATGTTTTCTTCTTCGGTTTATACAATTTTTTTAATTTATCGAAAAAAAAGCTAGTAGAATCTAAGGGAAAAGGGAAAATCATGCTAAGCAAAAGGGTGTGAGTGGTCATCCATTCAATGTGGTCAAGGCACTTGATGTTCATATTAATGGACCGGATGGAATGTCTTGGGAGCCTCTATCTACACTATACCTTTTTTTTCGGTAAATTAAAAAATTATATAAACCGAAGAAGAAACATACAAATATACAAGGGGCATACCCCAGGAAAAAGAAACAAAAAAAGGAACCAGCCAACACACAAGCTGGAGGCACCTAAACACTAACAGAAGATTACAAGAGATAACAGCCTAAATAAATAAAAGAACCAAGCTTAATTGTCAAAAATAGAGGCATTCAATCCCTAGGCAAGCTGAATGGTTTTGTTATCTTCAGTAACAGAAAATCCTTTAAGACTCAAAAATCTACCTTTAATGGCATTTCTAATGCAAGCCAAGACCACTTTCTTGTCCCTCATTTTGCCCTCAAAGACTCGATTATTTCTCTCTCTCCAGATATAGTAGACAAACGAGCTGAACATAAGCTTCAACATAAGGCCTAAGAAGTAGCCTTTCTTAACTTTCACAAGGAGCCAAGAGATAAGTTGATTCCAGTTCCTAGGAGAAGACACCAAGCCACACAAACCAACCAAATTCTGCGAAATAAAGCTAGAATAAGGGCAAGAAACAAACAGGTGTTCAGAAGATTCTAAATGATGCAAGCAAAGTACACAACTACTAACATTGGAAGACCCAGGAGAGAAGGTCCAAGCAACGAATCTATCCGCAGTCGCAAGCCTATTAAGAACAGCAAGCCAAGTAATAAAGCTATATCTGGGAATATGCTTCTTAAACCAAATAAGAGGAGCCCATCTCACTTTTTCACCAGCTGGAGCCAATTTCCTATAAGTGTGTCCCACAGAGAAAAGACCAGAGGGAGAAAGAGTCCAAATCCAAGAGTCCAAAGAGGACTCTTTAGGAGGAGGAAGATGGACCTCTCTAATTGTGATAAGCTCATGGGAGTTAGAAATAGGCCAGTTCCAAGCTGCATTCTGGATCACTGAGCTGGCTTTGGTAATCCAATCCCAACCAGTACCAAAATGAATCCTAGGACCAAACCTTTGAGAAAGAGCCCCCAAAGGGTGCCAAGGGTCCAATAGAAGAGAGATCTGCTCACCATTTCCCACAAGAGCTTTACAATACCCAGCAAACTTGTCTCTGATTTTTAGAATTTTCCTCCAACTCCAAGAAGGATTAGTGGCAAGCTTAACCAAGAAGATAGATTAAAAAATTGTATAATACGAAGAAGAAACATACAAATATACAAGGGGCATACCCCCAAGAAAAAGAAACAAAAAAAGTAACCCGCCAACACACAAGCTGGAGGCACCCAAACACTAATAGAAGATTACAAGAGATAACACCCTAAAGAAATAGAAGAACCAAGCTTAATTGTCAAGAATAGAGGCATTCAATCCCCAGGCGAGCTGAATGGTTTTGTTATCTTCAGTCACAGAAAACCCTTTAAGACTCAAAAATCTACCTTTAATGGCATTTCTAATGCAAGCCAAGACCATTTTCTTGTCCCTCATTTTGCCCTCAAAGACTCGATTATTTCTCTCTCCCCAGATACGGTAGAGAAATGAGCTGAACATAAGCTTCAACATAAGGCCCAAGAAGTAGCCTTTCTTAACTTTCACAAGGAGCCTGGAGATAAGTTGATTCCAGTTCCTAGGAGAAGACACCAAGCCACACAAACCAACTAAATTATGCCAAATAAAGCTAGAATAAGGGCAAACCTCAAGAAAAACTTGCACCAATCCTTCCAAAGGGAAGCTTTATCCAAAGAGACCAGGAACCAGAAATGCTTAGCCACAACCACTTCATTAGCTAGAGAGATCTCTAAGGTCCAACAAAGTAGCCAACAAGGCAGCCTTCCCACCTAGAAAAATTCTCTTTAGTAATATAATCAGGAAGCTTATCTAATAAAGTAGCCTTATCTAATAAAGAATTACCTTTTTGAGTGTCCTTTCCTTTATTTGAAAGGATAGTCATAGATTGTTGACCATGTTGAAGCTTGGGAGCTGGAGCCTCACTCTTCCCCAAGCTGACCACATCACACCCACTTGCCAAAAAGGAGCTGTCACCTCTCCCTTTTGATATGTTTGGCAGCTGCTTTTCCTCTTCTCCAAGCAAGATGATTTGAGACAAGCTTGATTTGTCTTCTATCAAAGGACACTCATCATTACCTTTGACAGAGAGGTAATGAGTATCATCTTCAACCTTTGGAGCTCTAGGCAAGCTACTTCTCTTTAGACTTGAACGAAGTTGGTCTGAAAGAGTCAGCTCAAGTAAATTGCTCCGATTGTGATCAGAAGAAATAAAATTATCTCTAAGCTTTGAATGATCAGAAATAATCTCTTTTGCAACTAATAAACTCGAAGCTTCCTTGGACTGAGCTTCTAACTTCCCAGGCTCAACAAAACCACTCTCTGGTCCAAATTTCTTCGTATTAGAACCTTGCTTAAGAGCATTAAAACCAATATCATGGGTTTTAGCTTCCCTAGCTCCCTTAGTAGCCATATCATTCAAAGCAGCATGGCCATTGAAAGACACTCCAAGTTTAGCTTGCCGCTGAATCTTTCTTAACACCACCTGAAACTTGCTTACCAACATTTGCAGCGTGCTTAATGTACTCATCATTAACCATTGTTAGAGGTCGTGGCCTCCCCTAAGGGAGGGAGAGGCTAAAACAAAAACCAGAAATCTAGAGAGAGGGGAGAGTTTCTCTCACTGACAATCTCTATTCATCTCTAGCTTCAATAACTCTGTATGGCACTAGAAGCACCTAAACGACCAGTTTACAAAAATAAAGCACCTAAACGACCAAAACTATACAAATTCTTATCTCAAATGCGTTTAGGGTGTGAAAAGTCAGTATGAGTACATGACATTCCCGAAAGATTCAGGTTAGGAAAGTTCATCTAGTTTGGGCCTAAACAAGTCCCACTGGGTCTTTTTGACTCTGTATGGCACTAAAAGTACCTAAAACGACCACAACACTACAAATTCTTATCCCGAACATATTTTGGGTTTCATAAGTTAGTTCGACTACTATAGCCAAACACTTATGGTTCTTGCAGTCCGTTCTAAAAGATCACTTTGGAAATATTGGTGTCAAACATACCTAATCAGAAAGAGTTCAATTTTTCTTGGTTTCCATGACTTCTAACCCATCTTGGGTTTGGAGAAAGCTTCTCAAGCTCAAGAGTAAGTTTCTGCCATTTTGCTCTATAACTATTGGAGATGGTACTACTGTGAAGCCTCTTACAGATAATTGGCATCCTCTAGGTGTCCTTTGGGCCAGATTTGGGCAAAGACTTTTGTCAGGAAACTTCTTGGACTATGGACTCTATGGTGAGTGTTGTCATTAAAGGCAATCAATGGCATTGGCCAACTTCAAACACCTTTGAGCTTCTTGATATTAGAAGTGTTCCAATTCCACATCCCCAAGCTCAAAGACAAGATGTCTGGAAATGGAGTTCAAGTCAGAATGAAGATTTCTCTCTAAGCCTAACCTATAAGGCACTGTCCCATACAAGTCAACCAGTTAAGTGGGCAAAGGTGATATGGTTCTCTAAACACATCCCAAGGTGCAGCTTTATCTCTTAGTTGGTTTTGAGAAACAAATTTGCCACTAGAGATAGGGTTGGACAATGGGACCAAAACACCAGGGTTTTGTTCTAATTGTGTGTGTTGTGTTGACTACCAGGAGACACATGAGCATCGTTTTGTCAATTGTTGTTATTCAGCCAGAGTAACACTTGCGAACAAATGTGATCTACCCAGCCAGGTTTGGGATTGGGGTCAGTTTGTAGATTGGATGCTAGATATTGCAAAAGGGAAGTCACTCAGAGGAGTCCTAGTTAAGCTAGCTTTTACTTCCTTCATCAATTATATATGGAGAGAAAGAAATGCAAGGATTTTTAAGGCAAAATCAGAGATTCTAAGATCCTAATTGAAGCTATCTCACAATTAGTCAGATTAAGGCTTTGGGATTCGAAGTGTTTTGGCACTAATGATACAAATCTATGATTAGTGGATAGATGGGGTCTTAATGCAAGCATTTTGTAAACCTTGACTGTCTTATAAAGCCTTGGTATCTAATTTCAGTACTTTACATATTACCAGTTTAATTCACGTGCAGATCTTAAGCCTCTAATTAGGTTCTAATTTTGTATTTCCTAGGTTTTTCCCCTCATACATGTGTAAGTATCTTTTGGTTTATACAATTTGTTCACAAAAAAAAGGAAAAAAAATGGAAGCTTTATCGAATGAAACCAGGAACCAGAAATGCTTAGCCACAGCCACTTCATTAGCTAGAGAGAGATCTCTAAGGTCCAAACGTTCTTGGGACTTATCAAGGCACAAGTCACTCCAAGCCACTTTAGCACCAGAATGCTTTACAGCTGATGCGTTCCACAAGTAATTCCTAATAACCACCTGAATCATATTTAAGATCTTCTTGGGAAGAATAAATAAGCCAGCCTAGTATTGAAAAATAGCATAGAGCACGGATTTAACCAACTGTAATCTTCCAGCATAAGAAAGGTAGTTAGACTCCCAAGACTTCACCCTAGCTGTGATATGGTCTACTAGGGTGATACAATCTATTTTTCTAAGCTTTGAGGAAATCAAAGGAACCCCCAAGTATCTCATAGGAAGCTCCCCAATGCTGAAATTGCACAAGTCCAGAATTGCTTGAGAAGTGGATGGATGGACCCCAGACATGAAAAT